>OX465264.1:14039777-14639777 GCA_949987775.1 Aproaerema taeniolella
AAGTGCCAGAAAAGACTTTAGTTGCGTTAAACGGTAAGCACAACAACTACATAACCCACAATATAACCTCAAGCCAATCAGAATAAGGTATGATGAACTCTAACCTCGGTCGGAACAGTTTTAACTGACTCGCTTCGGGAAAACGCGTTTTGTCTTGCAGAAACTAGTTTTAACTGATATTTGATTCAGACATTTGTCAATTCTAGTTTTAACAAAGGCACCAAGTAAAAACTAGTTCTAACTAGGAAAAACGCGTTCTAACTACTAACTAGTTTTAACTGTAACATATACACATCAACGCGGTCTAGGGATATTGCACGATTTTTCATACAAACGAGGTCTGTTTGAGAAGCTACAAAAGCATACTCCAGATAGATGGAGTGCTATAATTTTAAGACGAGCAAGTGCTAAACCTGAATTTTCAATTCTTATCAATAAATTTTGTTTTACTTGAAATTTGTGAAAACGTGACGAAAATGAATTTTTTTTTTGCGTAAATTCGACTATTTTCATACAAAAAGCAGGCAAAAAGTTCGTTTTCGTTTTCGTTTCCGTCACGTTAAGGCACGTTAAGCTGTTGATTGACTACAGTCGTTAAAACCAAGTCAGAGGCCATTGTGCGGTTTTAAAACTCTGATACCAGGGTTAGCCAAGTTCGCCACACACTTGACTATACCTACACGATAAGAAGAAGAAAACTGTAAACTCTACGCTATGTCCCAACGTTACACAACAAAAGTAATTTAAAAAGCTTAAAGCGTGCTAAGGCAGCAGATTGGTCGTATATATGTCGTGTGACTGACTTTGAAGGAGCGGATAAGTGTTATAATAAAGCTTACACGACGTGACGCAATCACGAGTGAGGGGAATGATGTAGGGGCTACGATTATCTAATCTTACACATAGGTTACACTTCACAAGTTTTGAAGTAAAGTAACATACGACCTGGGCCCCGATTCTGTAACTTAAGAGGATCGTCTCAGTGTTTTTTTCCCATAAAAATTCCATCCCCTAAACGTCAACGGATCCCTGTAAAATTTTGGTATAGTATCAAAAACACCAGAAACTAGGTCTGTACGTTTTGATTTTTGTGATATTTTTAGTAGAAGAAAAGATATTTGAGACTAAAAGTCAGCATTTTTCGCCAAAAAAATTCTCAACATTTAAGAGGTGACTGTTAAGAAACTATGGACAATTTTGGAAAAAACAAAACGTACGAACCTTGTTTATACGCTTACAAATCGATAGAAACCAAAAACGTACGATTTCATTGAGTTTTTGGGGTAGGAATTCATTGACGCCTAAACTCATAATTTTGGAAATAAAACTCGGCATTTTGTCAGAAAGCTGCAATTATCCCTTTCGCACAAGTCTGAGGCGGGTGGTCGACATCGAGACAGCATGAAAAACAACTGAGGCGCTAGTCCAAACTGAGACGCTTCTCTTAAGTTGTGTGTCGAAAGAATGGTCGCCATTTTATCCGTTCAGGTGGCGAAATTGAGAAGTATCCAAATTTTATACATCTAGTGACGGCTGCTTTGACTGGTGGCGCCACCGCCAACTGAATTTCCAGTTGCTAGGTAGTTTGCAACTTTACGTTCGGTTGGCGGTGGCGCTGCTGGTCGGGGGGTGGTTGTAAGAAAGTATATGAAAATTAAATAGTTCTCAATTTTGCCACCTGAACAGTCAAAATGGCCTCCATTTCATCGACACACAACTTAAGTTACAGAATCGGGGCCCTGGGGTATGTGGGGCCATAACATCTGACTACTCCAAAATCTTCATCCTCACCTGCACCGCTAGCACCCTGCTAATCAACGGACGAGGCTCTGACGTATTACAACCCGTGAAGGGTTTCTCTACTTGATGTTGGAGACTTCAACATTCTTTGTTTTAATTTTGATTAAAATACTCTGACATTGGTAAAATTATGATTGTGGACGGCATTAAAAAAAATGGTTTTTTTTTCACTATTTTGGCCATAACTTTTTTCGTTTTCACGAATAATTTTTTTTCACCTTACAGCTCTCATGAATACGCGTCTCTTGAACTTTTTTTGAATGTAATATCTTCACTGAGATATAAGGTGATATCACTTTTTCGTAAAATCGGAACCTATACTGGAGTGAACGAAAAGACATTTCCAATGTCAAAAAATTAACTTACGACCAGGGCCCCGATTCTGTAACTTCAGTCGTGTGTCGATGGAATGGTCGCCATTTTATTCATTCAGGTGGCGAAATTGAGGACTATCCAAATTTAATACATCTAATGACAGTTGCTTTGACTGGTGACGCCACCGCCAACTGAATTTTTAGTTGCTAGGTAGTTTGCAACTTTACGTTCGGTTGGCGGTGGCGCTGCCGGTCGGGGCGGTTGTCAGCAAGTACATATGAAAAATAAATAGTTCTCAATTTCGCCACCTGAACAGATAAAATGGCCTCAATTCAATCGACACACAACTTAAGTTACAGAATCGGGGCCCTGTAAGTCTACGATTAAAACACGATAGATATTTCAGATTATTGGATGTCAATGTTAGCCTAAGATTTTTTTATTCTTATACATATACCTGCAGATCTAGCACGATAACGACAAACTCGCGCTCGGCTGAAGCTGAAACTTCACTTTGATTGCGCGAGGGTCCCGCGCAAAGGCTTGCTCGCCCTATGGTGGTGATGTCACTATCAATCCTCAGCCTGCTGTACCTCTACATAATTTAATTCTAAAACGGGTCTAAATTCGCGTATATATATTTATTTTATTACCTATTCCCTTTGTTTCGACGCGGTTGCACGCGCCGTGGTCACGGGTAGACTGTTGTTGCCTCAGCAAGATGTCATCGGAGTGGTGGATCTACCCTCAGCGTAATTAAATTCACTGCGGGTTGAACCACAAAACTGTCTATTTGAGTATGACGTTCTAATTGTTTACCTCCCGGCACAACGCACTCACAATGGAGGCACGTTCCGAAGATACGACATATTATTTTCTCGATTACTGGTCCCCAGGTGGGTGACACCTGAAATCCATCTTCCCTGTTGATATGTACCTCTACATATCAATTAAATTGATTATCACATCAAACATCATCTCTCTCTTGCTATTCAACGCAAGATTTGACAGTGACAGTAGGTATCGTCTTATCGAACGTCCGATACTCCGAATTATCGAGTTTAGAGAAAAAAGAAATAAAAATTAAATTAAAAGTCTTCTTCTACATAGAATAAATAACCGGGATATCCTACTTCCTACTATAATAAAGGCGAAAGTTTGTGAGGATGTATGGATGTTTGTAACTCTTTCACGCTCAAACGGCTGGACCAATTTTGATAAAATTTTGTATGAAGGTAGCTGACAACTTTGATTAACACATAGGCAATATAATTTTCCCAAATTCCTACGGGCGGAAAGTTAGAACCTAGATATATGAGCGCGTCGCCGCGCCACGTCTCTTGTGAATAAAACAGCGCCATAGACTTACATAAATAGATGGACCGCTCGTTACCCGCCCACTCAAAATACGGATATAAAATTGCAAGTTTTACTATCAATAAAATTGTGGCTGCTGAAAATTGGACTTTCCAATTCCCGTTGAAACTGCTCCCTTAGGAATTGACGCAAGTGGAAGTGAGGATAGGTTTTTTTTTTCATTATAAGATGGGTTAACCCTTGACCTCAATCTGGACCAAGGTCATAAATGAGGTGATATAGATTTCATATAACTTTATTACTTTTGACCCCCGGCAAGGAAGATTGGTGTTACAAGTTTGACGTGTACGTCTGTGTATCTGGGTGTCTGTCTGTGGCATGGTCTCCTAAACGAATGGACCGATTTCGATGTGTTTTTTTTTGTTTGAAGGCAAGCGAAACGCCCGTTTAAAAGTTATAAACAATTTAATGTCAGGGGTGATGCACAATTTTTAATTTATTCTGAGAGTGTTAAGTCTGATTTTCAAAAAATAGTAGATTTTTAACCGAGGGTCTAAAGAATCAATTCCTGAGGTATTTAGACTATAGTCCGAGTAGGAATTGACTCTTTTACCCGTGTTAAACACTCTACTTTTCATTTCAAATATGAGGAAAATCTAATCTTTAATTGAATCTGGTGTCAACATTTCAGAATCGCTTGAACTCATTTTTAATATTCAAATCTTACCATAAAAGATTATTACCTATTTTTTTGAATTACGTCACAGATACATAACAGATTAGTATCCCGCCGATTTATGTCGACTTTTTAAATTTTAAATATAGAACTCACCGCGTAATTGTTGCGGCTTATTCCGCTCAAAGAAGTTTGCGCTAAGTTCACACTGGCTGTTCAGAAACTCACATGGCCGCAGCATTTTTTAAATTTGTTTTTACATAAAACTCTTCACAACTAACAGCAGTTCTATTTTTAAAGTTCGTTGCGGCCCTTAGGTGGGAAGTAATTTGTATGAGTTTTTCCCTCCCTATGGAGGGAAGCAGCATTTTCCACCCAATAATCAGAACAAAGTAACACTACTTTCCGAGTATGAGAAATAAAAAAATATTTTGTTTCTTTCACACTTCCCAATTCTTTTACATAGAGAATCTTACCTACACAAAAATGCGTATTTGTATTTAATTGTATCATATTTTCAATCTTAGGTGTAAATATGTTTTTTTTCTACATAGTCTTTCCTAGAAGTCAACTTTCGAATTTCACCAAACTTCAACCCACAACAAAAGTTAAAATAATAAAGTTAAAGAACGTTAAATACTTAGAAGTAAATTGTTTTGCATTAAAAAATAGTTTGTACAAAACCTAACATTTTATTGTCTGGAAGTAGCGCTCACTTGCGTTTTAAAATATAAATGGACTTAAATAAAAATGTTTGTGAAAATCTGGATTACCCTAATTCTAGGGTAATACTTAATCCTCTCCGCGAAATCCTATTTTCATGAAAACATGCTTTGATGTTGCTCTTATACAAGTGCTGTACAGCTTAATTTTCACAAATCTACACTAATATTATAAAGAGAAAAGATTTGTATTTTTGTACGTAACGAATAAACTTAAAAACTATGGGACCAATTTCAAAAATTCTTTCACAATAAGGATGCTACTTTATCCCTGAGTAACACAGGCTACATAATTTTCCCGAATTCCCACGTGAACGAAGTCCCGAACGGAAAGCTCGTCTGTTATAAGAATAAAATATATTGGGTGATTTTAAATTAGCTAGTAAAAATTAAACTGAACAACTTTTCCTAAGGACCAAGGGCCGAAATGTAAAAAAAAAATACAGATTTCGTACCTCACAAGACTATCGAGCACATTTTGGAAATGAATCTACGGAATTCGAAAAAATATTGTGACTGAGCGACAAGAAAGTCGGGACATGTCGTTCTGACCTTTTGAATTTTTTCAAAAAGGTTAGGCTACTGGGCAAACCCTTAATCCGATCGTCTTTGTTTTAGGCTCAAATTGTAGCTGAGTAAATTGTCAACAGGAATTCTTCTCAAATTTTTGATATCATTCTTCGTTTCCAAAATATCGAACGCCAAAATCAAACATTAGGAAAAGATTTAATTTTTTTTTTACAATTTCGGCCATAACTTTTTCGGTTTTGACTTTCTCGAATAATTCTTTTTGCACCTTACAGCTCCCATAAATACGCGTCTTTTGAGCCTTTTTTGAATATCATAACTTCACAACTCCTCGAATTACAGTACAGGGGAATTAACTTTTTCGTGAAATCGGAGCCTATTATTGGAGCGAACGAAAAGACATTTCCAATGTCAAAATTATCCCTCCATACAACTTGAGTGATCGCCTTAGTATGGCAAATATATATTTTCTGAGAACTTCACGTGGATTCATTGTTAAAAGTTATTCAGTTTCGTGATCCCCTTTTTGCTGACTAAAGTCATTATACATTTAATTTTCATCCTTTTTAATAGTAAAAAGAGTGTTTTTTTAAAAAGTAAAAAAAATGTTTTTTTTTTTTTTTAAAGTAAAAAAGTGTGTTATTAAAGTGTGTTTTTTAATAGTAAAAAGTGTGTTTGTTTATTTGTTTTCATCGGACTTTTGAAGGATGATATAATACTTCAGTGAGGTTAAGCCACATACACCGATGCAGGGAACTTGATGGGTGTTGGTCACCCATTTCCGTGCTTCGGAGGGCACGTTAACCAGTCATAGGCCATTGTGCGTTTGCGCGGTTTGAAAACGCTGATACCAGGGTTAGCCAAGTTCGCCACACACTTGAGTATACCTACACGATAAGAAGAAGACTTATAACAACTGTTTTCTATGAGATAATTTACTAACTATTACAAATAATATGAAATATTTAGGCAACTACGTACTTATCTATCGTATTAAAACATCTCGAGGGGAGGTTGGGTTAAATTGCGTCTGACAGTTCTATTTAAATCTTAATTAAATACCGATGCAGATTGGAGCAAGAAAAGGGGAGATAGGGCTTTTTAATCAAATAATTTCGTTCATTTTCTGATGCAGCTTTGAAAATCTGTTTAGCGGTTCCTTTGTAGCTAAATATAAATTCGGTAAAATATCCCAGGGCCGCCAGACCTTACTTATTTTCTCATTAACCAAAACTGTGGGAAAAAGTAGTGCTAATTTATACTATTAATATAGAATACCAGCGAACCGGGGCTGACGGCCAATTTTCAGCTACCAGGTTCTGAAGTTCCTTCAAAAATTACTCACTTGTCTTGAAGTCTGGCTGCTAAAGTCTTATAGAATATAGCTTTCCGCCCGCGGCTTCGCCCGCGTGAACTTCTGGAACCGCGTTAAGTTTTTTCCCGCTAACTCCCGTTCCCGTGGGAATTTTGCAATATCCTGTTGTAACTAAGCTTTAAGTTTACTAAGGTACCTGCATGCTAAATTCCAAGCATCTAACTTAAGCAGTTTAGATTTTTCATACAAAAGGATTTTCCCGCTAATTCCCGTTCCCTTGGGAATTTCGGGAATTCCTTTCTCAGTGCACCTCTACGGTACCTAAGCTACGTCCTTTCCAAATTTCAAGTGCCTACGTTTAGCCGTTTAGGCTGTGCGTTGATATGTCAGTCAGTCAGTCAGTCAGTCAGTCAGTCAGTCAGTCAGTCAGTCAGTCAGTTTCTCCTTTTATATATTTAGATAATTTATTAAATATAAAAATTGATGATCAACACCGCCAGACACTCACCGTCGGCTGTAATTTCTGCCAGACGCTGTACAGTTCGCAAGTTAATTGTGCGATTATACCAACAATCTGAGCAGTGATTTTTTTACATGATGTTCAAGGAACTATAACAATACTTTTTATAGCACCCTGACTTCAAGACAAGTGAGCAATTTTTGGAAGTACCTTCAGAACCCGGTAGCTGAAAATTGGCCGTCGGCCCAGGCTAGCTGGTATTCATATGTTAATATAGTACATGTTAGCTCTTCTATTTCCCACAATTTTGGTTAATGAGAAAATAAGTAAGGTCTGGCAGCCCTGGGATATTGGCCTATTAGCTTTACATGAAAGGATATAATTAACAAATTAAACCACACACTGAAATTGAATGGTAAAAACCTTAAGTCCCTTTGCTTAAAGCTTAGGCCACACAGAAAATGAAAATATACTTACCTAAACGATTTTTATAAAAGTGTTCTTTTCTGTTCACTTTCTTCTTATTTGCAAAACTTAATTAAATTCTTACCTTTTTAGCAAATACACAAGTTTCTATTTATCTAATTCAAAACCTCGAAACCGTTTTTAAAATTACAAATTAATACCTCTAGAGATTTCAGTTTAGCTTGCGGCCCGCCACTTCGTTCACATAGAATAAAATAATTTAATAATTTTCAACGTTAAAAACGTATGAATCACCGACTTCAATCCCAACAAAAGTTCGCACAAAGTAAATAACTAGTATTTTTTGCAGACTACTATGCCTATTAGCAGATAACCATTAGCGAAAATGTCACTCATTTATTTAGATGCCTGGTTTGTGGTATTTTTAGTTAGATTAAAATGGCGAGCATTCTGTCGACACATAACTGAAGTTACAGAATCGGGGCCCTGGCTTAATTAGCTACCTACTGCCCTTCCGAATGTCTAAAATGTCATATCATCTACAAATATTCATTACATTTCACGGACCATGAATTCTGAAAAGTCATTCTAACGAATAAAGGAATAATGGCGTCCACTGAAAAGAGGCCGACTCAACATATGTTCTATTATATTATACCGAATTATACGAAAACTTTGAAGGTGCAACCCTTTTCCGTCACTCGTTGGCGCTATTAATAATGAAATAGGGTTGGGATGTGAAGTTCTGTAGTTTTTTTTTTGTCTTTTGAGTTATCCGAACCAGAAAAATGCTAGGTATTTGTTATTAAAACTGTTTTTTTTAATAACTAAACTACATTGCCTTCCTCTACCGTACAAGGGATTTGTGTACAGTAAACAAAGAGTGTGGTTAACAGGCAACTCTTCTTTTTGCAAGCCGCTACCTACCTTTTGAGTTTAAATTTTAAGTTCGTTATTTTGCGACTAGGCGTTGTTAAGTCAGTTTGTGACTATCTGTCAGAACTTAGTTATATCATGGGCCTAATATATCAATACGTCCCAGGGTTATATTACGTATAGTAAAGTCCTAACTTAGTCTGTAGCCGGCGTTGAGCCGATAGTTTCGATACTATACGAGGATGTCGTCTAAGTGAAGTTAGTAAAGCCGTTCAGAATTATAAATTAAAGGCTACTTTATCCAATGGAGGGATTTCTCTTAACTAGCCCTAAAGTCGACGAAAGGAGTCATCTGTAGAGCTGCAACTTTTGTTATTTTTTAAATTAAAATTGTTATACATGGCATTATAAATATAGTTTTCATAAAAATTAAGCCCCACAAAACTTGATCGAGACTTTTGTGAGGGCAAGAGTCTCTTTTATTGTTTCGGATAAACATATCCGAATATGTATCAGAAAAAATAACTTCAATGTCGGAGATAGAGTGTCATGTTTATTGTTTCGGATACATATTCGGATATGTTTATCCGATATTCGGATATGTTTATCCGAAACATATCCGAATATGTTTCTGAAACAATAAACATGACACTCTATCTCCGACATTGAAGTTAGAGTGTCATGTTTATTGTTTCGGATACATATTCGGATATGTTTCGGATAAACGTATCCGAATATGTATCCGAAACAATAAACATGACACTCTATCTCTGACATTGAAGTTATAAGGGGCAATGAAAAAAGTTTTACATACACGTCCATAGGGGCTTGGGCCGTTGTTAGGGCAGTTTCAGCCACTTTATCTACGTGCCGTCATAGTGATTTATACGTTTTCACCACCCAGGGCCCCGATTCTGTAACTTTTTTTATTATTACAAGAATCTTGACCAAGGTCACAGATGACGATGGAGCGAGGTAACCCAGAAAATGCCTATTAAGGCACTGGTACTCCTACGCACGGACGAAACACAGCAAGCTTTTTGGCGTCGGACTTCGGTAGGAGGGTGGTCGCGAACCAGACGGCTTTTTACAGAGCCTACCACATAGGACGCCACCTCAGATTAAGAACAAATTGAGTGGATTAATAGGAGGCAGGTCTCATTTGTGTTTCCTTAGTCACCTCTTACGACACCCACGGAAATAAATGGGGTGGTGTTATTCTCAACCGATCACCACACGGCTAAAAATTTATACAAAATTAATTATTTTTTCCATTGCGCCTTATGAAGAGGCAAATCCGAGTCGATAGAAATAGTATCAAGTTCTCCGCAATTTTTTGAGTGTGTAGCGTATATTATTATTATTATTTTATCCTGTTTCATAAAACTTGTCATATTAGAATATGTCCTCAGTTAGAAGTGAACATGATTGGACACAGGTCAGATCAATAGAGACCTGACATTGTAAAATCAACTTTGAATCCGAGGTATAAAGTCGATCACCACACGGCATTAGTTGGCGGTGGCGCCACCAGTCAAAGCAGCCTTTAAGAAGTATGAAATTTGGATAGTTCTCAATTTCGCCACCTGAACGGATAAAATGGCGACCATTCCATCGACACACAACTGAAGTTACAGAATCGAAGCCCTGGTCCCTTCCCTCGCATAAAAAATGGCGGGACTGATTGGGTAAACTAACACTCTTAGATTTGATTGGAGTTTGCAAAGTAAGGCTAAATCTGGTTCTACTTCTTTCTTGTACCCCTCAGAGTTTGTTGCCTGTTTTTCTCAGTGTTTTCACCGTTGCGAATAGAAATAGAGATAAAAAAACTCATGTACTTCACCACTTTGATTTATTTTAAGTAACATCCTGAATGTGGATAATCATAATCAAGTATGTGAGGAACTTTGAGCATCACTGGTCTCGGTTTTTAAACTGCGAAATATCCTGTGGCTTGGTCAAGATGTCACATAAAATAGGTCAATAAATTACTTTATAATAGGAATGTTGACTATTTTTTTTATTGTTTATCTTAAAAAGGAACTGAATCCAAAACCCAAAACCGAAATAATTTTTGAAAACTATTGATAAATAAAAAAGTTACAAGCTATTCAATTTCAATAGAGGGGGAAACTGTCAAACAACGAAAAAGAGATGCACTTACTTGCACGTGACGTCAACGCCATTTGTTTACGTTTTTTTTACGTAGGTAAAAACGAGATAGCTAGCTCTCCCCACAAAACGAGATAGGTAGTCTTTACGTTAACATAAATGCTAATAACTTGTTCATTTATATACCAATTTTAATGCTGTTTTCGGATATTAATATATTTCTAGCATTTTTTTTTTCTCATACAATAATTCACAAAATTAAACACTGTCAACATCCCTATTTATTGTTATAGTTCTTTTAACTCTACGTCTATTCTAAAAAATATACACATCAACGCGGTCTAGGGATATTGCATGATTTTTCATACAAAAGAGGTCTGTTTGAGAAGCTACAAAAGCATACTCGAGATACATGAAGGGCTATAATTTTCAGACGAGCATGTGCTAAACCTGAAATTTCAATTCTAATCAATAAATTTTGTTTTACTTTAAATTTGTGAAAACGTGACGAAAAAAAAAATTGCGTAAATTCGACTATTTTCATACAAAAATCAGGCAAAAAGTGCATTTTCGTTTTCGTTTCCGTCACGTTTTCACAAATTTCAAGTAAAACAAAATTTATTGACTAGAATTGAAAATTCAGGCTTAGCACTTGCTCGTGTGAAAATTATAGCACTCCGTGTATCTCGAGTATGTTTTTATAGCTGCTGAAACAGACCTCTTTTGTATGAAAATCGTGCAATATCCCTAGACCGCGTTGATGTGTGTAGTTCTATGCTCTATAATACGCTGTTCATTAAAAGTAGTCTTCTTCTATCGTGTCGGCAGTTGGTTAGGCTAAGCTTTGGTAGACCAAAAGGCAGTAGTTACTGCTCCAGTTTGTTGGAGGGTCTTTTTGGATTTGGTTTTTCTTAAATCAGTGTCTGCTTTGTAATTTTGTTGTACAATAATTTTAATGTAGGCAGAATGCTGTCAGACGAAAAAATCTGATATAATTTGCCACTAAACACATAACAGTTTTATTTTACCACTAAAAAAGCGCTCGTAGCCCAATGGCGCTCGCTTATCTCAACCGATCAGTGAGGTTAAGCAACATACACAGAGGCAGCGAACCTGATGGGTGACCATAATGACAATCTATCACGAGCGTTTCCGTGTTTCGGAGGGCAGGTTAAGCTGTCGGTCCCGGTTGTGGTCGATTGACTACAGTCGTTAAACCAGGCCAAAAGCCATTTGGCAGTTTCAAAATTCTGACACTAGTATTGCTCAAGTTCGCCATGTATTTGATTAATCAAGTGCATGGCGAACTTCAGTAACCCTGGTGTCAGAATTTTGTAACCGCCCAATGGCCTTTGCCTTGGTTTACTTGGCCTTTATTTTGGAAATTAATTAAAATTTCAATTCGCGTTCTACGCTGCCTCTTACCATTTTGGTTTATTTTATCCTAACAATAGTTTTGACAATATATGCCTCTTGAATAATAAATCTCCAGTTAATTGTAAGCTTTATAGTCCCTGAGCTACTGTGATCTCATATTAAATTCCTTTAGTTTCGCGTGCATGTAAACAATACTACAGGTGCTCTATTCTTGATTTTGTCGTAATTATTCTCACTTACTTCGCGGGCTTAGTGACCCGAAGTAGATATTGGGCCTTTTTATTATTCGAACAGCACGGCACTGCAAGACTAAATTTGTATCACTAGTGTCCCCTAAGCTCTCAGCTTCTAGTATCACTAGTACATAGGAGGCAATGGTAATACAATTTTGTCGTGCCGTTTTTGAATTATAAAAAGCCTATTGGCCTCCAAGAGAGCGGCATTCTTTTCTGTTTTGTTCCAAGGTTGACGTGTTCAACGCCTAAATCTTTCAGATCTAATTTTTTATTTTTTTTATTATAAGATGAATTAACTCTTGACCTCAATCTTGACCATAAAGGTCAAAGATGAGGTCGACGATGGAGCGAGTTAACCCAGAAAATGCCTAATAAGGCACTGGTACTCCCACGCACCGACGGAACGCAGTAGGAGGGTGGTCGCGAACCAGACGGCCCTGTACAGAGCCTACCACACCGCATGAGACCATAGGACGACACATCAGATTCAGAAAAAAATGAAGTGTCGTTGCCTGGGATGGATTACTAGGAGGCAGGTCTCATTTGTGTTTCCTTAGTCGCCTCTTACGAGACCCACGGAAAGAGATGGGGTGATGTTATTCTCAACCGATCACCACACGGTTAATTCTTCCAGTGTCTAAACTCAGTAAGACTCAGTATAACTTACAACTCCGGTTTATTCCTCAGAATAAATAGCTCAATTTCTATTTTAAACTCTTATTAGACTACTATTCAACTTGACGGTCTGCCTCGAACTAACTGCTCGGCATCGGCCTGCCGCCAATAATCCCCACTCCTTTTCACTCCCTTCTTACAATAACGCGTCTTAAGGCGACTACAGCACCTAAATTACGATTTTTTGATGCGTAGATAAGCATGACGCACTGCATTAAATTGAAGAAAAAAATACTACGGTAATATTCAGGACATAAACTAGATAAGTAGTTTGCTGAAAACATGATTCAGCACTTTTGGTTCGATAGAAAAAGCTCACAAAGTAACCTCTAAATATCAATCTTGTGTATCTTTTAAGCTGTAAAAACGATAGTAAAATGCACACAGGAACTTGAATTCGCTATCAAAATGTTCGTGATTGAACACTCTCGATAAGTAGTTAACGCATTTTTCGATTTAAGCTGTTACCTTTCCATAAATCTCATTTTTCTAACTTTCGAACATGTTTTTACGTACGCACGCTTTCATAGTCCGTAAACTTCGTGTATCGACACTGTTCGCACTGCCGGCCCAGGCCTGTTGAGAGCCGGGATGGCACTATTCCTATGTGTGCTGCCTTTATCGGGTGCTGTAGTCGCCTTAACGCGATTTCCATTTACTAACACTCAGAATAATTGTTAAACGTAGCGTCCAGTGGTTCTCGAACTACGGACGTTTTGCCTACCCCGGAAGGGATTATAGACGTGAGTGCACGGATGGATCTTTGCCTCCCAGACTTCTCCTCTCGTCTACTCCAGAATCCGTTGAAAAGATTTCTTAGAAAACATTTCTCTTTTCATCTTTAGATTGAAGAATCAAGAATAGACCCCCTGTTCTCAGAGATATACATTTCACTAAGTATATCTTTATAGGATAGGGGATAAGAAGGATTTAGAGTATTTGTCTCGACTGAAGCTGGTATACCTAAAGCCGACACCGGCTTTGGAAACTTGGTTTTAAAGGTATACGAGGGCTTAGTGGATAGAGCAATGTATGTATGTATTTATGTTTTGCTATATCACAGTTACACAAAGAGAAAAAAATAGTACAAAAGCTGATAGGTCCGCTTTTAAAGGCAAGGCAATGTTTAAGTCTTACGATTTTAGGATCTAGAAGTAATTTTTGGTGAAAAATAGGTCAACAATCTGTAGAAGTCGATCTGACGGCCGGTTTGGTCGAGTGGTAGTGACGCTGCCTCTTGATCGGCGGGTCCTGGGTTCGATCCCCAGTCGGGGCAAACATTTGTGTGAAAAGCAGATGTTTGTTCTCGGGTCATGGGTGTTTGTGTTTGTCTTTATGTGTGTTCCGAGGGACCCACGACACAAGGGAAAACCTTACTGTAGGCCTTTGAGTGTGTAGCGTTTATTTTTTTTTATTTACATCGAACAACCTTTCGAAGCTCAGGCCCGTGCCCCTCGGTGGAGACGTTGGTCTAATAAAAAAAACCTTTAAAAAGATTCTGTATTGACTGACTTTTTTACTCTGACTACTAGGGTAGAAGAGTAGAAAAGTTAGCCATGTCATAATGATAAAAAAAGAAGGAAAATAGGTATAATAAGTATGTCTTATTTCTTACATTTCTCGTAATCTTTATTCCATTAATAAATGGCGTCTCAATGGCGATGGATTGACAATGGACGCCATTTTATTCGTTTAGGTGGCGAACTATCCAAATTTCATACATTATACATTTTTACTGGCGGCGCCGACGCCAACTGAATGTTGAGTTGCTAAGTAGTTTACAATTAGTGGGGCGCTGCTGGTCGCGGTGCTGTCTTCATACATACGCACTATACTAGAATCAAATAGGTATTCAAAAGAATGTAAACAAACCAAACAAACTTAAGCTGACAAATCAGACAGTTTTGCAGGCTTCAGATTATTCGGTAGAATTAGAAATCACCAATTGTTAAATATGGTCTAAGCAAAACGGGTACTCTTAAAATTAGTCACAATTTATTTTTCTGTTAAACCTAGAATTGGGTGTTTTTTCGGTAATAGGTTTCTAATTAATTATCATATTCAAAAACTATTACTAAATTAATAGATTAAAAAAGTTTTTGTAGAATAATGGAGACGAATAATATATTTTTATGTCTGTTAAAAGTGATATATGAAAAAGTATTTTTTTCCGATTATGTAAAATACAACGTATGAGAATCAAATATACACATCAAAGCGGTCTAGGGATATTGCACGATTTTTCATACAAAGGAGGTCTGTTTAAGAAGCTACAAAAGCATACTCTAGATAGTTGGAGCGCTATACTTTTAAGACGATCAAGTGCTAAACCTGAATTTTAAATTCTATTAAATAAATTTTTTTTTACTTGAAATTTGTGAAAACGTGACGAAAATGAAAATTATTTTTGCGTAAATTCGACTACTTACATACAAAAAGCAGGCAAAAAGTGCATTTTCGTTTTCGTTTCCGTCACGTTTTCACAAATTTCAAGCGAAACAAAATTTATTGATTAGAATTGAAAATTCAGGTTTAGCACTTGCTCGTCTGAAAATTATAGCCCTCCACTCCATGTATCTCGAGTATGCTATTATAGCTTCTCAAACAGACCACTTTTGAATGAAAAATCGTGCAATATCCCTAGACCGCGTTGATGCGTGTATGTTGTAAATGTGTTAAAACCTTTTTGGTGTTGTTTACATTATTTTAAGTACATACATAATTCTAGTATAGGTTATGATAGTTCTCAATTTCACCACCTATCGAACACAGTTTTTTTATTGATTTGCCTGAATTCTATTAATTATTACGTTTTTTTTTATTTTTACCGATAGTTCTTGAAAGTGCTCGTCAAAGTTACATGATTAAGGCGACTACAGCACCCGATAAAGGCAGCACACATAGGAATACTGCCATCACCGTCTCTCAACAGGCCTGGGCCGGCAGTGCGAACAATGTCGATACACGAAGTTTACGGAGTCCGTAATACGGATGAAAGCGTGCGTGCGTAAAAACATGTTCGATAGTTAGAAAAATGAGATTTATGGAAAGGTAACAGCTTAAATCGAAAAATGCGTTAACTAATTATCGACAGTGTTCAATCACAAACATTTTGATAGTAAATTCAAGTTCCTGTGTGCATTTTACTATCGTTTTTACAGCTTAAAAGATACACAATATTGGGTATTTAGAGGTTACTTTGTGAGCTTTTTCTATCGAACCAAAAGAGCTGAATCGTGTTTTCAGCAAACTACTTATCTAGTTTATGTCCTAAATATTACCGTAGTATTTTTTTCTTCGATTTAATGCAGTGCTTCATGCTTATCTACGCATCATAAAATCATAATTTAGGTGCTGTAGTCGCCTTAAGAAGCTTTAAAATAATTTAGAACCATGCGAATCAATATTATTATATGATATACAATTTTTTATAATTTTTTCACGTTCTGGCTATCTTTGTAGTGTCAAATAAAATTATTATTTATATACCTGAACGGGTCAAATGGTCACCATTGTCTTCCAACTGTCATTAAGACGTAATTGATTAGTGAAATAGACGCCATGTTGAAGTACGTAAGTATAAAATATAATATCAATTTGTATAACATTTCCCAAGCATTTCTCAAACAAAGCTTTTCACATCAGGATTTTTAAACTTATTTACTTTAGAACCGAAATGTTTATACCAACTTTACCTGTGACCAACAAAACGTAAAAAAGGTTTTAAACTCCTAAACTCCGAAAAGAATGCCCGCCCACCCTCTGAAAGTTTTGATAAAGTACATAAATATTTAGCCCTTAACTTTTTAATTAGAAAAGTGTGTAACTCTTACCAAGTCGTTAACCCCAGTGTGGTGTTGGTTACATGTGACACCACTCCGTTCTTTCCGTTTGGTGTCGTAATAACTCTGAAATTAAATATGTTGTATCACCTCCGACATTATTAGCTTATTTGTGAGAACGCGAATGATAATTTTCCACGTTAAAAACGTGTGAGTCACTGACTTCAATCTCAACAACAGTTCGCACAAAGTAGATAAATAGACCACAAACGAAAATGTCACTCATTTATTTAGATGATGTTCTGGTTTGTAGTATTTTTTTGTTTTTGTTGATTTTTTTAAAAAACGCTGAAACATTTTCGATAAAATTTATATGAGACCACCTCTGGAAAATATTCTTTCAAACAATAAAAAATTTTGAAAATCGGTCCATAGTTGGCGGAGAAATCGGTGAACATATATTAAAAATATATATATATACGTAGAGTCGAACATAGAACCTCCTCCTTTTTTGAAGTCAGTAAAAATGGGCGATAGGCTGACCACTTCCCACCATTATACAACTTATTCAATCTGATAACCTTTACGATAAAAAAAAAAACGTGGCATCAAATAGGTCGCTAGAACCACTGATGCTCTGCCTACCCTGTTAGGGATTATAGGCGTGAGCGTATGTATGTTTGTTTGTAAGCATACTAAGTTGTTCTTAAAACGAGTAAATAAAAATTCGGTTTCACGAACTAGAAAAAAATAGCATAAATGATGAAACTTTTGACATCTAAAATTCCCCTTCTTACCTTACCTACTAATAACATTATTGTTTGTGCGCTAAGTGTGGTAATAGGGAATATGCATGATTTTTTTTATTTAAAAAATTAATCCTCATTCATGTAATAAACAGTTTAGTAAAACTATTTTTCGAATAACTATGAAATCAAAAAGATATAAGCCATCGAAGATTTATTTCTATCTCTTTCTAGCAAAACGAAATTTAACACGGAGTTTGTATGGACGTAGTGACATGTGACGTCACAGTCCATGTCGGATCTCTCTGCCTAATCGGTGCGTAATTAATAGTTTTAAATGCGTATATCGGCAGTATTTCTTGGCCGATTTTAATTTTAATTTCACTTTTTGTCATCTGAACTACGGTATTTTCATATTTTGTTAATCAATGCGATAAAAAAAATTCATGCATATTCTCTATTCAAGATAACACAGCCAAACAGTCTCTAGCGGGAAGCGTGAATTATTTTTGGCGTCGCGGAATTTTCTATAATATCGTCCATTGAAAGCTCTTGTAAGCCTGTCTGTTACATGTCAAATTAGTAAGCTTGCTTTCTTCTTTGCATTCACAAAAAAAGCCTTCAATATATCAATATTATTTTGGTAAGTATACTGTTGTATACGTTCTTATAAAAAAAAAAATCTTCCAAATGTTGGAATCATTTTCGGTTATACATATACATTTATTTTTTGATCAAAAGGAATAATTACAACCGACATCCAAATATAATAAATGGTGGTTTAAGTACGAAATTTCCGTTATTTGAGTATTTATTTATATACATTTCTTTAACTGTATCTATTTAAAAAACACATGACAGATGAATATAAATTACTGACAGAAATACGAGCCAATTAAAATATTTTTTCGTATTTTATTTTATGGACAGCTATTATTAAAATAGTTTTCAGCTGATTTGCGTTGGTATGGGGAAAACGATATTTTTTAGTACCTAATACTTACAGGGCCCTTGGGGAAAGTTGTTCAGTTTCACGGATAGAATCACCAACTAAGGTTTCGTGGAATTTTCCTCGGGAAGATGTAATTTTTTTAATATTTTCCGCTTAAAATTAAATAATTAAAAACAAAATAAAATAATAAAATAAAAATTCATTTATTTGCTATTAACAGATAAAACCTTATTACTAAATAAATAGCATGCTTAGACATATCGCTTATTTGAAAGAGCCCGGAGCCTAAACTAAGCCAAAGCCTGTGCTATAGGACTCCGGGCCTCCCACCCCAGAGATAGGCAGCTATATGCGAAAATTTGTAACTCAAATTTGCAATAAAAAACAATAAGAAAAGCGTAAAACAGGAAAACTAGCAATGTACATCACATTCTGATAACGAATCGTTGGGGAGCGTAGCGTTTGCGTAGTGCCAAAGTAGGTAAATAACGATAATTCTTTACCTTGACTTTTCCGGGAGAAAAGAACTACTTGTAGCCAATCATATTGATGGATGGGTTCCACCATTTAAGTATTTGCTAAGCTGTCCCTTACACCCTTTTTTTACCAACCCATATACGTCCCCACCGAGGGGCACGGGCCTCGAAATACGGAGGGGATTTAGGCCATAGTCCATTCTTGAAAAAAAGAGACGAAAATGAAAATTTAATTTCGCCATTTTACATACTAAAAGCAAAGAAAAACTGCGTTTTCATTTTCATCTTCGTCTCTTTTTCTCAAATTTCAAGTAAGATAAAGTTAATTTATAGGAAATGAAAATTCAAGAAAGCATAGAACTTTTTTTATACCAGCCCATATACGTCCCCACCGAGGGGCACGGGCCTCGAAACACGAAGGGGATTTAGGCCATAGTCCACCACGCTGGCCCAATGCGGGTTGGTGGACCGCTCGTCTTTTAAAAATGAATTTTCTTGAATGGACGGGTTTCATCATGATGTTTTCCTTCACCGTCAAGCAAGTGATAATTAGAAATCCGTAAATAAATCCGAAAAGACGAATTTAGTGGTACAGGTCCGCACCAGGATTTGAACCCGCGACCTTCCGATTACAAGTCTGGCTCATTACCAACAGGGCTATCACCGCTGCTTACAACCTTACACTCTGTATAATTTAAACTCTTATTATTTGCACAGAATAAATAATTCTCATGGTAGATTCACCATCGCGTGACGTCACGATGACACGAACAAACGTACAAAACAAACATTTAATTTTGTTTATCCCCTTTGACGATACAATTGTGATGGTCGGCCGTTGGGGAAAATTAGCTTTGAACAGCGGTTCTTAAGTTTGGAAATTTTTGCTTCACCCAAAAGAGCAAAATTTAATTCAGTAATATATTTCATGAGATATTTTCTAATGTCCTGTAAAATAATAAAGGCTTATTTTATTCATAAATGAAAAAAAAATATTTGAAAGCTATTTTGCAATTCCGACATCTTAATTAGTAAATTAACTTTTTATACGAATTGTAAAAAGTAACCTCTATTTGGCTTCAGAAATTAAAACGGTAATTCTGCCAATCAATGGCCTTTCAATGGTAGTGGAATGGCAATGGTTCCCATTTTATCGGTTCAGCGTAGCAAATACAATGCGTCGGATAATTTTGTCGTATGTATCTCGTTTCGCCTTTTCATTCTATCTCATAGCATCAGATGGGACAAGCAGAATGATATCTACATGACAAAATTATGTTGCTGATCCATGTTAGCTATGCTGGTAGCACCAGTAGAGGTGTATCAAAATTAATTAGTAAGAAAGAAACTCTTACCAATAGCTGAGGTAAGGGGGGGCACATGTCCTATACTGCTTACGAGAGAGAGAGAGAGAGATGGAACTAGTGGCGTGACCGCGCGCCGCCTTAGAAATGTCTCGCATATTCTCTGAGGTGTTATGAGAAACTGATTGCCTTAGATTGCACCTCAACTTGCTTCGTGCATGCTCGGTGGCTGGTGGCAAGATTGAGAACAAACGTAATTTCATACATATAAACGCAATTGTATGCAATGTTATACAAGCGCTTGTAGCCCAGTGGTGCTCGCTGATCTCAACCGATCAGTGAGTGTAAGCAACGTTTACAGAGGCAGGGAACCTGATAGGTGACCAAAGTGGCAATTTATCACGATAGTTTCCGTGCTTCGCGGGGCATATTAAGATGTCGGTACCGGCTGTTGTCGATTGACTACGTCGTTAAAACCAAGTCAGAGACCCTTGTGCGGTTTGAAAACTCTAACACCAAGGTTAGCCAAGTTTTCCACAGACTTGACTATACCTACACGATAAGAAGAAGAAGAACACGTTTGAAGACAGCTACCTTGGCTAGCAGCGCCAGCGCAAACTGAACTTATACAATGGCCATTCCACTGCCACTGTAAAGCCATTGATCAGCAGAATGGGCCTTTTTATAATTGGAAAACAGCACGGCAAAATTGTATTACCATTGCCTCCTATGTACTAGTAATACTAGAAGCTGAGAACATAGGGGGCAAAGGTAATTCAATTTTTGAATTGCCGTGCCGTGCCGTTTGTTAAAGAAGGTCCAATGGGGAAGGTGAAGGTCGTTAATTTTTCAGGCAATAAAATTTTCATAAAAAGCCGTTAAAGTACGACTAAGCATACACAGAACTTTAAAAAACCGGCCAAGTGCGAGTCGGACTCGCGCACGAATGGTTCCGTTCCATTATCTATAAAAACGGCAAAAAAATCTCGTTTGTTGTATGGGAACCCCTTAAATATTTATTTTATTCTGTTTTTTTTTTTTGTTATAGCGGCAACAAAAATACATCATCTGTGACAATTTTAACTGTCTTACTATAACGGTTTAGGAGATACAGCCGCGGACAGACTTAATCATACATCACTCTCATACACATTCACACTTCTGGTTTGCAATCGTATTGCTGCACTCGCGCCCGGTACTACCTCGTAGGCGGCAGCTGAAAATCAGTGTTTTGCCACCTACGGTAAAACTTTATACTGAGCTGCAACCTCGTTTTCTGCAGCGCACACTTACTTTGCTTTGTTTTTTTTTTAAATATTGTTATTATAATGTGTGTTTTATTTCTTTATTATGTTATTACGCTCTATGTTTCTGTGCTTATCGTAACTACTTTCTTTGCTATTTTTTGTTTTTTTGTTCCTTATTTCCTTGTTTGTTGTATTGTAAAACTCTATCGTTGCTTTTGTGTTTGTCTCTTTCTGTACTAAATCTTGTAAGTGTGTACTGTGATGGAAATAAATGTCTTATCTATCTATCTATCTATCTATAAAAACGGCAAAAAAATCACGTTTGTTGTATGGGAGCCCCCCTAAAAATATTTATTTAATTCTGTTTTTTAGAATTTGTTGTTATAAGCGGCAACAGAAATACATTTTACCCTTTGGGTACGGAGCCCTAAAAATGATACAAAAATTAGAACAACAAAAATAATCTAACAGGTGTTTAATGGTCCTTAAATCTTTTATTATTAGGTAGATAAATAAAAATATTAACAAAAAGTAGGTATTAACATAAAAATTTACCTTCCTTGCGGTCCAGTTTGAGAACCGTTCTATACAAAAACAGTCTCGAGGTTTTCCTCTCATTGTGAGGGATGTCCAACATCAAGAGGGTTTACGGAGGCCAATCGTATAAAGGAGCTCAATCAATCGTTTAAGATGTCTTTTATATTGTCGACGTAGGGTAATCTCATCTTTGTTTACAGGGTGAAAAAAACCTCTTAGCTATATTCAAAATCCTGAACCAGTATCACTTACCAGAACACTTATTTTTTTTTTTTTTTTGGTGGGATTTTTTTTTTCCTAATCGTAGACACCACTCGGGTGCACCCCCTGAGCGCTACCCGCACCCCTCGCGTGCCTGGTGTAGGAGTTATGTCTACGTTTAGGCAAAAAACGAACTATTACCATTGAAAAAAAAACATAAATGTGTTCTTTGAGTGATACTAGTTCAGGATTTTGAATATAGCAAGGAGGTTTTTTATCACAGTGTATATGGGAGATTTAGTATACATGTTCTCATGTAGATACACATATACACATCAAAGAAGTCTAAACAACACGCACGATTTTTCATACAACAGAGGCCTTTTTGAGAAGCTATGAAAAGTATTTAAGACACGCATTTTAAATAAAATCTTTAGTGTGAACAAGTTCTATACCTGAATTTTCAATTCTTATAGATGAACTTTATCTGTCTTGAAATTTGAAAAAAAGAGACGAAAATTAAAATTTCATTTCGCCATTTTCATACTAAAAGCAAAGAAAAACTGCGTTTTCATTTTCATCTTCGTCTCTTTTTCTCAAATTTCAAGTAAGATAAAGTTCATTTATAGGAAATGAAAATTCAAGTAAGTATAGAACTTTTTTTTACCAGCCCATATACGTCTCTACCGAAGGGCATGGGCCTCCTTTCGAAACACGAAGGTGATTAAGGCCATAGTCCACCACGCTGGTCCAATGCGGGTTGGTGGACCGCTCGTCTTTCGAAAATGAATTTTCTTGGACGGCCGGGTTTCATCACGATGTTTTCTTTCACCGTTGAGCAAGTGATAATTAGAAATCTGTACATAAATCCGAAAAGATAAATTTAGTGGTACAGGCCCGCACCAGGATTTGAACCCGCGACCTTCGGATTACAAGTCCGGCTTATTACCAACTTGGCTATCACCGCTTAGGTATAGGACTTGCTCACACTAAATATTTTATTCGAAATGCGTGTCCTAAATACTTTTCACAGCTTCTCAAAAAGTCCTCTATTGTATGAAAAATCGTGCGTGGTGCTTAGACTTTTTTGATGTGTGTATTACATAAATTACGTATTTGATCTTAAATTTGGATTTACTTGAGCGTCGCAGAAACCTATTAGATTTGCTGGATTCAAATAAATAAATAAAAATACATTTCACGTAAAAATACGTTTCATTTTCCGTATTTTCACGCTCTATACCTTTCTAATCAACGTTCCATTGCTCGAGCTGGAAGAAATTTTATTTTTAACCCCCGTCAAAAAAGAAAAGTGTTACAAGTTTGAGGTATGTATGTCTGTGTACCTGTCTGTCTGTCTGTGTCATCGTAGCTCCTAAAGGAATGGAACGATTTACATGTTTTTTTTCGTTTGAAAGCTTACATGATTGTAATTGTTCTTAGTTATATTTGATCAAAATTGGTTCAGCCATTTCAAAGGTATAAGCAATCGAATGTCGGGGATGACACACAATTTTTACCGACTTTAAAAAAGGAGGAGGTTCTATGTTCGACTGTATGTATGTTTTAATACGCAGCTACTAAAATTTGGAATAACATTCCACCACCGATCCGTAATTTAACCAATCTTCAAGCTTATAAACGCAATTATCGTCTTCATCTTATCAGTATTCTAAAAAATCAAAGTAGCTGAGTAACTTCCCAATCGCCTTTTCCATTTAAATTGTTTTTTAAATTATATTTTGACGATTATTTTATTACGTAGGGATTGGAATGTTTTTTGCTTGACAAGTATATTTATTAGTTTTTCGAAAGGATAGCTCACAATACGTTAGTTTCATATTTATTTTTATGTATGTTTTTCATTTTTCAAATTCTTACCATTGGATAAGCTCTTCTGTCACTTTTTTTGGGTCTTGGCGGAAGATCAGCGCTGTGGGAAATCCAAACTGGTTTACCCACAGTACGTATGCTGAGTCAGCGCCCTTTCACTGCGTTACTTATTGTTTAATTGTAGTTTTACTTTTACTTAATACTTAGTTATAAGATTATTATTATTATTGACAATGATTGTAATAGCAGTGAATAAAGTTTTTATCTATCTATCTATTTTTTTTGTATGTTAACCGATTTCTCCGCCAATTATGGATCAATTTTCAAACTTCTTTTTTTGTTCGAAAGAGGATACTCCAGAGGTGGTCCCATAAATTTTTTATCGAAAATGATAGAGCGCTTTTAAAAAATCAACAAAAACAAAAAAATACTGCAAACCAGAACATCATCTAAATAAATGAGTGTTTGCGAACTGTTGTTGGGATTGAAGTCGGTGACTCATACGTTTTTATAACGTGGAAAATTATTAATCACGAAAAGTAGTAGTTTATCACGAGCGATTCAGTGCTTCGGAGGGCACGTTGCTGATGGACTACAGTCGTTAAACCAAGATAGAGGCCATTTGGTGGTTTGAAAACTCTGACAACAAGGTTATTCTAGTTCGCCGCACACTTGACTTTACTTACCTACACTTTAGGAATTTAATATTCAAGCAAATACGCAACATCTGAAATCTATGGCCGAGACACAGTCATGTTTCATAATTTTGAGCTGTGGAGTTGTGTACTGGCTAATTTATGTATGGAAACCTGTCGGAGACAATATACACATTACAATGTATATCGGAATATTGGCTATTACAGTGAATCATTCCAGTAGCCTATCGAGCATTAAGGCGACCACAGCACCCGATAAAGGCAGCACACATAGGAATAGGCCATCTCCGTCTCTCAACAGGCCTGGGCCGGCAGTGCGAACAGTGTCGATACAAGAAGTTTACGGACTATGAAAGCGCGCGTGCGTAAAAACATGTTCGAAAGTTAGAAAAATGAGATTTATGGAAAGGTAACAGCTTAAATCGAAAAATGCGTTAACTACTTATCGTGAGTGTTCAATCACGAACATTTTGATAGCAAATTCAAGTTCCTGTGTGCATTTTACTATCGTTTTTTACAGCTTAAAAGATACACAATATTGGGTATTTAGAGGTGATTTTGTGAGCTTTTTCTATCGAACCAAAAGTGCTGAATCATGTTTTCAGCAAACTACTTATCTAGTTTATGTCCTGAATATTACCGTAGTATTGTTTTTTTCGATATAATGCAGTGCGTCATGCTTATCTACGCATCATAAAATCGTAATTTAGGTGCTGTAGTCGCCTTAAGATTTGTGACTGATGTGATGTTTGGTCTTGGGTATTCGTGTCTGTCACGACGCAAGGGAAAACATTAACTTTGAAAGTTCGAGGAGAAGCACTTCGTATGAATCCGTGGGATATTATTATAGGTCTGTCTTTACCTATGAAATTGCCATGTCACGGAGATATTGAGTCAAATTAATACATATTTACTTTAGATTTATTTGCTGAAAAAGAAGCTCAAATATAGCTCGTTTCATCCGTTGCCCGTTTCATTGCTTATTTTTGCTGTACCGTTGTTACAATTACAACTTTCAATAAAGTAAGTATGGTGTAAATTAACTTGATGTTGTCCAAACCTTCCCACAAAATTTTGCTAAATTTGGATTTCGCATTCCCGAGAAAAATCCAAAAACGTTAGTATGGAAAATTTAGTTTTCCAAAAATTTTGTATTAAAAACGGCAATTTCATAGGTAAAGACCTATTATTAACATCATCTCTAAAGCTTTTTTGAAAAATGCATTACTGAAAGAAATTTTCTTTTCCAATCTCGAAGTAGGCAAGTGTTATAATTACAGCCCAAAGTTTTCAATTTATTATTCTAAGTAACATGTGGTGCCGTCAAGCCATGATTAATGGTAGCCTTACCTTATATATATATATATAAAATTGTGTATTTTTCAACGTCAGAAGAACTAAGTTTATCATAAAGCGGTGCCAGTTGCAAAATGGTACTGCGCTTTAAAAAGAAAATTGTATTAATATGATTTATTGTTGTAAAGCTTCACCGCTGCTCGGCAAGCGAAGAAAAGTATGCTGCATGTTTCTACAGGGCGAATGTAAGGGACAGCTTAGCAAAAACTGAAACTCTGAATTCTACAGGGCGAATGTAAGGGACAGCTTAGCAAAAACTGAAACTCTGAATTCAACCCATCACTCAGAATTATCTTTTAGTGGAATTTTCGTATTTTTTTGTGTTTTTTTTTATATCTTCTGCTTAAAAACTAAATTTAATTATTTTAATTCACTCCATTTTGCAATAAAAAATAATCGTAACCGAGTAAAATACGAAAACCAGCAATCGCATCAAATTTTAACCCACTTTGTTCTCAATTTACCTGAATATTATTTTTTTGTGTTTGTTCCGCGATAACTTTTTTTCACTAGTCGATTGATTATCAAAATTCGTTTTTTGTTCGAAAGAAAACATTTCTGAGGAGGTCCCATATACATTTATAAAAGACAAAAAGCGAAATTGATTTAGCGTTTTTTAAAAAATCTACAAAAAAAAATACGTACAAATTTTATTTAGATGCCGTTTTGGTTTGTGGTTACCTGCTAATATATGCCGTGTGGTGATCGGTTGAGAATAACACCACCCCATCTCTTTCCGTGGGTGTTGTAAGAGGCGACCAAGGAAACCAAAATGAGACCTGCCTCCTAGTAATCCATCTTAGGCAACGACACCTCAGTTTGTTTTCAATCTGAGGTGGCATCTTATGGCCTCATGCGGTGTGGTAGGCTCTGTAAATGGCCGTCTGGTTCGCGACCACCCTCCCACCGAAGTCCGACGCCAAACAGCTTTCTGTGTTCCGTCGGTGCGTGGGAGTACCAGTGTCTTAATTGACATTTTCTTGATTAACTCTCTCCATCGTCGACCTCATCTATGACCTTGGTCAAGATTGGGGTCAAGAGTTAACCCAAGAGTATAATTTAAATAAAAGGAATTGTTAGGATTGAAGTCGGTTGATTCTTACGTTTTTAACGTGGACAATTATAATTATTATAGAGATCATTGTGTAACCTTATACACTGCCTTCTGTACAAAAAGCGTGCGAAATATCGTAAACAGATTGATATAGAACAATTTATATTGAACGCAGCTGTTCACTCAAATCTCGTAAATAGGGTATGGAGTTAAGGAAAAACAAATAATAAATTGCTCGTATCGATATTGAAAGATTCTTTTCTGCGGATTTGATTTGATTGTATTTTGTTTCGGTTCAGGGGAGTTACTTCTTCATAGCCCAGTTGGTAATGAGCCAGACTTGTAATCCGAAGGTCGTGGGTTCAAATCCTCGTGCGGGCCTGTACCACTAAATTCGCCTTTTCGGATTTATGTACGGATTTCTAATTATCACTTGCTTAACGGTGAAGGAAAACATCTCGTAAATTTTCGGAATTTACGATTGGGCCAGCGTGGTGGACTATGGCCTAAATCCCCTTCGTGTTTCGAAGGGAGGCCCGTACCCCTCGGTGGGGACGTATATGGGCTGGTAAAAAAAACTACTTCATAACTAGCACGGCCTGCGATAAACTCGCATATGACGTCAGTCCGATGACGGTGAAACTTCACCGCGCAAAGGCTTGCTCGCCCATGTCACATTTTTGACATTTGAAAGTAGCACATTTGTCATTGTTGTGCTTGTGCTGCTGATTTTATAGTTAGATACACACTCAAAGGCACACAGTATGGTTTCCTTTGTGTCTTGAGTCCCTTGGAACATACACAAAGACAGATACAAACACCCATGATCCGAGAACAAATATCTGCTTACAATTTGACAGTTAGTGAACATATTTCACTGAACGATGATGTAGGTACTGAGGCCAGTGCATCAGGTTACCCCATTTTCATTGCAAAACCGTTTTTATCGTAACAGCACAGAGTGCACGCTTTGGGTAAGCTGATGTGCGGCCCTCTGTACATTGCTGCATTTGTTTTACACCTTCGCTTAAAGTTACAATGTATGTGTGAGATTTATATGGATATCAACGCATCAAAATTAGCTCCTCCACAGTAGGCTAAAATATCGAATAATGTAAATAAACACGATAAAAGATTCATGTCTCTATTGTGTCATAGGAACCCACACACAATCAAACACTTCTTCCTGAAAACTATTTGCCCCAATAGAGATAGTGGCGTCAACACAAGGGTGTAAGGGACAGGTTATCAAAAACTGAAACCCTAAACTAAGATCATCATTATGAAAGATTTTCCAGTGTAATTTTCCATAGGACAATTTAATTTTTTGAAGTATTTTTCTGATTTTTAACTTTTGATTTTAATTATTAAAATGCATTCCATTTTCCAATGCTGCAGGGCAATCGCGCTAAAAAAAGTGAATTGAATCGCAATTGAAACGTAGCTGGGGGGGCTACCATCTAAGCGAAGCTGATGCTGGGTAAACGAATGGATCGTTGTCGATTGCTTCTTTATAAGGAGACCTTGATTAACGATATGAACCAAACACAGCAATGTAGATGATTCCATTCGTTCAATCAGCATCAGCTTCAGCTACGTTTCAATTGCGATTCAATCCACTTTTTTGGCGCGATTGCCCTGCTGGACTGTAACTGACTTACTTCCACAGCTGGACTGGGAGTAAGAGAAAAATATAGAATGTGCCACTGTGTACTCTTCCATGCTTAATGTAAAAGTCAGTAAGCGAGGGTTTTGCTGTATTGTGGGCGAAATGCTGATAACCTCTCACTACTATCATATTTCATCTTGTAATCTTCTGAATCAAGTGGTATTAAAACCACCGATGCTCTGTTTACCCCGATAGGGATTTTAGATGTGAGTGTATACATGGCTTTAGGTAAACCACTTTCAACCTCTTGGGTGGTAAATTAGTCCATGAAACTGAACAACTTTCCCAAGGAACTAAGTTCAGAATACGAAAACATTTTTTTTAGTTCCCTTATAAACTGCGTCAGCTGATGGCGCATTTTGTATGGGAAGTCAAAGTTTTTTTTTCATACTTCGACCTTTGTGCCTTGGGAAAGATGTTCATAAATAATTTTCAATAATTTAAGATGTTCAGTTTTATGGACTGATTTACCACCCGAGAGGTTGAAAGTGATTTACCTAAGGGACCATCCATAAATTAAGTCACACGTTAAGGGGTGGGGAGGGTATTGACAAAGTTTGACATTGTGTGACAAGGGGGGTCATAAGTTTCGTGACGTCACATTTCAAAATGTGTTATGAGTATCAAAACGTGTTAACTATTAACGACAAACTTAACCTCCTCAGTCCCAAGCACTCTTTTCACGTTTTTACTTTGGTTGCAACAGTGAGTTTTGAGTTCCTAAAAAAATAATAACTCTATTGAGTACTGCTTAGAAAATTACAAAAAAATAAAAATATGCAAAATATGTGACGTCACGCTAGGGAGGGGGGAGTCTTACAAATGTGACCAGCTTTGACAAGAAGGGGGAGGGGGTCAAAAAATCATGAAATTCGTGTGACATAATAAATGGATGGCCCCTAAAGCTCTGTATAAGTATGTATAATTTGTAAAATTGATATTCGACGACAGCAACTCTCTTAGAGCCAGTGACACCTGTGGATGCAATCTCACCAATGAAGAGAATGTATACCACACTAGTCTTCCGCCCGGGACTTCGTTCCCGTGGGAATTCGGGAAAATCATGTACCCATGTTCATTACGGATACTGTAGGATTCTAACAAATGGTGAAAGAATTTTTCAAATCGGTCCAGTACTTTCGGCGCCTATTCCATGCAAAAAAACAAACAAACAAACAATCAAATCTATCTTCTTTAAAATATTAGTATACAGGGTGTAAAAGACAGTTTAGCAAAAACTGAAACCCTAGAATCAGACAATCATTCTGAATGATTTTCTAGTGGAATTTTTCTTCGGAAGATTTTCAAATTTTTTTAAAAATGTATTTTTAATATTTTCTGCTTACATTTTTTATTATTTAATCGAATGCAATCCATTTTGCAATAAAAAACAATTATAACAACGTAAAACACGAAAACCAGCAATGTACATCGCACTCCGATAGCAGCGCGGCGCGGGGCGATCGCGCGCGGTTTCGCGATACGTTGCGTAGCGCCAAAGTAGGTAAATAATGAAAACTCCTTAACATGACGTTTCCAGGAAAAAATCATTACTTATAGCTGTTGATAGTTATGGGTAGATTCCACCATTTAAGTATTTGCTAAACTGTCCTCTATACCCTGTATATTACTCCTTCCCTTCTAGTCTAAAGAGAAAGTAGGTATAAGTAAATCCTCTCAATTCTCTTTTTAACCGACTTCAAAAAAGGAGGAGGTTCTATGTTCGATTGTATGTATCTTTTTTTAATGTAGGTATGTTCACTGATTTCTCCGTCATTTGTGGACCAATTTTCAAAATCCTTTTTTTCTTCGAAATAGTATATACCCCCGAGGAATCTCAGGGAAATCGAGGGTAACCCTCGAATTTAAGAAGCACTTAAAATGTGTCTCATATGCTTCCTTGTATTTACACTCTTACCAGCCCGTATACGTCCCCACCGAGGGGCACGGGCCTCCCTCCGAAACACGAAGGGGATTTAGGCCATAGTCCACCACGCTGGCCTAATGCGGGTTGGTGGACCGCTCGTCTTTAGAAAATTTTCTTTGACGGGCGTGTTTCATCACGATGTTTTCTTCCACCGTTGAGCAAATGATAATTAGAAATCCGTACATAAATCCGAAAAGACGAATTTAGTGGTACAGGCCCGCACCAGGATTTGAATCCACGACCTTCGGATTATAAGTCTGGCTCATTACCAACTGGGCTATCACCGCTTGTATTTACACTAAAAATTTAAAAATAAAAAAACTTTTAAGAAATTAAAGCGACTTCAAAAAAGCGAAAAATTGAGTTGAAGTTGGTGCCAAGTCAAGTTTTTCTTTCTTTTATAAAAAGTATTTTTCCATTACGCATTCCTACACATTTCCATTCACATCTCACCACTTATTCCCCAAGAGCAGCCCACTTAATCTCCACTCAATGACTTAAAATGTTTTTTCTGAATATGGAAAAAAAGCGTTTAAGATCGGGAAAGCTTTCCAAATAAGATGGAGATAAAAACCTCACTGTTCTGCGTAGCGATGTGGTAGATAGCTTGATTTATGTACCATGTAGACTTTGAGATACATAGATACATACGTCTATGTAGTAAATGAGGATTTAAAGGGATAAGCAGGCTTGTTTTTGAGGCCCCTGACTCCAATTAGTGTCAAGTAAGTGTAATGACGTAGACAATTTAAAGAATGTCTCAAGCTAATAAACGATTTTGAATGTTCCATACAGTTCATAATTTTAAACCTCCTCCTTTTTTTTTAATTCCTTCCCTAGCCGATAGTTATTAGTTTTTTAGAAAGTGCCACTACAAAGATTTTTCCTCCAAATCTCTCGCGATTCCAAGTCCACAACATGACGGTTATTGGTATTACTTCAGCTTATTATAATCTCTAGGAATCGTTGAGATATCAGCTTTCAGATTATGCATAAAAAAAAGATTACCATAGAAAATTCTGTCAGTTTTAAAAAATTGGCATTTAGCAAAAAAAAACACAAAAACGCGATTATCTAAAAAACTAATAACTATCGGCTAGGGAAGGAAATAAAAAAAAATGTCGCAAATGAGCTCTACTTTAACCCCTTGAAGGGAATGTATCGAATTTCCGGTAACCCTGTATACGTCCCCACCGAGGAACGCAGGCGTCCCTTCGAAACACGAAGGGGATTTAGGCTATAGTTCACCACTGCCCAATGCGGGTTGGTGGACTCGCACTCCTTTCGAAAATGGATTTTCATCACGATGTTTTCCTTCACCGCTGAGCAAGTTAAAATTAATTAGAAGTCCATCTTACCCCGTTTTTAAGAAGAGAGTAAAGGAGCACTACCTCTCCCTTAGTTAACCGTGTGTTTAGGTATGTATATATTTATATAGATATTTATTATAAGGTACTTCATTTGTTAAGGTAATAAAGTATATTTTTTGATTTAATTTAAATTGTACTGTAAGTTTCATTTTCTGTCTTGTTTTCTTTTTCACGTTATTGTGCACGTCGTACTCGCCTCACTTCGTCCAATCTCTCTTGTTAGGTCTGCTGTGAAAAAATTCTACCTAGAAATAGGCAGTGCCTGTTGTGTCTTCTCTCTCTTGTATGTTTATTTTTGTATGTCCATTTGTGTACAATAAACAGTAAATAAATTATAAATAGAAATCCTTACATAAATCCGAAAAGACGAATTTAGCGGTATAGACTCGCATCGGATATATTTAATCCACAACTTTTTTACTTGGTTTATTTTTGAGGTTAGAAAAGGTAGGCCACAAAAATAAACCAAATAAAAAATGTTTAAGTAGGCCCTTCAACAGCTTGGAACATCCACGAGAAAATAACTCTAAAATAAAAAAAAAACCGGCCAAGAGCGTGTCGGGCCACGCGCATTGTAGGGTTCCGTAGCAATATGATTCAAATATACAGCTGGCTTCTTAATTCTACGAGCATATTGTCATAGTCGATGTTTAAATCCCCAAATACTATTGTATCAAAAACAAATGTATTAAAAAGTTGGTAATTTCAGAAATAAGTGTAGTTTTGGCCTAAACAAAACAGAATGGAAGTATTTAATGAGCGAGCGAAGCGAGCGCGAATTTTTTTTTTGTTTTTTTTTTGCGATAATATTATTGTTAGGAATAATATAATAATATCGAGCTGCTGCTAAAGCAAGTCGCGTGGTGATCGTGGATAATTTTGATGTCATTTTCGTAATTAGCACCCCCAAAAACCTATTAAACGACACCTGAAATGTCAATATTAATATCAGCTTGGCTTTCGGCTCGCCTCACTTTTAGCGTGGAACCTTGTATGGCAGCCATTTTGGATGAGATTAGTACATTAGTACACTTCGTCGTAAATGCTACCCTCGTGAATTATTCCACATTTTTTTCATTATGAAAATTAATGTTTCCCAAACGGATTGCTGAATTGTTGAATTGCTAGTTTTGGCCTAAATATAACAGAATGGAAGTATTTAATGCGCGAGCGAAGCGAGCGCGAATTTTTTTTAAAAAGTTTTTTTTTTTTTTTTGCGATAGTTTTATTGTTAGAATTAATATACCTTCGTGAATTAATCCACATTTTTTTTTCATTATAAAAATTAATGTTTCCCAAACGGATTGCTGAATTGTTGAATTGCTGAACCCCTTCTATTTTTTAAAAAGCTATCCTAGATAACCTACCTGATGAGTATGGTAAAACACCCGAAAAAAATTTTTTTTCCACCATTTTATTTTTTACATCTATCAGAGCAATCAATATGCTATCAATATCTATCAATATCTATCAGACCATGCCAAATTTAAGCTCTGTAGTACCAAGGATCTAATATTAGTAAATATATTCTTATTAATCCTAACAACGTTTGGCACTTGGTCGACTATTACTCGCAAGCTTGAAGGGCCAAGTTATGTTGATAGTTTTCCTTTTAATTTCTTTGTATATTCTATCACCGTGAATTTTTCCACATTTTAAAAACAATCGTTTTGCTGGTAGAGGGGGACACTTGTTTTTAACAAAAAATTTCACTTTAAAAATTAATTTTTCGCAAACGGAATGCTGAATCGAAAAACGTTCTTAGTGAACCCCTTCTATCTTTAAAAAAACTATCCTATAACATCTCACTCGAGATATCGGCGAGAAAAAAAAATCCATTGCCCTTTCACGTGTATGGGAAACATCCGAAAAAAAATTTTTTTCAACATTTTATTTTTTAAATCTGTTGGCGCAATCAATATGTATGACCATGCCAAATTTCAGCTTTGTAGTACCAAAGATCTAATATTAGTAAAAAATTCTTATTAATCCCAACTAAGTTTGGCACTTGGTCGACTATTACTCGCAAACTTGAAGAGCCATCTTATGAGTGATAGTTTTCCTTTTAATTTCGTTGTATATACTACCACTATGAATTTTTCCACATTTTTAGAAACGACCATATAGCTGGTAGAGGGGGGGGGACACTTGTGTTTGACAAAAAATTTCACTTTAAAAATTAATTTTTCGCAAACGGAGTGCTGAATCGAAAAACGTTCTTAGTAAACCCCTATTGTCTTTTAAAAAGCTGTCCTATGATACCCCATTTGATGATATAGGCGAGAAAAAAAAAATTCACCGCCCTTTCACGTCTATGGGAGACACCCGAAAAAAATTTTTTTTCTAAGATTTTACTCTACAGTTCTGGCGGCGTAGTTTATATGTATGACCATGCCAAATTTCAGCTCTGTAGTACCAAGGGTTTCTTAGGAAACCCGCGGACAGACGGACAGACGGACAGACGGACAGACGGACAGACGGACATGGCGAAACTATAAGGGTTCGTAGATTACTACGGAACCCTAAAAATGTATCTCGATTACAACAGCTTTCAAAAAAAAGGTATCGAAATCAGTTTGTTTAGAAGCTAGGATGCCACAGATACACAGACACACATACAGATACAAATAATAGAAAAACTATTATTTTCTTGTCAGGATTTAAAAAAAGTTACCGACTTATTGTACGAGTATTCTACGATAGTTCGAGTAAAAAAGTGGAAATAAAAATAAAAGTAGTATGTAGCTAAGTAGTAGTAGTAACGACTAGCACTGCGGGGAATAGGAGCTGATCGCACAATTTTTCGCTTCAGTAGCGCTATTTTCCGCCACTCAGCTGGTTAGCAGCAAGGGTAATATTTGTTGTATAGTCTTAAGCTTCTGACTTTATCGGTACTATATGTATAAAAAAAGTTTGAGACATAACTATTCCTTCCATCTTGGGTCACTTGGCTTCATTGATGAATCAAGATTTGTTTTGACTTAAAACCAATCCTGACAAAAGATTTGACGAACGCGTTTACTTGACTTATTAAACTATAAAAAACGCGAAAAATTCCTTACTAATATTTATAAATTTTGTATGTACGTTTGTTATTCTTTCACGCTCAAACGGCTGGACCAATTTTTATAAAATTTGGTATGAAGGTAGCTGATACCCTGGATTAACATATAGATCACATGATTTTTCCAAGTTCCCACGGGAACGAGGTCCCAAACGGAAAGCTAGTAAACTATAATATTTTGATTTTAATATTTTTCTACATTGTAATGGTGCGACACTTTCACAGGGTGTGCACTTAAATAATTTGTGGTGTTAAGTTTCGTAAAATGGCTGGCTGGATTTCCGAAATAAATAAAATAAAAATAAATGAATTTAGTAAAACCATCGTACATAAATGAAGCGGTGATAGCACAGTTGGTAATGAGCCAGCCTTAATATAACCCGAAGATCGCGGGTTCAAATCCTGGTGCGGGCCTGTACCACTAAATTCATCTTTTCGGATTTATGTACGGATTTCTAATTATCACTTGCTCAACGGTGAAGGAAAACATCGTGATGAAACCCACCCGTCCTATAAAATTTTCAAAAGACGAGCGGTCCACCAACCCGCAATGGGCCAGCGTGGTGCACTATGGCCTAAATCCCCTTCATGTTTCGAAGGGAGGCCCGTGCCCCTCGGTGGGGACGTATATGGGCTGGAAAAGAAAAAGTAAAACCATTTCCTTTGGAGCTCGAGACTACGATTTCCTTTTCATATTATACGAGAAAATACAAATTAACTCGTTGAAGAACCCATTTCCTCGCTCACTACAAATTCTTTTTAATTACACTTTTTGTTCAAGATAAAATCGCATGAGAATTACCATGATTAGGAATTTTCTTTGTGATTTATTAGTCGCCTACAAATTGCGTGCAGCTTTTGTTGAGTAAGTAATATTAAGGATTTAGTTTTTTATTTATTTATTTCCAAATAAATATTACACTTTTTAAGGCTCTTTCTCTGCAGGAATCTTTTATTATCTATTAACCTATAAACTTAACTTTAATAGAATTAATTATTACGGATAATTTCAATTTTTTTTCTTATTTCACCTAACACTTTAATTTTTTTTTAATGAATGCTGGATATTTATTACATAGTTACGAAATATTTTTTTATCCTCTCCCCATAGTAATTTTTAACTTTTACTGTATACTTCCTCTTAAATTTATTTTATGTATTATATTTATGTAAACCAGGGCTTAGGTATCTCTCTTTCAACCTATCGGTTGGTTAATCAGTCCATGAAACTGAACAACTTTCCCAAGGAACATAGGTCAAAATACGAAAAAAAATTTGATCTCACGAAAACGAAAATGCACTTTTTGCCTGCTTTTGTATGAAAATGGTCGAAATTAGGCAATTTTTTTTAGTTTCGTCACGTTTTTACAAATTTCAAGTAAGACAAAATTAATTGACTAGAATTTAAAATTCAGGTTTAGCACTTGCTCGTCTGAAAATTATAGCCCTCCATGTATCTCTGGTATGCTTTTATAGCTTTTCGAACAGATCTCTTTTGTATGAAAAATCGTGCAATATCCCTAGACCGCGATGATGTGTGTATTTATAGTTTTTGTGTTGGTTAATAAACCTAAATTATTTTCTTTCTTTACTGTTGTGATGAATTACTTTTTATTTACTTTAATTAGAAATTTTTTGTTACAATATTTATCTACAAAAGTCTTATTTTTAAGAGTTTCTTTGTTCTTTTATCCTATACCCACTCCGCAACGAACTTAATATTTCGCTGCCTTGAAAAAAAGAAATACCACAAACTTCACTTGCATTCATTAAGCAGCACGCAATGTTAGATGATAGACGGACAAACTGACAGGTTTATTTTGTGTGTATAATTAATTACGTGACGCATTCACCAAGAAGGTCGGAGTTCACTTTTTACGACTTAAAAAAGTCAACGTTATTTTTTTTTTTAATATATAATAAGAGGGGATTAACTTTTAGCCTCAATCTTGACCAAGGTCATAGATGAGGTCGACGATGGACCGAGTTAACCCAGAAAATGCCTTTAAGACACTGGTACTCCTACGCACCGACGGAACACAGCAAGCTGTTTGGCGTTGGACTTCGGTAGGAGGGTGGTCGCGAACCAGACGGCCCTTCACAAAGCCTACCACACCACATGATACCATAGGACGCCAATTTAGAACAAATGGAGGTGTCCTTGCATGGGGTGGATTAATAGGAGGCAGGTCTCATTTGTGTTTCCTTAGTCGCCTCTTACGACACCCACGATGGGGTGGTGCTATTCTCAACTACACGGCATAAAATACGTATAATCCCTATAATCCCTATCGGGGTAGGCAGAGCATCAGTGATTTTAAAAAGCACTTGATGCTACACTTGACATAAATTCAGAGGGTTATAAGATGAAATATGATGTACAGTGGTGAGAGGTTGTCACCCTTTCGCCCACAATACAGCAAAACCCTCGCGTCTCAATTACTGACTTTTACAGTGTGCCTGGGAAGAGTAGGCAGCTGGCACTTTCCATGTTTTTCTTTTACTCTCAGTCTAGCATGGAAATTTTCACTAAAAGCCAGAATTGACGTAAGTAATTTAAATAACGCATAGAGTTCTTAAAACTGCAAAGTTATTCTGTGAATATACACGGTTACTAAAAACTTCCTAGCTATATCAAAAATCCTGAACCAGTATCACTCAAAGAACACATTTATGAAAAAAAAAATTTCAATGGGAATAGTTAATTTTTTGCCTAAACGTAGACATTACTCCTACACCAGGCATGCGAGGGATGCGGGTAGCGCTCGGGGGGTGCACCCGAGTGGTGTCTACGTTGAGGAAAAAAATAAAAAAAAAACAAAAGTGTTCTGTAAGTGAATTTGTTTCAGGATTTTGAATCTAGCTAGGAGGTTTTTTTTCACCCTGTGTTTAGTAATACCCTGTATAATCCAGCTGTTTAATATTCTAATCTTGACCTGCAATAAGTAAACACGCCCGAAAATGTGACATAAAAAAGAAAAATAGGGAGGCGGCCGCCATTTACATATTTGTCAAGACTAAGTGTTCCCGCTGTTGAAATGATAATTTTCCTCCAATTACAAACTTAAGAAAAAACGTCTGTTTACAAAATTACTCATTTACAAAATAAGGTTTCCAAGTATGTCCTCAGTCTAATCGCACACCATTTCAACAATTAGAAATTTTATGAATTCCTTTTAAATATAAATATTTTATGAATTGTTATTAAAGGCAGTTTATGTAACTATCGTGTACATAGTATAATAAATACATAGTTATAATAAATTAATTAATTTATCTAAATACCTTAAATACTTGCCGTTTCGTGACGCATTACTTTATCTTCACCCATTTCGTGATAACCGAATTTCTAAATAAAAAAATAAAATAAAAAATAACTTTAATATTACGCCAGGATATCGTAGTGATCATTTCTTTATCCTGGCTAGTGTTATAATAGTCATTGCAATATCCTAGTATATGTTGTATTGCGCTAATGATGAGTGTTATAAAAAATATTTATATATGTTTTTTGACTCAATCGCAAAATAAACCCCTAGACGCTTTTTTTCATCGTACTATTTTTAAAATGTAAAAAAATATATTTTTCTGTTCCAAACGATATATTTCCGCTCAATTACCAGTTGACGGAATCAGGGAAGTGTGAAAAAGAGCGTGTTCTGTGTTTTATTCCAGGAAAGTCAGAGTAAACAATTTTAGGTCTTTTATTTCTGTTATTTCTACGGTTAGTTTTGTTCGTTATAATTTGTATAAGGCCTCATAATTAGTCAAAAGTACTGACTCATTTTTGTTATCATTCAATTATACAGGATTTTTTTCTAGTATGGACACCAGACTCTCACGAATGTATGATGTTTTTATTTTATTAGAAGATGGGTTAGCTCTTGACCTCAATCTGGACCATGAAGGTCAAAGACGAGGTCGACGATGGAGCGAGTAAACCCAGAAAATGCCTATAAAGGCACTGATACTCCCACGCACCGACGGAACACAGCAAGCTGTTTGGCATCGGACTTCGGTAGGAGGGTGGTCGCGAACCAGACGGCCTTTTACAGAGCCTACCACACCGCATGAGACCATAGGACGACACCTCAGATTCAGAAAAAAATGAAGTTTCGTTGCCTGGGATGGATTACTAGGAGACAGGTCTCATTTGTGTTTCCTTAGTTGCCTGTTACGACACCCACGGAAAGAGATGGGATGGTGTAATTATTTTCAACCGATCAACGCACGGCAAAAAATGTGTATACCGATTACAATATATTTTTTATTAATATTTATTATTATTTTTTCAAGAATGTCAGAAGAAATATACACTACAGTGTGCACTAGGCGAACGTGCTTAGACCAAATTATGGTGGCGTAATGATATAGGCCGTGTTAGGAGAATCCGAATCCGACAAGCGTGTTTGAAGCCAATTATGAAATGAAATGAAAATGAAACAAAAATGAAAAATATTTATTTCACTTAATTTATAACATAATATATAGATTGGGTTGATGCCTCCTTTTAAGCTTGAAAAAGCCGGTGGCAGGAGACAACGCTCTTCCATGGACATAGTGAATTTATGGTTAACTTGTTATAGCAATTTAATGATATAGGTATCAATGAATGTAGAAGAAGCGAAAGAGGTGTGTTTGGATCGTACCAGGTGACAATATGTGGTCTCTGGCTACCCCAATGGGACAAAAGCGTAGGTTATGAATGTTATAATAGTTATATTAATTTTTCTGAAATGTTAACATGTCTAAACAGGGCTTTAGGTTTCTCTCTTTCAACCTCTCGGGTGGTTAATCAGTCTATGAAACTGAACAACTTCCCCAAAGAACATAGGTCAAAATATACAAAAAAAAATTTGATCTCCCATAAAAAATGCGCTATATGCTGATGAAGTTTGTATGGGAACTCAAAATTATTTTTTTCGTATTTTGACCTATGTTCCTTGGGGAAGTTGTTCAGTTTCATGGACTGATTAACCACCCGAGAGGTTGAAAGAGAGATACCTAAAGCCCTGTATATTTCTCTTTAAAAAAGTATTTTAAAATTTAACTTCAATTCTATAAAGTGGACCTATATTTAATTTATGCGTTTTTCACTAAGAATTTATTATTAATACAATAGAATTATTCTGTATTTATGTTTATTCTGTAAAAAAGCATACAGAACATTTCAACCATTTTTTTATTCCTTCCAAAGCATCCAAAGCTGCTTGTCAACTACGCTATTCTTACAATACATAATTTTCCACGTTATGAAAACGTATGAGTCACCGACTTCAATCCCAACAACAGTTCGCACAAAGTAGATAACTAATATTTTTTGCAGACTACAATGCTTATTAGCAAATAACCACAAACGAAAATGTCATTAATTTATTTAGATGATGTTCCGGTTTTTTTAAAAGCGCTGAATTATTTTCGATAAAATTTATATGGGACCATCTCTGAAGTATACTCTTTCGAAAATCGGTCCAAAATTTGCGGAGAAATCGGTGAACATACATAAATAAAATAAATAAAAATAAAAACTTACAATTGAATATAGAACCTCCTCCTTTTTTGAAGTCGGTAAAAATCATTTTCCGCCTGCACACATTCCTTAATGGAAATAGAAAATATACTATTCAAACTATTTGACGTCCGAGCACCGGAGTGTCAAAAAGGTTCCCAGCTTACCACACGTACTCGTCCCAAACCAATATCAATTTAAAACTAGGGCAGCTATTCTGCTAAACCACTAATGGTGTTTTCAACTGGAATGATGACGATGGCAAAATTAATTTGAGAACTATCAAAACGTGCATTTAGGCCCGTATTTACAGAAAGAGACTCAAGTCTTTATCTATACATAAGTATTAATTGTCTCTTTCTCTTTCTCCCACTATCAAAATGACAAAGACGACTGCAACTTAAGTATACAGGGCTTTAGGTAAATCTATTTCAACCTCTCGGGTGGTTAATCAGTCCATGAGACTGAACAACTTTCCCCCAATAATAGGTCAAAATACGAAAATTTTTTTTTTTAGTTCCCATACAAACTTTATTAGCATATAGCGCATTTTGTATGGGAACTCATTTTTTTTTCGTATTTTGACCTACTATTGGGGGAAAGTTGTTCAGGTAAATCTCTTTCAACCCGAAAGGTTGAAAGAGATTTATTTTATTTTATTTCAAATATTTTTATTTTATTTTAAATATTTTTATATTTGTCAAAAACATTATTTTCTGACAAGAAAAAGAAACTTTTGTGAAAGCAAGCTGGTGATCATTGTCATACCACCACTGTCATTGTTTATTAGCGGAATAGCCACCCTGTATTCAAGCAAATTCTGGCTCGAGTTCTGTGAGCTGGCAAAACCCGAACGTCCCTTTCTATTCAAGCACCGACAGATAATCTTTTCGACAGATAAATGACAATTTTCTTCGCCTTTTACTCTCTAACCGATTTGGAAAGAGCTCCCCTTTGCTGCAGATTTTATCATATTGTGGAATTTGTCGATTTGGATTTTCTGAGAATAGTAACCTTTAATGGGCGCACATTTTAAAATGTTACCTTCTCTATACTCAAACTCAAGAATGCAATTAATTCACAAATATACACATTAACACGGTTTAGGGATATTGTACGATTTTTCATACAAAAGAGGTCTGTTTGAGAAGCTATAAAACCATACTAGAGATACATGGAGAGCTATAATTATCAGACGAGTCAGTGCTAAACCTGAATTTTCAATTCTAGTCAATAAATTTTGTTTTACTTGAAATTTGTGAAAAATTCTTTTTTACGAATAAAAAAATAATTCTGAAAATCGGTCCATAAATGGCGGAGAAATCGGTGACCATCCATTAAAAAAAATACAAACAGTCAAACCTCCTCCTTTTTTGAAGTCGGTTAAAAACGATTGAGTACGTTAGTCGCCGCCTGAATTCTACCAAAAAACTTTATACTTATACTTAACTAGGATATAAAATCGATTTTAAACGGCTTCAGAAATCTTCGAGTTTTTCAATTACCTACCTAGATTCTAAAGAATACATTTTAATACGTCTTTTCTTTTGTTACAGGTGATCGTGATTTGTGAAACAAAGAAAAAGTGAATGAAATGATAAACTTCCACCATCGAACATTCAACAAAAAAATCTAAATAATTCTTAAAACAATGCTTAAGTGAAAAAAACAAAATGGGTTTCAAAAACATGGTGCTCAGAATCATTGCTATGGTTCTAGCATGCAAACTAATCAGTGCAAACGCGAGAGTGCACCAAGAACTAGATAGTGATATATTTGAAGAATTATTTCCCAAAGAATTAAATGATGCTAATTATGCATCAGAAAGATCTGCACAAGAAAGAAGTGATGTAGCTATTTTAAGTCAAAATGCAACTCTAGTCAAAGTAGATAAAGATAGAAATAAAACTGAAGTAAATTATGATAACCAAATAGACAGCCTAAATGATACATATTTGGAAAATGATGTTAACGAAACGGACGATTGTGAAAGGGAGTATGAAGATTGCAATATGACTGAAACACAATACATGAGAATGCTAAACGAATTCATATATCCAAAATCATACGAGTGGGTGTTGATAGCAACTCATGCAGTGGTATTTGTGATAGGGTTGGTAGGCAATGCGTTGGTGTGTATAGCGGTGTACAGGAATCATTCGATGAGGACAGTGACGAACTATTTCATAGTAAACTTGGCTGTGGCAGACTTTATGGTGATTCTGATCTGCTTGCCGCCGACCGTGCTCTGGGATGTTACGAAGACCTGGTTTTTTGGGAAGGCGATGTGCAGGATCGTCCTGTATTTTCAGGTGAGCATTTCTACAATCTTTATGTTTGTAATGTTTTACTTTTTGGAAGCCACAATATTAATAATTAGAGCTCTGGAATGCTAGACAAAGTCAAATTCTGTTAGCGATCACTAAGATCGATAGTTCTGAAATTGGGATTGACATAGACTGACCACGTGGCTCTCCTGTTGTCAATCCCATACATTTTGTAACTATCGATTATCTTTATCGCTAGAGAACGCTGATTCAAAAGAAATTCATATTTTTACCAAACTATACCGGGTCTAATTTAAACTCGGTTAGCAACAAGTCACTTTTACTGACTATGAAGAAAATGATACAAAGCAAAGCTTGCTGTTGGTAACGGAATTTGTCAGACAATTCTGACATCTTAAGGATTTATGAAAAGTACCACAAAGATATAGTAATTTAAAAATCCGAGACAGGTTAAAGCGAATCTTTTTCACGTGGATTTGAAGAAAAAAGTGAAGAAATTACTTTATTTTTTGTAGAACCAAAGTAATATTGTCTTTTACAATGAATTAGATATAGGGGGCCGCAAAAAGAACAGCTCTGCAAAGAAAACAGGGTACCGGATGCGCTGGCCACTATATATTAGATGATGTTCGATAAAACCTTGCAGTAGCAGATACAACATAGTTTTATGTTATCATAAAAATCATGGAGTTGATTAACGGGGGAATAGCTATTCTTTGTAAAATGGCTCTACAATCGCAATTTTGCCAATATCTGAGTATTTGAGTATTGAAACTCTTCTTACTTGAAATACAGAAGTTAGGTAAACCAAATAGTTATCTCGGTCACTAGCAACCACGTAATAATTTCTTTCATTTTTTGTGTTTCGGCTCTATTTAAATTTAAATTTTCTGTTTCTGCATATTTACATACCTTTATCTACTGCACCTTCACACCTCATTACACTCACACAGACACTTAACACTTGAATTAGGCCCTAGATTTGTAGTCTTAACATTATATAGTATTAACTCTGTCCCTCGCATTTCACTTGGGCGAGGGCTGAAAATCAGTGTTGCCAGCCTGATAATCAGTCTGGCATTAGTCGCTGAGCCCAGGCCTTTTTTCCTCACTGCGGCAGACATATGCAAGCTTAAACTTGTATAATAGGATAAGAATATTTTGAACTTTTTTTTTTAAATGTATGTGTGTGCTGTTCTGAAGAAATAAACGTATTATTATTATTATTATTATTTTAAGGAAAATTAAAATATTTTCTCGTCGCCAATATCAAGTACAGAAACCCTTTACGGGTTGTGTATGTCAGAGCGTCGTCGTCCGTTGATCAGTAGGGTAACGTGCACCGCTAGTTGTTGGAGCAATAAGATGTTCCCCATCTGCTTGATAAATGTCCAAAAGCTTATTTAGGATAAAACTATTTTACTAATAACCGATTCTTGAGTGTTTCATATAATTTAAACGGCTTTACTCACGTTACTTAAAATCGACACTGGGCCGACAGTTTTGATCTTATACGAAGGCAGATCGAAGGTCCTCGTATAGGATCGAAACTGTCAGCCGAATGCCGAATATGAGTAAAACTGTTTAAATTCTAATTAGACTCAAACGGACATGCCAAAACTATAAGAGTTCTTATTTTATTACGGAACCCTAAAAATAAGTTTTTACCTATTAGGATCACAATGACTTGTTCCTTTCTTATTTTTATTTTTAACCTTTTTTTCCAAGACTAGCTAACATAAATCTGGATGAAATCTAATTAAATAAGTCACTTGAACATTTTTTCTCTTTTCTTCAGAAAATGAAGTTTTATTCAAATGCTCATTCCTTCTCTTATAAAAGGAAGTTAATTGAATTTAAATTATTCTGTCAGTTAAACTCCTTTCCTATTGAAACCAATTGATTCTTTAGGATTGTATTTAACCGAGCGACAAATAATATGAAAGGATCCTAAAAAAACTGAAATTAGCTTTCACAATTAATTAGTTGGTGACTAATACCAATAATCAAAAAATCTAAAACCGGGGCCCATAAAAAATGTTTTAGGTAGGTAACGTTTTATTTTCAAGTGGCTGTAAAATTGTTGTTTTTGGTGAATAAAAAAATTCAAACGACAGAATGATGGCAGCAAAAAAGTAAACTTTTGGCTTTTAAAGATGAAAATGGAATAAACATAGATTTAATAGGTTCAGTATACAAAAATTATAAAAAAGTTAAAGACAAGCAATTTCCATTGGGCACATATCAATTTAATAGATAACATTTTATTTCCTATATTCACGTTTTCACTATATTTTCTAATAACAAAGTATTCAAACGTAAGGTAAGCATCTTTATTTATAAACGAAATTACTATCTAATAGAATCATTCATTACAGCACCTACCGTCTTCCATGTAGAAAATTAAACCATAAATTTTCACACATGCGTAATTTCCAATAGAACAAAACCCGTTTATCATGGCCGACGTAATTCAAAACCAGGGTAACTGACATTTTGATGAAACTGAGAAATTTGTATTAACTTTCTTTTTTTAAATTGATAATCAATTAACTCGCCTTGGAGCAGACAATCTTCTTCCAATCTCCTGAACAAAGTCCATACTTTCGCTACCCCTGGGCTAATAAAACTAGTTGAAAGCTTTCAGTTTTTACTAGGGTAAAGGATTTTTCAATTTTTTTTTCTTAAAAACATTAATAAAATTTATTTCTTTATTTATTGTTTCTTATCTTTTACTAGAGGATGCCTGGGACTGCGTTCCTTTTTTCTTGTCTACATCGTCGTGAAGGTGTGCAAAATTTTAGCTTTCTAGGTCAAAGGGTTTTGACTGGGCGTTGATGAGTCAGGACCGTGCATTTTATAACTTGTCAAATAATATCTACCGAAAAATACATTAATTATTTCTTGGCTGAACTTGAGTAAAAGCAGACGTAGAAAACAAACGTAGAAAACAGTAATTGGAACGAAAGATTGTGTAGTCTCCTAACCACGATATTCATACATACTTACCTTCACACGTTTACGCCTATAATCCCTATTGAGGTAGGCAGAGCATCAGTATTTTTAAAACCACTTAGTGCAACGCTTGATATAAATTCAGAGGGTTATAAGATGAAAATTAAATATGATGTTATTGGTCAGCCTTTCACCCACAATACAGCAAAACCCTCGAGTCCCCTTACCGACTTCTACAGTATGCCTGGGAGTAGCAGGCAATGGCAGGCATCTAGCACATTCTATGTTTCTCTTTTACTCCCAGTTCTGAATGGAAGAATACTCATTATTCATGTTTCATCTGCAGGATGTCAAATAAGCGACATCAAATGGTACTACAACTACATGATGCTTTTTCTTCTCCGGTAGAAAATATAGGCATCATTTTATAGATGGACTGGATTCTCTAAAAACCACTTACGTTAGTTACACCGCATATAGTTCAGAGGGTCGACACAATGAGCCAGAGTCTGTAAATCAGAGCGCCGTAATCAATACCTGTCGAACCTCGTTCAAGACACGGTTGGTGAGCCCTGCGTAATAAATGGATAGGGTTTTTGAATTACATAATTGGGTAGACTACACCTGAGGGCTATGCATTCAAATAATATAGGCCCTGTAAGCTACAGTTTTGAAATGTTAGTAAGATCAGTCTTAAAATTGATTAAACGATGTTTTTTGTAATATTAAACTATGAAACGTCTGTCTATTTGGTCAGTCGCTTCTGTACTATAAAGCAATTGACTTTAAATTAATTGCAAAAATATTTGGGGGTGATTTTCCCCATTAAACTCAAGAATTTTTCACATCAGAAAATAACACAGCTGATCACACAAGTTGTATGGAGCGGCGAAATCTTTTTAAATATTTCGACCTTCGTTAATTTAGGAAAACTAAACAGTTTCGTTGTCTTATTCACGTACTTGATTCTCTATAAGTAATTCTATGTTTAGAATTAATCCCCTTCGCGTTTCGAAGGGATGCCCATGCCTCTCGGTGGGTACTTAAGGTCTGACAGAAAAAAACAGAATGAAATCGGAATGAACTGAAAGAAACTTTGGTAGCTGGTAAAATGAATTTTTACCTGAATATCTTCTTCACCATCACCGTTAATGTCTTTTTTCATAGCTCAGCCCTTTATTTTATCTCAAATTAGCTCAAGAGAAACAGGTAATTACCTCCTCGTAAAAACGATTACAAGACCACCTTAATACAACTATAAGACAAAACAAGACAGCACTCTTCTTTTACCTTGCGATTACTCCCGTTTCTAATTTGGGGTACGTTTGACCATGATCGAGGATTTGGCAGGTCAAGTCATTACAGTGAAGCAACCGCTATCTGATCTCCGTGACAGGGTTGTCAACAGGGGAACCTAATTCGTTCGGTTGATAGTTTGTCGGTTGGTACACGATCAATGACAGCGTGGCAGTTAGTTGCGTCAACCGATGTCCGCGACCTACCGTCGGCGTCAAAAAAAAATCGTGTTTTGTTGTTTATTCGGGACTTGATTAATTTTGACATTGGAAATGTCTTTTGGGAGGTGTCAGTATAGGGCCTCATTTCACGGAAAAGTGTCATCTGCATATAGCTCCGTTGATAATAACTAGGATAGTGTATGAAGGCTCAAAAGATGTGTACTTACAAGGGCTACATTATTCAAAAAAAATTGAAAAATTTCAAAAATCTAAAAAGTTATGACGTAAAAACCGATTTTTTTTTGGAATTTTGTCATTTTTTTTCCTTTCGAGTCCAATATCTCGCAAACTAAAAGAGATATCGAAATTTTGAAAAAAATAACCACTGGAGAAACAGATTGCAAACATTTAAAGCCAAAAAAAAAATGTTTTTCCACAAAAGGTGGTCGACTTTGCGTGAATTCTCAGTTCGCGCGGGGCTGAATTGTAAACACGTGTGCGATACGAGCGATGGAAATTATTTATAGTTACAATAAATGAAAGATGAGAAAATTAGTTTCGTTTTATTTAAAATATGAAATTCATTTCCAATGTACTCTGAAATCATGTATGGCATGAAATTTGTGAATTATTTATTTATCGTAAAAAAAGATTATAATCATCGTAGTGCTTTAAAATTTTCATCCTCACCCGCTCGCGATGCACTCTGTTGATCAATGCATAAAGCTCTGACATACTATGACCTTAAAAGTATGACCTTACTTGATATTGGCAACTTCGCCATTCTATATTTTAATTTTGATAATTTTCAAACATTGGCAAAATCACGATAATTTTCAAAAAATTTTTATTAAGATTTCGCCCTTGTCGTCACCTTCTTAAAAGTAAGTATGTAGTTCTTATGCAAGATTCAGATGGCGCTTACCTACTATTATGTATAACGAATTGTGCTAAAAATATTAAATAACAGGAATGAGAAATTTCGCCCCTTGAATTGAAGGAGCGATAACTCAGTTAATTAGGATTAACGCTAGGCTCATTTTCAAATCCGCGCTGAAGATTTCCTTAAGAATTTCTTAGGAAATAAACAAAGAACGCGAGAACCGGCGCGACACAAGAAGCGTTTAAAAATATAGTTAACTTTTACTTTTAAGTGACTTTTCTAATTAATTATTTTTATTTACAGTCGGTATCAGTGACGGTGTCCGTGCTTACCTTGACCTTCATCTCCGTGGACCGCTGGTATGCCATCTGCTTCCCCTTGAGGTTCAAGTCCACCACCAGTAGAGCCAAGACCGCCATCCTCATCATTTGGCTACTCTCTTTGCTGTTTAGTAAGTTTATTTCATTCTATATCATTAACGGTGATAGCCCAGTTGGTAATGAGCCAGACTTGTAATCCGAAAGTCGCGGGTCCAAATCCTGGTGCGGGCCTGTACCACTAAATTCGTCTTTTTGGATTTATGTACGGATTTCTAATTATCACTTGCTCAACACTGAAGGAAAACATCGTGATGAAACCCATCCGTCCAAGAAAAAATCATTTTCGAAAGACGAGCGGTCCACCAACCCGCTTTGGGCCAGCGTGGTGGACTATGGCCTAAATCCTCTTTGTGTTTCGAAGAGAGGCCCGTGACCCTCGATGGGGACGTATATGGGCTGGTAAGAAGTAAGAAGATTGTTAACTAGCATTTTCCCGCGGCTTCGCTCGCGCAAATAACTCTTTTAGTTACCCATTTCATTCTTGATCATTTAGGGGATGACTTTAGAAAAATTGCGAAACATGTGTCCGTTTATTTGCTTCAAGGTAGGTACATCTTGATGAAGTTTCGAGTCAAAATATCTAAAAAAATTGTTTTCTCCATACAAACTTTGAACCCCCCATTTCATCCCCTTCAAAAAATCCTTTCTTAGTCCTCCCCTAGTTCTCATAAGAAACCTACGTGCCAAATTTGAAATCTCTAGATCCGGCGGTTTGGGCTGTGCGTTGATATGTCAGTCAGTCACCAGTCAGTTCCTTCTTGTATATATTTAGATAAAATATTTTTAACAAAAAATTGACCCGCCTTCAAAAAGGGCGAAATTAATTTTTAAGCTATGTTCACTAGTAAGTAGTGGTTATGGGAAAAACAGCTAATAGGTGAATTCATAGCGGAATATGGTAAATAGAGAGGAATGTTTTTTTTTGACGTTGCTACATAATTTTCCCGAGTTCCCACGGGAACGAAGTCCCAAGCGGGATGCTAGTCATTCATATAACTCCCTCGTAGATTTACTCTCAATCACTCGAGATTAAAGAGCGATATAGTGATCAATTACTTTCACCACAGGGAAAGATATGAGGTGGTGATATTCATAACAAGTCGTAAGATAGCAAGAAAGATACGGGGTAGTACAATTCTCAAACCGATCGCCAGATGGAATGAAAGATATGGGGTTGTGGGTGATATTATCAACCGATCACCAGACTGTAGGAATGATGTGTGGTGGTAATATACTCTACCGGTCACTAAACGGTGATCGGTAGAGTAGGTAGCCCCAGGACACAAAGGAGCTCCAAAATACAACTTAAAAGTCTCAGGGACTTACTTCGTTTACATTGATGACCTATTATCATCCACATATATGACCGTAAATTTCAGTTTTTTTTTTGACCTAAACTACTGTAGCGATTTCGATATTTTTTATGGGAACTCTTCCTTTTTTTTTGAAGTTGGTTTAAAATAAATATTGTGTCAGTTTCTCAGAAACGCTTCTAACATTTTTGATAAAATTGCGGTTAGGTTAGGAATACTTTGTGTCGAAAATTCGTTTTATTATACTTTCACTTCCAAGAAATTAAACAATTTTCTGACAATAACATTCAATTTTAGCTGTGCCTAATCTTAATATCTCCTGATTCCGATTTGTTTTATATGTATACTGTCTTGTGTTGGTACTTAAGATTTCTCCTCTTAGCTGTTTTTTTGGAACGCATCTTAGCTGTTAGCTGTCCTCTTGGCTGTTCCCCATCTTGTATTTTCTTTACTACGTGAAGTTGGCGGAATTACCACCACGCAGATTGCTATTATTTATTCCAAGAAAACAGTTAGTTCTGCAAATCAAAAAAGATGGCGCCTCTTGAGCACTATTAAAAGGACGACAGCTAGTAAATTATATTATACGAGCTTCCGGCGCGGGACTTCGTTTCCGTGGAAATTCGGGAAAATCATGTACCCTATGTCCATCCCAGTTATTGTAGGATTCTAATGGTGAAAGATTTTTTCAAATCGGTCCAGTAGTTTCGGAACCTATTCGATGCAAACAAACAAACAAACAAACAAATCTTTCCTCTTTATAATATACTAGCATTCCGCTAGGGACTTCGTTCCCGTAGAAATTCTAGAAAATTATGTAGCCTATGTCCATCGGGGATAATGAAGCTTTCTAATGGTGAAATAATTTTTCAAATCGGTCCAGTAGTTTCGGAGCCTATTCAATTCAAACAAACAAACAAACATACAAACAAACAAACAATCAAATCTTATCTCTTTATAATATGTATAGATAATAATATATTTCGAATCTTTAAAGTTCGAGTGAATAGGTTCTTCTGGGTGAGCTCGCTACATCCTCGACCGCATCTTCGCCCTGAGCTAGATTGTGGTCAAGAGCCAACCCATTTTTAATAATAAAATTTAAAAAATCATCAAAAATAAAAGTAAGACAACTGTCGGTATATACTCATATTGGTATGTACTCATAAGACGACACTTGTGAAAATTAGCGTAATCGGCATTACCTCCCAGTGGGTATTTGTAGTCATTTTGATGATCTGAATATTATGACGATGATCGTGATTAAGAGAAAAAATGACATTCGGTTTGGTCGAGAGTGGTAGTGATGCTGCTTCTTGATCGATGAGCTCTGGGTTCGATTCCCGGTCGGGGCAGACATTTGTGTAAAAAACAGATCTTTGTTCTCAGGTTTGTGTATTTTTGTATGTTCCAAGGAACCCCCGATACAAGGGAAACCTTATTGTGGGTCTTTGAGTGTGTATCATTTATTATTGTCGTTTTATTCCACAGACGTTCCTGAGCTCGTCGTTCTTGAAGTACGACAAAACGTGAAACTGAGATTCAATGTCCAATACTTCACGCAGTGCGAGGCAACCTGGAGTAAAGAAAGCGACCTTAACTGGCATGTCATAAAGGCTTTTTTCCTTTACACGTAAGTTTTTTCAAGAATTGTATTGTTAGGATGATTTAGTTCTATTGGGATATTGGATGGCTTTAATCAGTTAACCAAAAAAAAGAAATACCAAAAAGTATACTTACAGTTTGTGAGGATGTATGGATGTTTGTTCCTCTTTCACGCTCAAACGGCTGGACCTATTTTGATAAAATTTTGTATGGAGGTAGATGACACCCTGGGTTAACATAAGCATCATAATTTCTCCAAATTTCTACGGGAACGAAGTCTCGGGTGGAAAGCTAGTAACGCAATAATAAAACCGACCAACTTCTCGCGCACGAAGGGTTCCGTATCATTACCTATAAAACCGGCCAAGTACGAGTCGGACTCTATAAAAACTATTATCTCTGTAAAAGCGGCAAAAAAATCACGTTTGTTGTATGGGAGCCCCCTTAAATATTTAACTTATTCTACTTTTTAGTATTTGTTGTTATAGCAAAAACCAAAATACATCATCTGTGAAAATTTCAACTGTCTAACTATCACATTTCATGAGATGTGGCCTCGGACAGACTTATCTATAAAAACGAGCAAAAAAATCACGTTTTTCGTATGGGAGCCCCCTTAAATATTTATTTTATTCTAGTTTTTAGTATTTGTTGTTATAGACCTATAGAAGTACATCATCTGCGAAAATTTCAACTTTCTAACTATCACGGTTCATCAGATACAGCCTGGTGACAGACGGACGGACGGACAGCGGAGCCTTAGTAATAGGGTCCCGTTTATGCCCTTTGGGAACGGATCCCTAAAAATAATACGTCCGGTCCGGGTGGAAAGCTGATTTGACAAGCAAGTCACAAATATGGTGTTTCATCGAATTTTAATTAAAGCAAATTCAATTCAATAATTTTTTTATTATTATTTTTATTATTATAAGATGGGTTTATCTCTAGACCTCAATCTTGACCATAAGGTCAAAGATGAGGTCGACGATAGAGCGAGTTAATTCCGAAAATGCCTATAAAGGCACTGGTACTCCCACACACCGACAGAACACAGCAAGCTGTTTGGCGACGGACTTCGGTAGGAGGGTGGTCGCGAACCAGAAGGCCCTTTACAGAGCCTACCACACCGCATGAGACCATAGGACGACACCTCAGATTCAGAAAAAAATGAAGTGTCGTTGCCTGGGATGGATTACTAGGAGGCAGGTCTCATTTGTGTTTCCTTAGTCGCCTCTTACGACACCCACGGAAAGAGATGGGGTGGTGTTATTCTCCATCGATCACCACAATCGATCAGCACAGCAAAATGTGGAACCATATTCTTGCGTTAAACAATGTGTAACTAAAGCCCTATGAAACATGAGCGAAACGAGTGGGCTCATGTTATTCATTACTTAACACATTTATGGCGTTAATAACTATAAGATGTAGATAAGCGTGTAGCTCAAATAACTATGTTTGAAGCTTAAGGCGACTACAGCACCCGATAAAGGCAGCACACATAGGAATAGTGCCATCTCCGTCTCTCAACAGGCTAGGGCCGGCAGTGCGAACAGTGTCGATACACGAAGTTTACGGACTATGAAAGCGCGCGTGCGTAAAAACATGTTCGAAAGTTAGAAAAATTAGATTTATGGAAAGGTAACAGCTTAAATCAAAAAATGCGTTAACTACTTATCGAGAGTGTTCAATCACGAACATTTTGATAGCAAATTCAAGTTCCTGTGTGCATTTTACTATCGTTTTGACAGCTTAAAAGATACACAATATTGGTATTTAGAGGTGACTTTGTGAGCTTTTTCTATCGAACCAAAAGTGCTGAATCATGTTTTCAGCAAACTACTTACCTAGTTTATGTCCTTAATATTACCGTAGTATTTTTTTTCTTCGATTTAATGCAGTGCGTCATGCTTATCTACGCATCATAAAATCGTAATTTAGGTGCTGTAGTCGCCTTAACAATTTATTAAACTTAAGCTTCTATTGAAGATTTCATCAAAGTTCACGACAAGTTTCTATTGGATCCTTTATTGCTGAAGTTTCATACTTTGTCTGTTTAGTTTCTCTGTTGTTCGTTTCTATTTCGAGACTGTGATTTGTCTGGAGTTATGAAATCTTTGGTTCTTTTTTTTTTTTTACTCTCGACAAAAAAGATGGGTATTATAAGTTTGACGTGTATACTGTATAACTGTGTGTCTTTCTGTAACTTTGTAGCTCCTTAACGAATACACGGATTTCGATTCGGTTTGTTTTGTGTTAAAGACTGAGAAAGTTTTTAGGTATATTTGATCAAAATTGGTTTAGTTGTTTAAAAGTTATAAGCAATCGATTTTCGTGGGTGATACACAAATTTTAATTTAAAAGTTATTAAATAACTAGTTGGTTCTAGTTGACTGACTAGTTGATGCCCGCAACTTCGTTTGCGTGTTAATTTAGATTTTTACATACAAAAGTTTTTTCCCGCTAACTCCCGTTCCCGTGGGAATTTTGCAATATCCTGTTGCAAATAAGTTTTAAGTTTACTAAGGTACCTGAATGCCAAATTTCAAGCGTCTAACTTAAGCGGTTTAGATTTTTCATACAAAAGGATTTTCCCGCTTATTCACGTTCCCGTGGGAATTTCGGGAATTCCTTTCTTAGTGCACCTCTACGGTACCTAAGCTACGTCTCTTCCAAATTTCAAGTGCCTACGTTTAGCCGTTTAGGCTGTGCGTTGATATTTCAGTCAGTCAGTTAGTTTCTCCTTTTATTATATTTAGATATCAAAATTTAACTTTTTCTATACTCGGCATATTAACTAAAGGCTGATAATCTTTATACTCATATTCCATCTATTAACCTTCAGAACGAATATCAAATGTGACATCAAGAGGTTCTAGAACTATATGACGTTTACTTCGACAGAGGTATAAGGATAGAAGCACGGAACTGCTCCTAATTATGGTTACAAATCTTTCACAGGATCCCTCTTCTTCTAATGACGGTGGCGTACTGGCAGATCGTCCGAGTTCTTTGGAAATCAGATAACATTCCTGGTCACACTGAGTCCCACAAACTCTGCAGTGGACAGAGCAACAGTAACTGTAAGTAAAAATAATAATACAGAAACTTAGAAAAACTGGGAAAATAGTCACCAGATGGACACCAATCTTGAAAAAGACATGATAAGTAAAGACTTGGATAGATTCTGAAAAGATTGTGCTGAAATTTTCCTACTGCTGGAAAATGAGTTGACCAGCAGTAAGAAAATTAAAGTTATGCAAAATTGACAAAACATTTGGTATGAAACAACTCACAGAAACTTCCTTTGGAAGGATTTAGCTAAATAATTAAAAAGTTTCGTTTATCTACTCAAGAAAATAGGCTTTTTTTATAATTCGAACGGCACGGTACGGCATGACAGAATTTGTATTACCTAGCTTCTAGTATTACTAGTGCATAGGAGGCAATGGTAATATAATTTTGCCGTCTCGTTTTCGTATTATACAAAAGCCCAATGTTTTTCCACCTGTTATATAAATAAGAGTTTACAATTTCTTTCTCAGATGTTTAATTTCATTTTATTTAGTATTTTTAAAAACGCTTACCCGCGTGAGGGATATTCACAAATATTTTTATGGAAAGAAAAATTTTCGGCATTGATGGGACTTAAAATTTGAACCCACGACTTCAAAATTAGATCTCCTGATACTCTAACCAACTGAGCTATCGTGCCATCTAATAAGTGGTATGAGTCAAGTTCTCCTTACTAGACACAGATGGCGCTAACCTACACGCACGACGCACGACGTAATGTGCTTAGGAAGGGAATGAGAAATTTCTCCGCTTGACTTGAAGGCACGATAGCTCAGTTGGTTAGAGCACCAGAAAATCTAATCCTGGGGTCGTCCCAGTCCCGCCGAAAATTTATCTTTCTTTAAAAAATATTCCATTTCGTGTTAGGGACAGCGGCAAGTAGGCGCGCAGGGCCATCCATCCATGCCAATGCTTCAACAGAGGGCCAGCTACGTTCTAGAAGAAAGGCAGCCAAGATGCTGGTGGCAGTCGTCGTCATGTTTGCAGTTTGCTACTTCCCAGTGCATTTGATGTCTGTAGTCAGGTAAATGAAGCCAAGATAAAAGCAAGTCTTGTTTGATTAATAAATTGTTTAGGTGGCGTTCTATCTCATGCGTTGTGGTAGGTTCTGTAAAGGGCCGTCTGGTTCGTGAATATCACCCTTCAACCGAAGTCCGACGCCAAACAGCTTGCTGTGTTCTGTCGGTGGGTAGGAGTACCAGTGTGTTAATTGGCATTTTCTGGGTTATGCTTCATAAGCTTAAAAGACTTATATCAACATATTTCTAAATGCATCCTATCAAACGTAGAGGTTACGGTACTTTTTATTTTCAATTATTTTGAGAGACGGTCTTTCCATCAGTAGGATATCATGCATTGTCGTGAGGATTATCATAATATTCATATGTTTCTGTACAAACAGAACCTTAAATCACTCTTTATTCCAGGTTCGCGTTAGACGTCCAGCAGTCCAACGTGATGACAGTTATTGCTCTCATCTCTCACGTCCTCTGCTACGCCAACTCTGCAGTCAATCCCTTGATTTACAACTTCATGAGCGGTAAGTTCTTCTTTTTTTGAATTTTTTTGTTATTTATCTTCTGATTTGTTTTTTGCTTCATCTTTGTTTTCAATATCCGTTTTTTTAGTTAGACGTAAGCATCTTTAAGTAAAGTTTGCCTGTGTGATTTTTTTTATGAATTTCTTATTAAATCATTTAGAAGGCATGCTAGATTTGTTATTCTCAGTACTAAATGGCATTTTTATCATTTGAACGGTATGCCATGGAAAAAATTTAATTACCATTGCTCCCTATGTTCCTAGCTCCTAATATCACTAGTTCACGGGAGGCAATGGTAATACAACTTTGCCGTGCTGTTTTATAAATATAAAAAGGTCATAGGAAAACATTGGTATCCTGATGAACGTATAAATAAACGCCTACACCCTAGACTGTTTTTGTGAAACTTATAGGGCGAAAATATTGATTGTGGTGTTAATCATATATATATATATTATGACAAAATCAAAAATAGCTTCATTTCATAGAACTTTCAGGATGTTATTTAAATAGTGAATTACATTAGCATTATTAATTTTGCTCCTATTCGCAAAGGTGCAGTCTTCCCAAAAGAGGAATAGATAAGAAACTCCGAGGGTTGCTCTTTTTAGCTCAATCATACCTACAAATGTTATTATTTTCTAATTTTAATGCAATTTATTCCCATGGTTACTTATCTAATAGATAATCAGAAATTCTTTATTAGCCCTTAACACAAAGTTTTTGTTTGATTATGTCCCAATTTTTTTTCTAAAGGTATGTTTTCACAATCATATTTTGCTTTATGATCTTCGTCCATGGGATTGAGATAATCTTTTTTCTTATCAACTACATAATATGTATTATAAGATGAAAATCTATTTTTTAACACATTTGCTCATAAAGTTGGTCTTATGTCATTGTTTTAAGGTTCATAGTGATATGTTGTACCCAGCCCGTGCGTAATAAAAATAAAACACTAGTACGTAATGGTTTTTTTTCTAAATTTCAGCAAAGAGATCAGATCTTATTTTTTATTTAAAATTAAGTGAAAATATTAAACTATCTGTAAATAAAAATAGAATTCCACTAAATTATTTGAATTTGAATTTAACAAAGAATTATCATTTATTTATGGTAACGGTGAAAATAATATAGTTCAATATTTTTTATTATTTGGCAGTATGGCATAATTGTCAATGTGAATCTTATTTTGCGAGCGAAAAAAGAAAAAATCCTCGGCTCGGGCTCTAAACTCGCCTCTGATGTAATATCCAACTTAGCACAATTGTATCATGATGTACTATCACAGTACAATTAGAGTGTTTAAATTGGGACCGCGGCACAGATTACAGCTAAAGCTTCAGTCATTTCTATGATTGATGTAACTCAAACAATATTGTGTAATTTGTAGTGTATATTTTACTATAACTGAAATGATAATGAATTAATGGTTCATAATGATAATGGATTTGTAGAAATAGTTGTGGGTATAGATATCATGTCGAAACAGCACTAATGTTAGCTGTTTCGAAGTATTTGTTACAAACGTCAATTAAATTATAATTTAAGTTACCATCACAAATACTGTAATACTGTGCTATTAAGTAATATCTCCACGTAACATCTAAATGAAAACTGTTCTTATTTACACAGTCATTACCATTTGTAGCTACGTTCCATTTGTATACTTAAATTAGAATACAAATTAGAAAATATATTCATTGCTACTTTTCTTCTTCTAATATAGCATAAAATGTTTTGAAATATTCTAAATATGTACAAGCTTTTAGTTGAAACCTTCTCTTAATGAGTCTCTCTCAAATAATTTTACTTTTTATATTTGTTATTCTTATGTTTAGGTCTTGTTTAGTAGTATTTTTCTGTTTACCACATAAATGTAAAAGTTTTATGCGTGTTGAAAAAAAAATGTTCTTCTTTTTTTAAAAAAAACCGGCCAAGAGCGTGTCGAGCCACGCGCATTGTAGGGTTCCGTAGCAGCATGGTTAAAATATATTCTTATTAATCCCAACAGTGTTTGGCACTTGGTCGACTATTACTCGCAAAGAAGGACCAACTTATGTGTGATAGTTTTCCTTTAAACTTCGTTGTATATTCTACCAACGTGAATTTTTTCACATTTTTAGAAACAACCGTTTAGCAGGTATACAAAAAGCAATAGCAGGTTGTGTTTGACAAAAATTTTCACTTTAAAAATTTATATTTCGCAAACGGAGTGCTGAATCGAAAAACGTTCGTAGTAAACCCCTTCTATCTTTTAAAATGCTATTCTATGACACCCCACTTAATGATATTGGCGAGAAAAAAAAAATTAATCGCCCTTTCACGTCTATGGGAGACACCCGAAAAATTTTTTTTTTCCATAATTTTACTCTACAGTTCTGTCGGCGTGATTCATATGTATAATTATGCTTAGTTTCAGCTCTGTAGTACCAAGGATTTCTTAGGAAACCTGCGGACAGACGGACAGACGGACAGACGGACATGGCGAAACTATAAGGGTTCGTAGATTACTACGGAACCCTAAAAAATGATTTAGCTTGGTTTTTAACAGTCAGTCTTTTATACTTGTTTTTCTTTTATCTACATTTTTCTCACCGCAAAATACCAACGCGTTTAATGCATTTGGGAGTACAAAAGTGTTAACTACATACAGGGTGTAAAAGACAGGTTAGCAAAAACTGAAACCCTGGACTCAGACAATCATTCTGAATGATTTTTTAGTGGAATTTTTCTCCGGAAAATTTTCAATTTTTTTTTCATGTTATTTAATATTTTCTTTTTTTATTATTTAATCGCATACACTCCATTTTGCAATAAAAACAATCATAGCAAAGTAAAACATACCAAAAATGTACACCACACTCCGATAGCAGCGCGGCGCGGTTTGGCGATACGTTGCGTAGCGCCAAAGTAGGTAAATAATGAAAACTCCTTAACGTGACGTTTCCGAAAAAAAATTGTTACTTATAGCTGATGATAGTTATGGGTAGATTCCATTATTTAAGGATATGATAAGCTGTCCTTTACACCTCGTATACACCATATTATATGAAGGTGGTAGCGTTGCATTTCGTTTCGTTTTTATTAAAATTTGCCAATATAACATTGGACCACGTTCCACTGGGGTTAAAAAAAGTAGAATATGCCATCTGCCAACTCCTCCCAAAAATACTGTAAGAGCCAATTAAAAAAGGCACCACTTTACTCATGTTCTATCTAATAACTCTCAGAATGTATGTCAAACGCTTCAAATGATTTAAAACCATATTAAGGCGACTACAATTTTATGATGCGTAGATAAACTAGATAAGTAGTTTGCTGAAAACATGATTCAGCACTTTTGGTTCGATAAAAAAAGCTCACAAAGTCACCTCTAAATACCAATATTGTGTATCTTTTAAGCAGTAAAAACTATTGTAAAATGCACACAGGAACTTGAATTTGCTATCAAAATGTTCGTGATTGAACACTCTCGATAAGTAGTTAACGCATTTTTCGATTTAAGCTGTTACCTTTCCATAAATCTCATTTTTCTAACTTTCGAACATATTTTTACGCACGCACGCTTTCATAGTCCGTAAACTTCGTGTATCGACACTGTTCGCACTGCCGGCCTAGGCCTGTTGAGAGACGGAGATGGCACTATTCTTATGTGTGCTGCCTTTATCGGGTGCTGTAGTTGCCTTAAGCTCTGCCTACCTTAATATTATGGAACTTGGCTCTTTAGCTTGGGGCACTGGCTGTAATGTTTTCATTATTTCAAACGAATACCCACATTTTCTTTATATTTATCTTAGGTTATAGATGATTTTGTATTGTAAGATAAATTCTGATTACTTTTTTCCAGTATTCTATGAATAATCGACAAATGTTGATGTGGTTAAATGGGGACCATTAAATTAGTTATCAAAACTTTAATTTAAACATACAGCAGCTCTAGCACGATAACGACAAACTCGCGCTCGGTTCACGCTGAAACTTCACTTTGATTGCGCGAGGGTCCCGCGCAAAGTTTTGCTCACCCTATGGCGTTGTCAATGTTGACATTTTGACACAGGACCGCGGTGTTATCGCGGCGCTGTCACTATCGTACATCATAGTTTATATAACATGGCGTTAATTAATATTTATTCTCATGTTAAAATTTACAAAGGTAATAATCGAATTAAAAATACAATTTTAGTCTTAAACCTAACATAGTCAAATAAGCCACCCCGTTTCATTCCTGGCGCAAAGGTTCCCATAACGCTGGCTGCGTTGCCGCGCTGAATTTCCAGGGACAACCTTTGCACCAGGAATGCTCTGGAGCGGGAATCATGACCTATAGAATAGAAAAAAATCTTTATTTTATAGGACATTCAGGATGCCACTTAAAACAAGTCAAGATTACAATGAAATACATACAAACATACAGTAAACGATATAAATACATACATACGCATTCGTTCTTTTGACCCTACTGACTCTACGCCTATTCGCAAAGGTGCAGTCTTCCTCAGAGAAGAACAGGCAAGAAACTCTGAGGTTGCTTTTTTAAATCACATAACAAATTTTCTTATTTACTAATTTTAACTAAATCTGAAATAACTTGTAGTATTCTTCTCTTCCTGTATTTTAGTTAGTTTCTATTTCTTGTTTTATTTGTTTACATTGTATTTTGCATTGTCACAGCGGTCATGTCATTAGTCTGTCATATAGCCGTTGACATTGAATTCTATGTCTTTGGTTACTGCCATCATTCTTTGTCGTTGGCGTCTAAACCATTGACATAGAATGATGGTTCAACCGTGATTCATATTGTCTTTGGTATTTGCCACCTATTCTTGTCAATCTTGACTTCTATTTGAATTTGAAATCAAAATTGGAAATCGTGAGTTTCGCGAACGATTTTCTGTTTACCTTTTGACGGCTGAATTTTAAAAGGTCAGTCTTCCTTCATCTCTCACGTGAGATAGAAGGACAGGACAGCTACATTACTGTCTCAAGGCCTCCCTGGGCCGCAGCACGGCCCAGGGACTTTGCCCAGGCGCGAACCCTACGCTACAACAATACTCGACCCTAAAGTGGTAGGCGCGTGTGACCTACGCTACAACAATACTCGACCCTAAAGTGGTAGGCGCGTGTGACCTACGCTACAATAGTACTCAACACCTAGTATTTTCCCTAAAGTGGTAGGCGCGTGTGAATTCACACCACAGTTCCCTCTTTTACCACTGTACCTCGCGTGGGGCTCTCAAAAACTCCAGCCTCCTCGTACCTCCGGCTGGAAGCCGTGAGGGCAGTCCTATCCTGCCTCCGGCGAGGAGCCGTGAGGGCAGTCCTATCCTGCCTCCGGCGAGGAGCCGCGAGGGCAGCCTTCTCTTGCTTCCGGCGTGGGCCGTGAGATCTGCTGCAGACACCACCTCGAGCGCAGAGTAACCGGCATAACACGATCAAGACCTCGCTCTCCTGGCTTCAGCTACGTCGTCCTACTTAAGTCAAACTCTTGTTTTCCCTCAGCTACCTATAACTCGCCAGTGACGTTAGGGAGGCAGGACCCAAATTTGTAATATTAGGCTCTATATATAATACATCTGTTCTCTTGTATCTACTCTCTTTCTCTACTACCTCTAACCTTTCACTCGACTTTTCCCTACCTACGTCTAGGGTCTTATATCTATAGGACCCTCGACGTAGCCTACCTCGACTACTGTTCACTAGGTCCTTACGGCTCTGCTGTAAGGCCAAGTGCAACATTACATTTGGCGCCCAACGGCTTCTCACCCCTGATTCTCAAAATTCTAAAACACCACTTCTTCTAGTGGCAATAAAAGACATATCAACACTATACACTTTATTAGGACTCTTTATTAGGACACTTTTATTTATCTCAGGCTCTCACTATCATCACTCAATTAGATACCTCTTCTATAAAGGTACTCGCTTTTCCTCTTCAGAGGACCGAACCTCTTTCCCTCTTCAGAGGACGGAACCTCTTTCCCTCCTCAGAGGACCGAACCTCTTTCCCTCCTCAGAGGACCGACCCTCTTTCCCTCCTCAGAGGACCGACCCTCTTTCCCTCCTCAGAGGACCGTCCCTCTTTCCCTCCTCGGAGGACCGACCCTCTTTCCCTCCTCGGAGGACCGACCCTCTTTCCCTCCTCAGAGGACCGACCCTCTTTCCCTCCTTGGAGGACCGACCCTCTTTCCCTCCTCGGAGGACCGACCCTCTTTCCCTCCTCGGAGGACCGACCCTCTTTCCCTCCTCGGAGGACCGACCCTCTTTACCTCCTCGGAGGACCGACCCTCTTTACCTCCTCTGAGGGCGACCCTCTTTACCTCCTCTGAGTGTGACCGCCTCTTTTCCCTCTTCTCATCTTATAATATTCCCTCTTTGCCCTCATCTTATAACATTCCCTCTTTGCCCTCATCTTATAACATTCCCTCTTTGCCTTCTCACATAACATACCCTCATTTCTTTTACATACAACATACTAACCCTAGCTAATTATTTTATTCTCTTTACTAAGGAACTCCCTCCCTTTACGTTACTGGCTCTATACTTGTAATCTAGTTGTAATTCTTGTAGTAGTTTTAATCTAGTTTATATTGTAGTTATTTAGTACAATTTTTACAATTTTATTTTTACTAACAATTTTTACTAATACGAATAATTTTATCTGATTGCTTAGCAACCTTTAATAATTTTAGCTTATAATTTTGTGAAATCTAATCCCAAATTACTCGATCGACTTGTTGACTATAACTGTGACTCAATTGATCTATTAAATTTTATTACCTCTCTACTGTAAACTACCTCTCAACGTCACTATGGCTCGTCTTATCAACTTTAATTTACTGAATAAAACAGAAGCCGAATATGAGGTTAAGATCCGTAATGAGGAACCTGCATCGACGGTCTCTAATCTCCATTCTCAGCTAAAAATATTGTCCAACTCTCTACTGTTCTTGATCAACTCTTAACTAATCTTGATCCATTGGATGGCATTTTTAAATCACATTTTCTCTAAACTTCAGTGAATTGACATCGACAGCTGTGACTATGACTCATCTTCTCTCGATTAATTTCTCCTAGGTATGAATATACCACTTGTAAATTTTGTAAATATTATCGGGTATTTTCTATACTCTGCTTTCCTTTCTTAACTTCGACTTCAGCTCCTTCAGGCTTCCTTTGGCATAATCTATGTTTGTTCCTATATTTTCTTTTCTGGAGCGGCTGACAACTCCTTAAATAAGCCCTTGTCATATCTTTTTATATCTCTTGGAGCGGTTGACAACTCCTTAAATAAGCCCTTGTCATATCTTTTTATATCTCTTGGAGCGGTTGACAACTCCTTAAATAAGCCCTTGTCATATCTTTTTATATCTCTTGGAGCGGTTGACAACTCCTTAAATAAGCCCTTGTCGTATCTCCTCTGTCTCTTGGGGTAGGTTAACACTTGCCTCCTTAAGAAGTCACTGTACTTCTCTTTTTAACCTACCACGGTAGGCCGATTGGACTGCTTATCGTTGGTTTGGGTGTTTCTTTTCTGAAGTTTAGTATTCTTTCGCTACCTTCTTCCCTACTCTCGATTGGTTGCATACTAAACCTCCTTTCGTTAGAGAAGTTTTGTAGCTACAGAAACTAACTTCCTATTTTCTATTGGGTTTTCGCATAGAGCGGCTGACTACTCTTTAAATAAGCCTACAGTCCCGCCTCTTTATAGGCAAGAGCGGCTGACAACTCTATAAATAAGCCTATTGGTCATGTATATCATCTTTTGAAGCACTATCTCCGGAGTACGCGTCATTGAATGTGAACCGTACCCCAACTAATGTTAGTGTGAAGTATGTTTGCTGATGAATGTATGATAGTGGTATGAGAGTGGGAATTTTGCTTCCCGAAATTTAGCACAAAAATTTTTCTCTGAAGTCGAAAAATTTTCCGGGGTTTCTGGGGTAATGTAGTATTCTTCTCTTCCTGTATTTTAGTTAGTTTCTATTTCTTGTTTTATTTGTTTACATTGTATTTTGCATTGTCACAGCGGTCATGTCATTAGTCTGTCATATAGCCGTTGACATTGAATTCTATGTCTTTGGTTACTGCCATCATTCTTTGTCGTTGGCGTCTAAACCATTGACATAGAATGATGGTTCAACCGTGATTCATATTGTCTTTGGTATTTGCCACCTATTCTTGTCAATCTTGACTTCTATTTGAATTTGAAATCAAAATTGGAAATCGTGAGTTTCGCGAACGATTTTCTGTTTACCTTTTGACGGCTGAATTTTAAAAGGTCAGTCTTCCTTCATCTCTCACGTGAGATAGAAGGACAGGACAGCTACATTACTGTCTCAAGGCCTCCCTGGGCCGCAGCACGGCCCAGGGACTTTGCCCAGGCGCGAACCCTACGCTACAACAATACTCGACCCTAAAGTGGTAGGCGCGTGTGACCTACGCTACAACAATACTCGACCCTAAAGTGGTAGGCGCGTGTGACCTACGCTACAATAGTACTCAACACCTAGTATTTTCCCTAAAGTGGTAGGCGCGTGTGAATTCACACCACAGTTCCCTCTTTTACCACTGTACCTCGCGTGGGGCTCTCAAAAACTCCAGCCTCCTCGTACCTCCGGCTGGAAGCCGTGAGGGCAGTCCTATCCTGCCTCCGGCGAGGAGCCGTGAGGGCAGTCCTATCCTGCCTCCGGCGAGGAGCCGCGAGGGCAGCCTTCTCTTGCTTCCGGCGTGGGCCGTGAGATCTGCTGCAGACACCACCTCGAGCGCAGAGTAACCGGCATAACACGATCAAGACCTCGCTCTCCTGGCTTCAGCTACGTCGTCCTACTTAAGTCAAACTCTTGTTTTCCCTCAGCTACCTATAACTCGCCAGTGACGTTAGGGAGGCAGGACCCAAATTTGTAATATTAGGCTCTATATATAATACATCTGTTCTCTTGTATCTACTCTCTTTCTCTACTACCTCTAACCTTTCACTCGACTTTTCCCTACCTACGTCTAGGGTCTTATATCTATAGGACCCTCGACGTAGCCTACCTCGACTACTGTTCACTAGGTCCTTACGGCTCTGCTGTAAGGCTTAGTGTAACATTACAAACTCTAGAGCTGAGCAGTTCATTCCCATGGCTGCCTGACTGCATGGACCAATATAATCTATTGGTCCATGCTGCCAGATAGATAATCAGAATTTTTGTTATAGCCCTTTTTGCAAAGTTTTTGTTTAATTACTGTCTTAAATTTGTCCAAAGGTAAATTTTGAATATTCATGGGAATCTTATTATAGAATCGTATACATTGACCCATAAAAGAGTCCGTGACCTTGTGGAGACGACTATGCCCTTCCTTTGACCCCTCTCTCGCAGTCTGTGCCATAATTCCTTGACAAACGCTTCAGCTTCAAATTGCACCAAACTCAAACTTCAAATTGTGTGAAACTGAAAAACTTTCCCAAAGAAACCATTCCTGAACAATTTTATGGGAAAAGTTGTTCAGTCAAGTGAGCTGATTTACATTCCTTATTTATGCTAATTAATTTAATAAAAGAATTATAGGTCTGAATGCATGTGTGTTGTCTTTAGTACTAACCGCCGCATTCATAAACGTAATTTAAGTTTAAGTGACAGAAGAGCCTTGCGGAAGCGTGTAAAAACATATTTCTGTGATGGATAAAAACATATTTCTAAGTGAAAAGGTAAATTGTAAACGAGCGCGTCTTGCCAATAAAAGTAGACTACACAGGGTGTAAAGGACAGGTTAGCAAAAACTGAAACCTTGAACTTAGACCATCATTCTAAATGATTTTCCAGTGGAATTTTCTTCAATATTTTTTTTTCATGATTTTTCATATTTTCTGCTTTAAAATAAAATCATTTAGTCTAATACACTCAATTTTCCATTAAAAAACAATGAAAACAGCTCAATTTTCCATTAAAAAACAATGAAAACAGCGTAAAACACGAAAGCCCGCAATGTATAATTGCGTTGTCTGCAACATGGCGAAAATAAATAAATAAATAAATGTACATCGCATTCTGCGTCGGCGCGGCGCGGGAGGGGACTACGGTTTCGCGGTACGTTGCGTAGCGCCAAAGTAGGTAAATTATGAAAGCTCCTTCACTTGGCGTTTCCGAGAAAAATAATTACTTGTAGTCGATTGTATTTATGGATAGATTCCACCATTTAAGTATTTGGCAAGCTGTCCTTTACACCCTGTATGTGAAACCAATGAATTCACTTAGGCCCGTGTTCACCAAAAATATAACCAACGGTTAAACCGCGGTTAGAAGCTAATCAGACAAAATGACAAAAAAATTTTTAAAAATGACATTGTCAAATCTCTGGTTAGCTGTTAATCGTTGGTTAAATTTCTGGTGAACACTGACCTTATCTGTTAAAGCCACTTAAATTATAAATGTGAAAGTTTGTGAGGCTGTATGGATGTTTGTTACTCTTTCACGCTCAAACGGCTGGACTATTTTTTATAAAATTTGGTATGGAGGTAGCTGATACCCTGGATTAACACATAGGCTACATAATTTTCCCAATTTTTTTATATTTTTTTTATAAGATGGGTTAACTCTTGACCTCAATCTTGACCATAAGGTCAAAGATGAGGTCGACGATGGAGCGAGTTAACCCAGAAAATGCCTATAAAGGCACTGGTACTCCTACGCACCGACGGAACACAGCAAGCTGTTTGGCGTCGGACTTCGGTAGGAGGGATGGTTGCGAACCAGACGGCCCTTTACAGAGCCTACCACACCGCATGAGACCATAGGACGACACCTCAGATCCAGAAAAAAATGAAGTGTCGTTGCCTGGGATGGATTACTAGGAGGCAGGTCTCATTTGTGTTTCCTTAGTCGCCTCTTACGACACCCACGGAAAGAGATGGGGTGGTGTTATTCTCAACCGATCACCACACGGTTTAATTCCCACGGGAACGAAGTCCTGGGCGGAAAGCTAGTAAATAATAATAAGAAATCAGAAAAAACAAATAAGAAATATAACACAATTTTTGGAAGCCTGTGCCGCCGTCAATGCTAGGTTGGCTAGCTCATAACCAGATATTTCATTTCTCGGTTAATTTAATCCCAACGTTCGTTCGTTCCGATTGCCTCCATTTATTTTTCTTGTTCTACATTCACCAATCTACTCGTTCCAGAAATATCTTGATCAAGCAATCCCGTTCCATTTTTTTAGGAACTTTTTTGAAGGTTATTGTTGAAGCTCTCATTTGGAAGTTGTGCTGGAAATTGTGATTGTAAGATTGAAGAGTTGTGAGTGTTCGAACAAACCCGACTTTGTTTTACACATTAAGACTATTTTATGCATATTGTTATATGTAGGTATTGTTTGAGTGCAGTGCCCTAACAGGGTTTCATGTTGGAACTACTTTTAGACTGTAAGAACTATTGTAACACATGAAAGTATGAAATAAATGAAATGAAATGATTAAATTTCGAGATAAAATTAAAATTTCGAAGTGTCTTTTATATTTCTAAATTTTAAAACTCAATCCTAGTTTTATAAAAAAACATGTGAGTATAATAAGAAGTATGGCCTAAATCCCCTTCGTGTTTCGAAGGGAGGCCCGTGCCCCTCGGTGGGGACGTATATGGGCTAGTAAAAATAAATAAAAAATAAGTAGTATTTCAGTTATCTAGCAACTATAGAGTCAAATTTTTGCTTAGTTTGTGACTAAATGGCGCTTGTTATAAGGTTTTAAATGAAATATCATATCTCATACTATATTATAAAACAGTCTTCACACTCACACTCACGGACTCACCTAATACTCCAGTCATATCGAACACTAAATAGGGATATATACATTTTTTTATTGTTTATCTTAAAAAGGAACTGTATCCAAAACCTAAAACCGAAATAATTTTTGAAAACTATTGAGAAATAAAAAAGTTACAAGCTATTAAATTTCAAAAGAGGGGGAAACTGTCAAACAACGAAAAAGAGATGCACTGACTGGCATGTGACGTCACCGCAAATTTTTTTGGGTAGCCAAAAACAAGATAGCTAACTCTCCCCACAAAACGAGATAGCTAGTCCTTACGATAGTATAAATGTTGTTAACTTGTTCATTTATAAACCAATTTTAATGCTGTTTTCGGATATTAATATATTTGTAGCATTATTTTTTGTTTCACATACAATAATTCATAAAATCAAACACTGTCAACATCCCCATTCGCAAGCTAACGGCTAGTAATGATTTTTTTTATATGTTGTTACTACCACTACCTGTATCGTATATATCCAAGTTTGCAGCTTCGAAAGAGCAGTACTAATTTCGGCTAAAGTTCTCGGGAAATTTTCGCACTTTTTTTGGTTAAAAACATTGCGTGAAACGAAACGTATCCTTCGTTTGACATTTGGGGTATAATTTTCCACGTTAAAAACGTAGGAGTCACCGACTTCAATCCCAACAACAGTAGAAATCTAGTATTTTTTGCAAATTTCAATGCCTATTAGCAGATAACCACAAACGAAAATGTCATTCATTTATTTAGTTGACGTTCTGGTTAAATGTATACAGGACCTCTTCAGGAGTATACTCTTTCGAACAAAAAAATAATTTTGAAAATCGGCCAACAGTTGGCAGAGTTATCGCATAAGAAAACCACAAAAAAAACCCAGATTAATTGAAAACCTCTTCCTTTTTTGAAGTCGGTTGATAAGGCCTTACAAGCTCATTATAATTATTCAGATTAATCTTTTGACTCGCTACTCATCCATTAAGAATGACTAAAACAATATACGTGCCCAAAATATGACCTAAACAAAAAACTAATTAAGTAAATTGTAGGCTGTTTTGGAAAACCAGCTTTTTAGTGACAAGGGTAAGTTAATGAGTTTTTTCGACCGCGCTTTAGACGTTAATTGAAGTCAATTTGCATAATTTTGATAGAAAATTAAGTTTTTTTGCATAAAAAGGAAATTACTGACAACTTTATGTATCAACCTGTTCTCTGACTACCAATCAGTTGATCTTATCTTACAGCACTGATTATTATATATGTAAGTATATATATATATATATATATATTTATATTATTTTTATTTCATTATATTTAAGTATTAATAATATAAGCCCTTCTCTTATTTGGTATTTTCTTACGTTGTGCGCAATTCTCTCTTCCCGTCTCGTACACTATTTCTCACCGATTAGGTTGGCTGGAAGAGATCTCTTCTAGAGATAAGCTCGCCTTTGTGCACTATTTTTTATGTAAAATTTTTCCTACTGTGTTTGTGCAATAAAGCATATATAATAATAATTACGCTTAGAAGTAATAAAAAAAAACAACGGGTTGCACTCCCGGCACGGCAGAAGTGAAAACTTGAACATTAACGTTGTGCATTAATATTTTTTTTTTTTTTTCTACGCTGACACCGGATGACATCTTGATTTTTGCAGTTTTAATCCTTAATATCCTTAATATATAATATTATAAATGCGAAAGTAACTCTGTCTGTCTGTCTGTCCGTCTTTCACACCTAAACTACTGAATCGATTTTGGTGAAATTTTGTATAGAGATAGATTAGAGCCTGGGATAGGACATAGGCTACGTTTTATCCCACAGTTGGGCACGATATAACCTGTAATCCACGCGGACAGAAAGCTAGTAATATTATAAATGCGAAAATAACTCTGTCTGTCTGTCTGTCATCTGTCTGTCTATCCGTCTTTCACGCCTAAACTACTGAATCGATTTTGGTGAAATTTTGTACTGAGATAGTTTAGAGCCTGGAAAAGGACATAGGCTACATTTTATCCCACAGTTGGGCACGATATAACCTATAGTCCACATGGGCGGAGCCGCGGGTGGAAAGCTAGTTTCCTATATTTATCAAACACCCCTTCATGACATCTTGACTTTTGTAGTTTTAATTTCCTCTATTTATTAAACATGTACGGATTTTCGATCAGGATCACGTGACAAACACCCTGACGCGAGTTTAAAAATTTTTACCCATATTTCAAAGTGCACAAAGCTTTCACTTCAAAAATTATTTTATTTTTATTAATAAATAATATAAGTCAAGATTACTGAGTGGAGATTGAGACCACTGTTTTGTTGTTACAGTAATAATTTTCCTTCATGTTATTTGGAATTTTATTCCAACAAACTACAAACACCAAACGAACAATTTCAGTTCGTTCAATTTAATGCCTTTTTAAAAGCCATTATATGTATATGCCCACCGAAGAGCACGGGCCTACCTACGAAACACGAAGGGGATTTAGGTCATAGTTCACCACGTTGGCCCAATGCGGGTTGGTGGACTGCGCGCCTTTCTAAAACGAATTTCCTTAGACGTGCGGGTTTCATTGTGATGTCTTCCTTCACCGCTGAGAAAGTTACAATTTTAATGAAAATTCCATACATGAAATGAAATGAATTGAAAAATGAAAAGAAATGAAAAATGAAAAAAAAAATTCAAAATGAAATGAAATTTAAATTACATAAATCCGAAAAGATGAATTTAGTGGTATAGGCCCGCACCTGGATTTAAACCCACAACCTATCTACAACTCTGGCTCATTACTAACTTGGGTACGATCGAGTATCACCGCTCACATAAAAATATCATAATAAAATATGTATATACAGTCGAATTTCGTAATAAAAGCATAATACAAAGTGCCTTTTACCTACTGAGCTCACATCATTAACCGGGGATGAGGCAGCAAATCAGAAGTTAATTAATATTTGCTTTCGTTTAATAAACTCTGTCTCGGGCGTGATATGGGAAAACATATCACGTATGATATTGATATAAAATTTTATTAATTATTATATTATGATGATGAAATAGGAAACAGATTTTTGTAGTTTCTCTCTTTGCTAGCATTTTTAAACAGCTTCTTAAAAGAAGCTTCTCTTTTTTATGTTTGTTAGGTGGTAATTCCGCCAATTAATGATAGAGCGCTATTTAAACCTCTGCGTGGTTTTCGAACATGTGGTGTTCAAGATTTGTATCGCACGCGGCGTAAACAAGCACGCGACGTGTTAAAAAAAGTAACAAAAATTAGTTTACGGTTATCTGCCAATAAGCATTATTGGGATTGAACTCTGATAGTTATTATTGGATATTAACAAGGGTTTTCCTACGATTTAGTACCTTTTCTGCTGTCCCTGTTCCATTGATCTCCATTGGTCTCTGTTCCATTGGTGAGCAAAGGAATTTGGATTCCTTTGGTGAGCAAAGGAATTTGGATTCTGTTCCATTGGTGAGCAAAGGAATCCAAATTCCTTTGCTCACCAATGGAACAGAGACAGCAAAAAAGGTACTAAATTAAATCCAAGAATTTTATTATTATTATTATTATTTATTCATAAAACAATTGTCACATTGTATTCGAAATATTGAACATAAAAAAGAACACACAAATAATATGAATAAACTTAACTTAGAACAAATCCACACAATTCAATATTACAAATTCAAATTCAATTTACAGCTATTACAAACATTTAAAATTCTTCAACCGAGTAGCAACACCTTTCCAACAATAGAGCTTTCAGTTTTTGTTTAAATACACTTAGTTTTCTTATTATTTTTAATTCGACTGGCAATCTAATTTCTTTTCATTTTTCATTTCTTTTCTTTAAAGTTTCTTTATTCATTTTTTAATGTGTTTTAATGAGGCTGACATATTCACCTAGGGCTATAAAGCCTTGTTCTCTTCTGTCAACAGTACATCAACTAAGATGTCGGGTACACGCAAAAAAACACATTAGCTCTTGTTTTGTTTTTTCTTTGTGACTTTATAAAAACAGGTGCTAAAACTTATTCACTCGGATAGCATTTAGCTTTAATTTCGTATGTGACCTGTTATCTATTTGGTATATTTTTGATCGAAGCTTGATCTGATTTTAGTTTTTTTTTTAAATTACTTGATCTCTCGTTTCTAGTTCTTATATAACTTACTTATACAGGGTGGAACAGAACGGTGTAGTCATATTTCAGGATGGTGACCAGCCAATAAAACTGAACAACTTTCCCGAAAGAACCTAATTGAAATTTCAAAAAAAAAATCGGCCTTTCATACTAAACCTATCAGCTGATCGCACAAGTTGTATGGAGAGGCGAAATTTTTTTTTTGAGATTTTAAATAGGTTCCTTGGGGAAAGTTGTTCAGTTTTATTGGCTGGTCACCATCCTGAAATATTACTACACCTTTCTGTTACACCCTGTATTATTAGTAAGCGGTGATAGCCCAGTTGGTAATGAACGAGACTTGTAAACCGAAGGTCGCATGTTCAAATCCTGGTGCGGGCCTATCCCACTAAATTCGTCTTTTCGGATTTATGTACGGATTTCTGATTATCACTTACTCAATGGTGAAGGAAAACATAGTGATGAAACCCCCGCCCGTCCAAGAAAATTCATTTTCGAAAGACGAGCGGTCCACCAACCCGCATTGGGCCAGCGTGGTGGACTATGGCCTAATTCTCCTTCGTGTTTCGAAGGGAGGCCCGTGCCCCTCGATGGGGACGTATATGGGCTGGTAAAAAAAAATCACTTGCTTATCACCGATAGAGAGTCTACTTCCTAATTGTATTCGTCAGACAAAACACACAAATTCGTCAATGAAAACGCTACTTCCGCCTCCTATGTAATCTTATGTTAATTGGCAACATTTTCCTTGATAAAATCCTTTATAATGCCCTCAAAGGGCTCTTATATAAACATAGTAAACAGGTAATTAACCGTCTTAATGTATAATTATGTATTTAATTTCATTTAAAGTCATTGTATACAGAAGGGTTTTGGGCTGGAATGTTTTGACAAAGAGATTAAAATAAATACGGTCTGTACTTAATTAAAATAAAATAAGACAGGGTGGTGTAAGGGACAGCTTAGAAAAATCTGAAAAACTGTAAACCTGAATTCAAATCATAATTCAAAAAGATTTTTCATTGGAATTGTCCTCTGAAAAACTTTGTTTTTATTAATATTTTCTGCTCAAAAATTAAATTAATTATGTATTCGAATAAATTTATTTTTTAAATAAAAAAACATTATTTATTTTTTAAATGAAACACAAAAAACAGCAACGTACACCGCATTCTGTGAGTGGCGAGGCACGGGGGACCATTGCGAAGCGCTAAAGTAACTCGTAACGTAAAGTAAAATAACAAAAACTCCTTAATTAGTCATTTCTGGAGTAAAAATCACTTGTAGCCGATCATAGTTATGGGACGATTTCACGGGCGTAGCTACAATTCTGTGTCGGGGGTTTAAGGCAGCTACAGCACCTAAATTACGATTTTATGATGCGTAGATAAGCATGACGCACTGCATTAAATCGAAGATAAAAATACTACGGTAATATTCAGGACATAAACTAGATAAGTAGTTTGCTGAAAACATAATTCAGCACTTTTGGTTCGATAGAAAAAGCTCATAAAGTCACCTCTAAATATCCAATATTGTGTATATTTTAAGCTGTAAAAACGATAGTACACCCAGGAACTTGAATTTGCTATCAAAATGTTCGTGATTGAACACTCTCGATAAGTAGTTAACGAATTTTTCGATTTAAGCTGTTACCTTTCCACAAATCTCATTTTTCTAACTTTCGAACATGTTTTTACGCACGCACGCTTTCATAGTCCGTAAACTTCGTGTATCGACACCGTTCGCACTGCCGGCCCAGGCCTGTTGAGAGACGGAGATGGCACTATTCCTATGTGTGCAGCTTTTGTCGGGTGCTGTAGTCGCCTTAAGAAAGTAAAACAACAACAAAGTATATGAAATGACATTTATATTCACGTGAACTCAAACGCATTAGAGGATCAATCTTTTTTTTAAAACATATCCACACTTCAACTTTCCGCACTTCAAGTTCTGCTTAGACCAGAGATGTTCTTCTTTTGGGAAGCACTGACGAGTATATACAAATCGCTTTGTCAATTTCAGAACTGGTCGCAAAATTTGGAGGTAACACACCATTACTCGTATAATGAAAACATCATTATGAATTAATTTCATTTTAATTTTTGAATTAAATCTTTATTATCTGTTATGTTGCCTCGCATTTTTAATTCTGTCGGCTTTTAAAGTTTATAATTTCTTTCTATGTTATGTTAGTACAGTTAAATAGCGAAATGCTTTTAAGAAATGCCACAATCATCATATTTTGCTTGCAGGATTCCCAGGGTTTTCAGGTCAGTGAATCATAATCTGACGGCGAAGGTACTGCTGCACTAACACAATAAAGATGGAGTTTGAAACACACTACATTTGCCTTCAATACATTTATTTTACACAAAAACATAAAATTGATCAAAAATTAGCAAGCAACACCTAAGTGTTGCTTTAAATTGAGACGATTGTAAGCGTAATAGATTGATCAGCAGCTCAAGCACAACGAGAAAAAAACGCGGTCAAATGTCAAAAAAGTTTAGAAAAGACAGCGGCAGAGGGCGAACAAGCCTTTGCGCGGTGCCCTTGCGCAGTCAAATCAAAGTGAAGTTTTACCGTCATCGAGTTGCGTGACGAGCGAGTTTTTCTTAATTCAAGAACTGACAAACCCGTACTTGTGAGCTCGCTAGAAGTTATAGACTGAGATCCCAGAGACGCCAGACCTTACTAATTTTCTCACTAACCAAATGTGTTGGAAATAATAGTGCTAGTATGTACGTACTAGTAAACTAGGCCGACGACGGCCAATTTTCAGCTACCAGGTTCTGAAGGTACTTCCAAAAATTACTCACTTGTCTTGAACTCTGGATACTACAAAAAATATTGTTTCAGTTCCCTGAACAGCATATAAAAAAATCACGGCTCAGATTGTAGGTACAATCGCATAATTTACTTGCGAACTGTAAAGCGTCTGGTAGAAATTACAGCCAACGTCTGGCGGTGTTGATCATTAATTTTTACATTTAATTAATTATATTCTATAAGCACCCAGACTTCAAGACAAGTGAGTAATTTTTGTCAGTACCTTCAGAACCTGGTAGCTGTAAATTGGCCGTCGGCCCAGGTTAGCTGGTATTCATACATTACTAGTACGTACTAGCACTACAATTTCCCACACATTTGGTTTATGAGAAAATAATTAAGGTCTGGCGGCCCTGGGATCTCAGTCAAAAATAGACTATATCACAACTCTAGGTCTCCCCTATATTTACTTTAAACGGATACACAACACTTAAAATGTAACTGTAGATTCTGTGCATTTATTTTTTGTTTTTGCACTTTACATTACACCTACTTTCATCAAAAATATAATTCTTTTAAGCAAATACACTCTAGAGAACACTTTCACTCTCGTTTTAGAAACCAATCCACTATTTGTATATAAAAAAAAAAAAACTTATCTTTACTAGCCTTGCACGAGCATTTGCTGAAATGATAAAATAGGTAGTACCAACGCCATTTTCCAAATTTTATTATTGAATATTGTATTGAATGAAATATTACAAACTACTTAGTTGCATGAACCACCAAGTTCGTCTTTTCAGATTTATGTATTGATTTTGCATTATTTATCACTTGCTCAGTCGTGATGAATGAAACCCGCAAGTCTAAGAAAAATCGTTTTCGAAAGGAGCATGGTCCACCGACCCGCATTGGGCCAGTGTGGTGGACCATGGCGTAAATCCCCTTCGTGTTTCGAAGGGAGGCCCTTGGTGAGGACGTAAAAAATAAATTGCATGAAAAAGTTGATGTAGCACATTTCTAATAATAAATTGATTGTAATTAGTACTGTATGTCGTCCATGTTTTCCAGTTTACAAAGTGTATTGATCATTACATTTTGAGTACCTACTTTATACCACTGTACCCTCCTGTATTAAATGTTGTTATTGAATAGGACTACACAATAAGTATTTCAAACCCCTTTGTTTAGAATCTGCACTAAATATTCCTTGTCTTTGTGTTAAATATTTCCACATCCCTCAGTATTAACTTGTGACATAGGTACTAAAACAATTATGTTCACATTAGGTGACATTAAATTAGTTAACGAGCCCAGCAGCTCGAGTACTATAGTGATAGCGTGCGTATGCGTTGCTGTCCTATGTCGTCAGAGGGAGAGCAAGCCTTTGCGCGGGGCCCTCGCGCAATCAAAGTGAAGTTTCAGCGTCAGCCGAGTGACGCGCCGTAAGCGTTTGTCGCCATCGTGCTCGTGCTGCAGTAAACTGAATATTGGATAAAATATGTAAAAAAAAATCGTATCTCCGTATGCGATCAGCTGATTTGCCTTTCCATGGGACGTATAATTTTATTTTTAGAGTTTTGATACAGGTTTCTTAAGGCAACTACAGCACCTAAATTACGATTTTATGATGCGTAGATAAGCATGACGCACTGCATTAAATCGAAGAAAAAAATACTACGGTAATATTCAGGACATAAACTAGATATGTAGTTTGCTGAAAACAAGATTCAGCACTTTTGCTTCGATAGAAAAAGCTCACAAAGTCACCTCTAAATACCCAATATTGTGTATCTTTTAAGCTGTAAAAACGATAGTAAAATGCACACAGGAACTTGAATTTGCTATCAAAATGTTCGTGATTGAACACTCTCGATAAGTAGTTAACGCATTTTTCGATTTAAACTGTTACCTTTCCATAAATCTCATTTTTCTAACTTTCGAACATGTTTTTTCGCACGCACGCTTTCATAGTCCGTAAACTTCGTGTATCGACACTGTTCACACGCCGGCGCAGGCCTGTTGAGAGACGGAGGGAGATGGCACTATTCCTATGTGTGCTGCCTTTATCGGGTGCTGTAGTCGCCTTAAGATAAGTGGTCCAGTTTAATGTAGTTGATCGTTCAGGAACTACTTGACGCTACATTTGATATTATTATCAGGGTTATTAATAGATGGAATATAAGTATAGTATAGTGGTGATGATTATTTGATGATAATAAGCGGTGATAGCCCAGTTAGTAATGAGCCAGACTTGTAATCCAAAGGTCGCGGGTTCAAATCCTGGTGCGGGCCTGTACCATTAAATTCGTCTTTTTGGATTTCTAATTATCACTTGCCCAACGGTGAAGGAAAACATCGTGATGAAACCCGTCCGTCCAAGAAAATTTATTTTCGAAAGACGAGCGGTCCACCAACCCGCATTGGACCAGCGTGGTGGACTATGGCCTAAATCCCCTTCGTGTTTCGAAGGAAGACCCGTGCCCCTCGGTGGGGACGTAAATGGGCTGGTAAAAAAAATAGTGGTCAGCCTTTCGTCCACAATACAGCGAAACCTCGCGTCCCACTAACTGTGGTTTCTATAGTATGCCTAGGGAGAGTTATCAGCTGGCACTTTCGAAGTTTGACTTTCACTGCCAGTCTATAGGAGAATAACCCATTCCAGTTAGTCTTTCTCACTAAATTTAGGTCGACTGAACGAGATCTCTTCTTAGAGATAATCTTGCCTTGGCCAACATTTGTAACATTTTCTTTTAATTTTTGCAATAAAGAATACTGTAATTATACTAACTTTTCGCCCGGGACTTTATTCCCATGGGAATTAGAGAAAATTATTTAGCCTTTAATTATGTTATTTTGATTTCTAAGCTGTTTTACTGCAAAGTTTCATCAAATCCGTCAAATAGTTTTTTCGTGAAAGTGTAATAAATTTACAAACTTCCGCGTTTATAATGTTAGTAAGGAAGTAAGGATATAATAGACCAAGATCCCATGGCCGCCAGACCTTACTTATTTTCTCATAAACCAAATGTGTGGGAAATAGTAGTGCTAGTACGTACCAGTAATGACTGAATACCAGCTAACCTGGACCGACGGCCAATTTTCATCTACCAGGTTCTGAAGGTACTTCCAAAAATTGATCACTTGTCTTGAAGTCTGGATGCTTAAAAAAGTATTGTTGTATGCAAAAATCACGGCTGAAATTGTAGGTATAATCGCATAATTTACTTGCTAACTGTAAAGCGTCTGGCTGAAATTACAGCCGACGGAGAGTGTCTGGCAGTATTGAACATTAATTTTTATATTTAATTAATTATATTCTATAAGTCATCAGCAGCCAGACTTCAAGACAAGTGAGTATTTTTGGAAGTACCTTCAGAACCTGATAGCTGAAATTTGGCCGTACTAGCACTACAATTTCCCACACATTTGGTATATGAGAAAATAAGTAAGGTCTGGCGGCCCTGGGATCTCCGTCTATAATAGTCGCTTACTAATTTAAAGTCCCCCTTATGTACATCCTTTTGTGTCAACTTTGTCTTGTCTATAAATTTGTCTTACCTCTATCGTGTTCTTAAACAACCATTTCAATGAACTCTATCAATGTTTTTATCTTAAGAGCTTGACTCTACTTTCTCAATTGTTACAGGCAAGTTCCGGAGGGAGTTCCACAGGTCCTACTTCAGATGCCTCTGCTGTTGCTGTCAAGCCCCGCCCTTGCCTGAACAGAACGGCGCTTCCTTCGCCCCCATCGGTTCTTCAAGAGCTGGAACCACCAGAACCATCGTCAGGAGGAACGATAGCTGTGTCAGTTACAGGCTCACGCATCTCTCCCCTTCCAACCATAACAGCATTCACAGAGATGGTATAAGAAATACTAACACCTCTTTCATAGAACACAACATGAATGGCAGCAGAAGACCAACAGTCAGGGATGACTCCATCACTGAAGCTACGAGATTCAGCTTAACTACTGACGTCTGTAGAGATTGACATTTAGGTAAGAACAAGTTCTATGTTACCTATAACACTGATCTCAAACACAGATTAGACGGCGTCGACACTTATATCGCGAGAAGTACTAACAGCATCGATTGTAAACCTTACTACGATTGCTTTAAAGGCGAAGGTCCGAGTGGTCCTATTTGTGAATTTGCTAAAAAAACAAATCTGGCCGATGAAAGATACAGTGATACTTACGCTGATTACCGAGATAGTGAAGACAAAGAACTTTTTAATGTAAACGAAGAAAACAAAAACGGGTTTAAATTTAAGTTTAATCGTAGTTTAAATAGTTGTCAGGTTAAGAATAAAAGAAAAGTAAACACTGTTTACTAAATTAAAAATCTATTGTAAAATTATTTTTGTAAATATACGATACACATGACAATTACTATAATTACTTAAAATCTCTCTTCATTGTAAAATAGGAGCTTTTTATAGTTTAAGTGTATAAAAAAATCTCAAACCAAAGTACATTTTTTATTCCATTGGCAGCTAAATGAAAGGTTAAGTACAAAAAAGTGACTAAATGGTTTTTCGTATTTTAATATGTAAGTTGATAAATCCAGATTACTACTACACAAGTGTTACCTAACTCTTAAATTTCTAAGTGTTTCTATTTATATAGGAAATAGTCACAATTAGATCAGTAGAAGCTGTAGTGTAAGCTTGAATTGAACAGTTGAATCTTCTCCCGGGAAGAATGCTGTAAAACGTTCACCTAATGTAAAATAAAAACAATCAAGCAAGAATAGTAGATTGTATTACAGGGGAGCAAAGTAGTATTTTTACGGCGAGGGCGCTACTTTGAACCACGAGCGAAGCAAGGGATTCAAAGTACACTCAAGAGCACGTCAAGCTTGACACTTTGGAGTTTGGACCGGCCCTACATTTTATGGCGCGCAGTATAAATCAGAGCTTAGCTTTAACTGGTAATGTAAAGCGTGACCTGCTCTTGACTGTACATCGCCCGAAGTAAAAATAATTTGCTCTCGAGTCATATACTCCACGCTTCATCCCCTTTCTATGAGAAAATGAATTACAACAAGAACAGAGACTTATTTCGCGCGTTTTTCTTTTTTTTTTTCATTTAGCGCGGGGGCCGCCGCCGTGCAGCCAACACGTACCAGCCAGTATTCATACAATTTGCGTTCGATTTCTATAAATGACAAATTTTCTAAATTCAAATCTCATTTATGCCCGCTAAAAAGAACAGAAAAGAGCTCTTTTACTCCCGCTTATAGACGAGCAAAGCGAAACTTTTCCAATAGAAGGATGAAAGCATATTTAATTATTTTTCGTTTCAACTTGAAGAAACCATTTGTATTTTATAATTCAAAATCAGTATTAACTTGCTTGCTTATTTCTTCTGTAGCTTTAATTTCATTATTTTCATATTATTTGAAATCAGAACTATAAATCAATTGATCTTTTACTGATGGCTCTGACCTCCGGTGCGAATGTGGTTGCAAACCCCGTCCAAACCATGGCTCTTTTGACTTCATGCTCTGAATGCCCAAACACCTGCACTCGGGAAAACTTATGGCCGCTACTGACAGCGCCGCTAATGTGGCTAAATACTGAGCAAAAAAATATGATTGATGCCATCGACACTAAAGAAGATAAAAACACTTATCTATGGTATTAGATTATAGAGTGTGCGTGTCGTGTTAGCATCGCGCTTTATCTCATAAGATGCCGATAAATTGTCAGCGCTGTTGACTTTCCACATCATAATGCTGAGTCATCCATCTTTAATCTATAAATACATACCTCTATTTCTTCGAACAATTTGGATGATTCTTTTTTTATTGTGTTCCTTATTGTCACGGCCAAGTTCATTAAAAAAAAATGATAATCCACCGAGACAATTCCCACGGTACGGGAATGAAGTCGCGCGCGGACAGCTAGTACTTTATATTTCAACTAATATTATTACTATATTGTAGGTATTTTTTACTATTCATTTTACTGTTGCGTTTTTGTGCATTGAATCTTATATATAAAATTGGAGGTCCTAATTCACTGACTCATCAACTCCCAGTCCAAACCCTCAAACCTAGAAGGTGTCTTTTATGATGCAGGCAATCACAAAGAAAGGATTTTTCGAATATTTAACCCCTAAAGGAGGTGAAATGGGGCATCAAAGTTTGTGTGGAGAAATCAATTTTTTTGGACATTTTGTCTCGAAACTTCGTGAAGATATACCTTGAAGCAAATAAACGGACACGTGTTTCGTGATTTTTCAAAAATCATCCCTTAACCCCAGAGTGCTCGCGCTATGAGCATTTTGCCGCCCGCGACAAAGAAACTGTGTTATTTTGTAAACGATGCATTTGTCAAGATCAAGTTTCTCAGTAGCTGCCCCTGTACACTTTACCTTCCTATTTTTGAAATAAAAAAATGAAAAAAATTATCTAATATTTCCCAAAACATGTTTTTTTTTAATCAAAAAAGTATAAATCTTTCATAAATGTTATTTTTCTATTAGTTGACGTTCTATTCTACCCTTTTGAGATGATTTAAAATATAAATTAACGATTATTCGCTTAAAATAATAATGGGCGGCAAAATGCTGCCTAAGCGACCACTCACGTTTTAAAAAAGGCGCGACTACTCTAGGGTTAAGAAGTCAAGAATGAGATCGGTGACTAGGAGTTCTTTGCGTGAGCGAAGCTGCGGGAAAAAGCTAGTAAATTATATTTCTAAATATGTCTTACTATCAATTTAAAGAGATTCTCCTTCTATTAAGGTCCGAACCGATTCACAATACATTTCACTTAGCGGAGTTTGCAGATATTAATATCAGATATGAACCAGTTTCTCACAAATACAACACAAGACGATCCCTAAGAGTAGGTATGGCTGCGGTGACAGCGGACAAAAACTTGATATGCTTGGTACATGCGCGTGTCTTTGATAAATTCTTAACTTTTTAATACAAAAATAGCACTTGCGTTGACTTAGAAGCTTAGTGTACAGCTTAGAGCCGCAGGACCGCAAATAGGTTATAGTTGATGTTAATTTCAACTTTGTTCTTCCACTCGTTCTTGTGAATAACTCTAAAATTTAAAAAATCGATCAACCCCGCCATTCCATTGCCTATAAATTTTAAACGGCTAAACCCAGTTTTGACGGCCGATTTGGTCGAGTGGTAGTGACGCTGCCTCTTGATCGGCGGGTCCTGGGTTCGATCCCCAGTCGGGGCAAACATTTGTGTGAAAAGCAGATGTTTGTTCTCGGGTCATGGGTGTTTGTGTTTGTCTTTATGTGTGTTCCGAGGGACCCACGACACAAGGGAAAACCTTAGTGTGAGCCTTTGAGTGTGTAGCGTTTATTTATTTATTTATCAATAATACTGAGAAACATCTTGATTACGTCAGCTTTCAAACAATGACAACCGCATTAAAAACATACAGACACACAGATACACAGACATACAGATACACAAATACACACCTCAAACTTATAACAGCTCTCTTTTTTGTCGGGGGTTAAAAAACAATAGATCTTAACCCTAAGCATGGCATGACATGAGCAAAAAAAATAATTTATCATTTATTTATTAATTTGTAAAAAGACTTGTATTATTTTCTTTAGAACCTCTCCCTAGATTTTTTCTCTATTATCACAGTCGGAAAATATACTTAAATTTTTTGAACATGGCGTTTTGGAGATTTTTTTTCCGCTGTTGTTAGACCCACAATCTCAGTTACAATAACATATACAAAGGGCCCCACATTCCAGATCCTACGTTATAATTGTGCATTTGACCTTAGAAGTGATTAAAAGATGAGGTTTCTTTGATCCTTGCTACCCAAATCTAATCTAACCTAACCATGGCATGACGTGAGTAAATTGATTTGTATTATTTTCTTTAGAATGTGTCCCTGGTATTTTTTCTCTATTATCATAGTCTTTTTTTGTTAGCCATTTCTGACCTAATTCTAGGCAAAGACCTCCTCTCGTTTTGACCACCGATTGCGGTCCAACGCATTTTCCCTCCAGGCGTCATCAAAAGCGTCTAACTCATCTTTCCACCGTTTTCTTGGTCGACCTCTGTCACGAACGTCCTCCGAGTGTCCACTATGTCACAGTCTGTAATTCGTAAACCGACTTATATTATTTTCTTAAAACCTGTCACTGGATTTTTCTCTATTATTACAGTCGGAAAATAAACTTTTATTTTTCGATCGTGGCGTTTTGGAGATATTTTCTTTCCGCTGTTGTTAGACCCACAATCTTAGTTACAATAACACATACAAAGGGCCCCACATTCCAGATCCTACTTTATAATTGTGCATTGACCTTAGAAGTGATTAAATGTTGAGGATTCTCTGACCCTTGTTACCCCAACCTAACCTAACCTAACAATGGCATGACAATAGATGATAAACAGTAATTTATTTTTTAATTTGTAAATCGATTCGTATTTTTTTAGAACCCTGAATCCTTTTATATCCCACTACTGGGCAAAGCCCTCCTCTCGTTTCGATTACCGATTTCTGTCAAATGCATGTTCCCTCCAGGCTTCATCAAAAGCGTCTAACTCATCTTTCCACCGTTTTCTTGGTCAACCCCTGTTACAACGTCCCTAGTGTCCACTTTGACACAATCTAAAAATAATTTTTTTCTATCGCGGCGTTTTGAAGATATTTTCTATCCGCTGTTGTTAGACCCACAATCTTAGTTACAATAATACATACAAAGGGCCCCACATTCCAGATCCTTTATAATTGTGCATTTGACCTTAGAAGTGATTAAATGTTGTGGTTTCTCTGACCCTTGCTATCCTATGAGCTTTTAAGTACAAAACCAATAACCTCAAATTCCTGTAATTATTGTAATTTGATTTTATTTATGAGTTTTTTCTTTTCTTTGATACTGTAGATGACAGATACTGAAGTCTCGTCATTTTTTGGAACAAGTTTTTTCTTATTTCTATCCATCTATTCGTCTATCCTCACGCTTATAATCGGTTTTGGGGCAGGCAGAGCTCTCTGTGGTTCTGGAACCACCTGAAGCCACATTTGACATTCACTGATTAAAAAAAAATGTGTTTGGAAATAAATCGACTTTGTAACGCGAATTACATTTAACCTGTGAATATCGTGATAATAGTTGGAAATAATGTGTTTATATTAGACTTTACGCAGCTTCCTAAAAAAAGACAAAAGTAGGTGAGGTCAACCGATCAGTGAGGTCAAGCAACGTACACAGAGGCAGGGAACCTCATGGGTGACCAAAGTGGCAATTTATCACGAGCGTTTCCGTGCTTCGGAGGGCACGTTAAGCTGTCGGCCTCGGCTGTTGTCGATTGACTACAGTCGTTAAAACCAAGTCAGAGGCCATTGTGCGGTTTGAAAACTCTGACACCAGGGTTAGCCAAGTTCGTCACACACTTAACTATACCTACACGATAAGAAGAAGAAGTAAAGTGGTCAAAAGTACGATATTAAAAAAATGTAAATAACACGACTTATGTTCTCAAGAACGTATTTAGTTTACTTTAAAGTCATAATAGTAATGTTTATAAATAAACTAGTTAAAGGAAATTGCCGTTTAAACAAGCAGTGTCCAATTACTTATTGTTTTCTATTGTTTATTTTCGTCTCTTGTTTTGTATTGAATTCGTAAAGATTCATTTCAAATTGTTAACAGTGTTAAAATAGAATAAGTTGGACTATTTATCCCGGAAAACTAAAGTGACTTGGCAATTAAATGTCAACTATAATTAAATTCAATAGAAAAACTTAGAATGTGCCAGCTACCCACTCTTCCCAGGTATACAGTAAAAGTCTGTAAGAGGGGCGACCACCTCTCACCATTGTGCAACTTGTTCCATCTGATAACCTTCACTATTTGTGTCAAACGTGGCATCTAGTGGTTCTGGAACCACTGATGCTCTGCCTACCCCGTTAGGGATTACAGGTGTGAGCGTGTGTGTCTGTGTATGATAAGAGGGGATTTCGTGAGCCCAGATTTTCGTGATTTTGCCAATTTTTTTTTTTTTTTATGGGTTCGCTCTTGACCACAATCTAGCTTAGGACAAAGATGTGGTCGAGGATGTAGCGAGCTCACCCAGAAGAAGCCTATTCACTCGCACTTTAAAGATACTTGGGTTGTATGAACTCGGAAATACAGACGCCGGCAGGGAATTCCACTCCGTGGCAGTGCGCAATATAAAATATGAAGAATAGCGCTCAGTACGTATCCGAGGGATCTCGACAAGATAAGGGTGATACCCCGCAGTGCGTCTGGACGTCCGATGGAAAAAAGGGGCAGGCGGAATGAGCTCATGTAGCCTCTGAGCACACTCTCCGAAGTACATCCTATAAAAAACACATAGGCAACTTTGCGTCTATGAGCTAGGCTTCGTAGCTTATCCTTAACCAGCTTTTTATCACCAATAAGCCTCCTGGCTCTGCGATCCACTGAGTCCAGAGCGGCTAGTTGGTATTTGGCCGAACCATCCGAAAGGTAGCTACAATACTCCATGCACGATCGGACCTGCGCCTTATAAAGGGTAAGAAGTTGATCCGGCGTGAAGTATCGCTTAATTTCTTTAAGCGTGCCGTAAGTTACCTATAATTGGAGTGGTGTTGAGTTTTTGTGTTTAAAATTTTTGATGTTCTTGAATGTGGTGGTGTGCACTCCGTTGGTAACCTAATAAATAAAATAAAAAAAATTCAGTGTTTTAAATAGTATATCTCTTGATATCTCTTGACCCACTTACACACACACACACACACACATGCATACACACACACATACACACGATTACACAACATACATGCTCTCACACACTCACATACACAAACATCTCAACTACTTATTTAATTTATTTTAATTTAATTTAAATCTCCAGAAATTGCTACTTGTTAAATAGCTAATGTAAATTTCTATTTTCAAAATTGTTATCTGAGGGTGGGATCCAGGAGACCTATGACACAGGTATACCCTAGTTTAGGATCCTGTCTCCCAATTAAATGTATATTAAAAAAGTAATGTACACATAGCTTAAGTTTGGGAGAAAATAAAAACAATTTTATTATTATTAATTTATTTTTCTACACTAATATTATAAAGAGGAAAGATTTGTACCTATTTTTGTATGTTTGTATGTTTGTAATGAATAGGCTCCGAAACTACTGGACCGATTTCAAAAATTATTTCACCATTAGGATGCCACATTATCCCTGAGTAACATAGGCTACATAATTTTCCCGAATTCCCACGGGAACGAAGTCCCGAGCGGGATGCTATATATTATAATAGAGAATGACGAAACTGCCAATATCAAGTAGAAAAACCCTTTAAGGGTTGTTATACGTCAAAACCTCGTCTGTTGATCAGCAGGGTGCACCGCTAGCAGGTGACGATGAAAATTTTTGGAAAAATAAGATGTTATAACTGCACGTATGTCTCAATTTAAAATAGCTGATTGCAGGGAATGCTAGTGCTCTTTAACTCTACGCTTCTTCTCCTTATCGTGGAGGTATAGTCAAGCTTGTGGCGCACTCGGTGTTTTTTTTTTAATTATAAGATGGGTTAACTCTTGACCTCAATCTTGACCGTATAGGTCAAAGATGAGGTCGACGATGGAGCGAGTTAACCCAGAAAATGCCTATAAAGGCACTGGTACTCCCACGCACCGACGGAACACAGCAAGCTGTTTGGCGTCGGACTTCGGTAGGAGGGTGGCCGCGAACGAGACGGCCCTTTACAGAGCCTACCACACCGCTTGAGACCATAGGACGACACCTCAGATTCAGAAAAAAAATGAAGTGTCGTTGCCTGGGATGGATTACTAGGAGGCAGGTCTCATTTGTGTTTCCTTAGTCGCCTCTTACGACACCCACGGAAAGAGATGGGGTGGCGTTATTCTCAACCGATCACCACACGGTCTAAGTGTCAGAGTTTTCAAACCACACAATGGCTTCTGACTTAGTTTTAACGACTGTAGTCAATCGACAACAGCCGGGACCGACAGCTTAACGTGCCCTCCGAAGCACGGAAACGCTCGTGATAAATTGCCTCTTTGGTCATCCATCAGGTTCCCTGCCACTGTGTACGTTGCTTAACCTCACTGATCGGTTGAGATCAGCGAGAGCCACTGGGCTACGAGCGACTCTACGCTAAAATACAGTCAGCGTAGGACTGTCTCGGACAATATGTGGTAGAGAATTCCAGAATTCCACAGTAATATTTTTTGACATTGGAAATGTATTTTCATTCGCTCCAGTATAGGCTCCGATTTCACCAAAAAGTGGGATCCCCGTATATCTCAGAAATTGTGAAGATATGATATGAAAGATGCATATTTACGAGAGCTGTAAGGTGCAAAAAGAATAATTTGAAAAAGGCAAAAACGAAAAAAGTTATGGCCGAAATATTTTTAAAATTGCTTCCCAGTACGAAAGGAAAGACGGAAATTTATGTCAAAAATACTGTTCTGAAAATATCCACAAGAGTACCAAATTAAACAGTTCAAATACTGCAAATGAATACTTACAATTATTTATAGAACATTAAATACATTGAAAACGATACAGTTATATTTAAGTGCATGTTGTAAATACCAATAGGTAAAGGTTAATGGTTCATTACAAAATGGTACTTTGTTGCTAACTACTTAATAAAATATCAGTATGCCGGAACGGAAATAGAATTGGAAATAATACTTTACAATAAACTAGCATTCCACTCGGGACTTCGTAGCATCCTAATGCGTATTTCCCTTTCCGTGTTCAACTGACGACACCGGCCGCGCGAAATCCGCACGCTTTTGTATTACTATGGAATTCGACTAACCCGTGTTTAATTCGCGTCAACTGGACACGCCTTTGTGATCTAGAGGCAGTGGGAGAGCTTTTACAAAATAGTGTGCAGTTGAACTGAACACTTTTTGACTTGACTGTTTGAGTCTTCAAAAGCGTGTTGAGTAAGTGACGGTATTAGGTAAGGTACCACTTACATTCACTATGTTACCACTACGTCCACTGCTGCTCCTATGATTGTAAGGTTGCGAAATGTATGTCGACAGCTTAACGCAACTTAAGTCGTTTCTGGCACTTCGCCGGCCGCTGCCGCGGCACGCTCGCTTCGCTCGCTCGGCTCGTGCGTTGGGGGTCGTAGTTCTAACCTAACCTAACCCAACCAACCCTTAATGGGTTGATTGGGTTAGGCTACTAACAAACCTACTTATCGCAGTTGCGTCTGTCATAATCGACTCAAAAATTCATACATCTAACGCGTCGGGTATTATTTACGAATAAGCGTACCACGCCGGCTTCATCCGCTTCGGCTCACTCGATTTATTTTGAACATATACGAACGCGCTTAATCAGCACGGATTTGTTTTGAAAAGATCAAATAAAAAAACCGTGTTCATTTCAATTGTACACCGTTTTGTAAAACCTCTTCTAACGTTGCTTGATCGCAAAAGCGTGCTCAGATGACGCGTGCTGAACACGGGTTGGTTGAATTGTGTAGTAATACAAAAGCGTGCGGATTTCGCGAGACTGGTGTCGCCAGTTGAACACGGAAAGGGAATTACGCCATCCTAATGGTGAAAGAATTTTTGAAATTGGTCCAGTAGTTTTTAAGTTTATTCGTTACATACAAAAATAGAAATATACAAATCTTTCCTCTTTATAATATAAGTGTAGATAATACCTATAGTATTGGGTGACTCTATTGTAGTTAGCGAAAGTTTAGGGAGGTGAAGAAACATAGAAACTTAGATCGAAATATGAAACAATTCGCCATACACGTTTTCGACACTAGATTTTCAATGAATTTACAAATCTGAAGCACAATTTGTTTAACTATAATGCATATTTATATTAATAAGTTACCATATCTGTAGAATTATGCCTATTGAACTAGTCATCAGATTTTATTTTATCTCGTTCATTTAAAATTTTGTAGCATAGATATTAAGATTATAATTTTACAAAAACTGCAAAATGGCATGCAATGTATAAGAAAGAAAGGATTTAAAAATAAAATACGATTAAAAATTGTTATTATTTTAAATGGTGGCAGATAATGTTTTTTTTAGTTACTGCAAATGGGAAATTAGACCAAGCACTAGGAAGAAGAATATATTATTTTAATTCAAATACATAATGTGATCTCTTTACACCCTGTATATCAACCTAGTTGGTGCAATTTCTGTTTCAAAACGCATTTATATATTTAGTTTATATAATGTTATGTCGACCATAAGTTTAATTAGTGATGTAAAAATGTAAATAAATATTAATATTTAAGCAGTAGGTAGTACTTTTTTGTTTTATCATACACTATTGCTCTATATTAATTCTATTGTACTAGTATGTCAAGTAAAACAACTAGTCGTCTATGATCAGCCCAGACACGTCCCCACCAAGGGGTATGGGCCTCCCTTCGAAACTGTGAACCAGTTATGGTGACTAAAACATACTGCAGATGCGAATATGTTACGAATGTATGTTGACTTTAAAATTATTAGCAAAAAAAGAAAGACGTGAATTAGGCCAATAAACTGAACAATTTTTCCCCAAGGTCAAAAAATTGAAATAAATACAAACTTGTGTGATCTACAAGCTGTTTTTTTTTATCAGTATCCAAATTTTTTATGTGCAAACTTTATGAAAATTTAACAGACCCGTATTTTTTTGTTTCTACGTTTCATATAAATATTTCAAGTTAGATCGTCTGAAGCATGAAATAAATCAAAATGTTTGTATGGAAAAAAAATAACATCGTCCAGTTGGCTTGAAAGTACGCTTCAACACAATTTGTGACACCCGTGTTTCTGCGTTTTACAAAATTCATCCTCTAAGACGTAAAAAAGGGGTACAAAAATCTGGAAATTTTGTAAAGAAAAATTTTTTTCTCCTTGTTTACGTTCTATCGACATTACTGACACCGTAGGAAATTTTGGCTGGTGATAAAATGTCACCCTTTATAGTTATTGCAGAATGGAAAGTCGTAATTTTTTTTAAATTTCATAATGACTTGCAAAGAGAAATTTGTTCAGTATATACATTCCCTACAGTCTCGCTTACTATGTGTTAGTCACCCTATAATTTGATATTTTAAATCATTACTGTGAAATTGTATACATGTATGCATATACATATTTGTGAATGTAAATATATATTTTTTACACTTACCTACATACATACGCTCACGCCTGTAATCCCTAACGGGGTAGGCAGAGCATCAGTGGTTCTCGTTTGACACAAATGGTGGTGACATTTTTTTTTTTTGGCATAGAAGAAAGTATTTATCACAACTTTCTGAGCTTGTATTATTTAAAAAAATTTAGTAAGAAGTAGATAATCATAGTTTATCCAAAAATGTTTCGATGATCCAAATCAAATATTTTAAGATATTATTATTATTAAAAGATAATAAGTTCACAAAATCTAAGTGAACATTGCCATAGAAAATAATATAATACATATTTGTGTTTCGAGCTTTTGTAGATAAATATTTTTTTCATCAGATATACTATCAACTACCAAGTATTATAAACTTAAAGTTACTAAGGGAAATCGTATAAGTAAATTATTATGTAATTTTGACTAGTTAAATTATTTATGTAAATAAATGAAATTAAAATCTTTAGGTGTTTTCTTTATCTCATTTTCAATCAGAAAATTAACATTTTCCAAAATACGTTTGGTATTACTGATTTTAAGAGAGAGCTTAGCAAAGACTTAAATTGTATTATACTTATTCACGCGGATAGCATTTATCTTTGATTTTGTACGTGACCCGTTATCTCAGTAATGTACCAAACAATAGTTGAAATCTAATTGGTGAATGCACTAAATAATACGTACGTATATAAACTGCTCAGCAGGCCGAGTACGATAGTGACAGCACCGCGACAACACCGCGGTCCTATGTCAAAACGTCAACATTGACAACGCCATAGGGCGAGCAAGCCTTTGCGCGGGACCCTCGCGCAATCAAAGTGAAGTTTCAGCGTGAGCCGAGCGCGAGTTGGTCGCTATCGTGCTAGAGCTGCAGCTCTAGAGTTATTTCAGATTTTGTTAAAATTAGAAATGAAGGAAATTTATAACCAGATTATGAAAGGAACCCTTAAAGTTTATTACCCATATCGGGGGAAGACTGCACTTTTGTTAATAGGCGTAGAGTCAGTAGTCAAAAGAACGAATATATATGTATTGAATTCAGTGCGGGTCGAACCACAAAAACTGTCTACATTGAGGGTAGATCCACCACTCCGATGACATCTTGCTGAGACAATAACAGTCTACCCGTGACCACGGCGCGTGCAACCGCGTCGAAACAAAGGGAATAGGTAAATCTAAATATATTTTATAAAAGGAGAAACTGACTGACTGACTGACATATCAACGCACAGCCTAAACGGCTAAACGTAGGCACTTGAAATTTGGAAGGGACGTAGCTTAAGTACCGTAGAGGTGCACTAAGAAAGGAATTCCCGAAATTCCCACGGGAACGGGAATTAGCGGGAAAATCCTTTTGTATGAAAAATCTAAACCGCTTAAGTTAGACGCTTGAAATTTGGCATGCAGGTACCTTAGTAAACTTAAAGCTTAGTTGCAACAGGATATTGCAAAATTCCCACGGGAACGGAAGTTAGCGGGAACTTGTTTTTGTAATCTGTTCAAAAGAAAAAATTAACACGCAAACGAAGTTGCGGGCATCAGCTAGTAAATATATATACGCGAATTTAGACCCGTTTCAGAATTTAATTGTGTTCAAATCGCGAAAGTTTAAAGTGTTATATGTATGTATTTAAATGCTTAAAGACTTCACTACTTTGACTTATTTTAAGTAAAGGACAAGGGGCAAAAGTGGTTCAAGAGCCTCCACTGATGAGACTTGTAGGAAATAAAAGTACATACCTGTTATATGATTCTGGCAAAATATTATCAAAATCCGTTCTGGGAATCTTTTTTTATGATCTAGTTAACCTGATTATAAAAAATATGATTTTACGTTTATCGTGGTGTTTATTTGACACGGTCATATTTACGTTGCGTGTCTCTCGAACGCAACACTTCTCCAGCTTTGTTTAAACCCCCCTCTTTATCCAGGATTTATTTGCTAGTAATATTGTTTTTTCAACGATAAACTAGGAGCCACGAACGCAGCGTCGCCCGGTCCCGCCTTAAAATACCTGCAATTAATTATATTATATACCTAGGGCCTGATTTTTGAAACAATAGAATTCCAATTCGCATATGAATTGACAAAATATTGGAATTCTATCGTTTCAAAAATATGTCTCCTAAACCATCTTCACGGATCATTCAGTCCATTGGTAAAAACTGTATGAAAATCCGTTCAGTAGTTTTTGAGATCATCGTGATAGACAGACATATAGACATACATATCATCACATACATATAGACAGACAGATGCGGCAGGGGACTTTTTTTAATAATATGTATAGATAATGCATCCTCCACAGTGGAGTTTCGCACCCGGGGAGGATACTTTTGCGGAGCGGAAACGGAGCTGAAAACGGGGATGGACTGAATGATCCGTGACGATGGTTTAGGTATATAATTCATTGCAGATTTTTTAAGGGGGGACCAGGCGACGCCGCGTTCGTGGATCCTAGTTTATATTTAAAAAAAACAACATCACTAGCAAATAAACCCTGGATAGAAGGATTAAACAAAGCTGGAGAAGTGTTGCACTCGAGAGACACGCAACGTTAATATGACCGTACAAATAAACACCACGCTAAACGTAAAATCATATTTTTAATAATCAGTTTAACTTGATCATAAAAAAAGATTCCCAGAACGGATTTTGATAATATTTTGCCAGAATCATATGACAGGTATGTACTTTTATTTCCTACAAGTCTCATCAGTGGAAGCTTTTGGACCAAGTTCTATACATTTTTGCCCGTTGTCCTTTCTAAATGTTTTATGAAATAAAGCAATTTTGACTTTGACTTTGCTAACACCAATAATATAAAGACGAAAGATTTGATTGTTTGTTTATTTGCATTGAATACGCTCTGAAACCCGATTTGAAAACTTCTTTCACCATTAGAATCCTACATTATACCTGATAAACATAGGCTACATAATTGTCCCAAATTCCCACGGGAACGAAGTCCCGGGCGGAAAGATAGTCTGTGATAAAAATCCGACTTGAAAGTTTTCATATCACAAGCTACTAAAACTACGGTGTAATGGCTTATAGCTTCATTTCACCATACATACAGGAAGCCATGGGGGTTGAACAACCATGGCTGTATTACCCCGCTAGCTGGTTTATGTGTTTTACCATGGAACGTAATAACTTCAAGTTCTTATGTTTTATGGGATAACAGTTTTCTTCTTAGATGTAAGATACGAGGATATTTGGTGATATGTAAGATAAATAAATAAATAAAATATTCAGAGTGGAAATTTTAATAATCAATGGCTATTTAATGGCAGTAGAATGACGTTCGTGACTATTTTTAACAACCGACAAAAAAGAAGGGTGTTATAAATTTGACGTGTGTATTTTTGTGTCTGTCTGTGGTATTGTAGCTCCTAAACGAATGGACCGATTTCGATATGTCTTATTTTGTTTAAAAGCTGATGTCATCAAGATGATTCGTTGTGGTAAAGCAGTTATAGCTTATAAGTCTTAAATGACTGAACCAATTCTGATCAAATATAGCCGCGAACCATCTCGAATACGTCAGATTTCAAACAAAAAACCGTATCAAAATCGGTCCATCTATTTAGGAGCTACGATGTCACATAAGACACGCAAATACACAGACATACAGATACACACGTCAAATTTAAAACTTCCCTCTTTTTTGTCGAGGGTTAAAATAATATAGGTCAAATTAATTATGACAAAGCAAGTTTCAAATATCTCAAGGTAACTAATACACTTATGACGTAAACTACTGAAACTAATAGTTATTTATCATGATTAGGGTCCTCTATGCGTTATCTTAATAACTATTATACTGGCGGTATAATAGTTACTTAATTACTAATATAAGCGGGACCCAACGGGTGAAGATTGGCCCCATAGTTTGGGCCCAAGTCCCTTGTCTCATAATTTTCGTGAAGGTTTTCATAATTTCCAGGGCCCCGATTCTGTAACTTCAGTTGTGTGTCGATGGAATGGTCGCCATTTTATCCGTTCAGATGGTGAAATTGAGAACTATCCATATTTCCTACATCTAATGACGGCTGCTTTGACTGGTGGCGCCACCGCTACCGAATTTTCTGTTGCTGGGTAGTTTACAACTTTACGTTCTGTATGTTGTGCCGCTGCTGGTCAGGGTAGTTGTCAGCAAGTATATGAAAATTAGATAGTTCTCAATTTAACCACCTGAACAGATAAAATGGCCTCTATTCCATCGACACACAACTGAAGTTACAGAATCGGGGTCCAGGCTTTTTTTTATATAAATAAACGCCACACACTCAAAGGCCCACATTAAGGTTTTCCCTTGTGTCGTGGGTCCCTTGGAACACACATAAAGACAAACACAAACACCCATGACTCGAGAACAAACATCTGCTTTTTACACAAATGTTTACCCCGTCTGGGGATCGAACCCAGGACCCGCCGATCAAGAGGCAGCGTCACTATCACTCGACCAAACCGGCCGTCATTATTGTGTTTATTTAGTAACGAAAACAGAGTGGTGTACCTTGAAGTTCTGATGTTTTATGTGATACCAGTTTTTCTCTTAGATTTAAGATGCGAAGTACTTCGTTGAAAATACTCAATTTTGCTAATCAATAGCAGGGGATGACGTTCTTGACCATTTTAATACCCGACAAAAAAGAGGGGTGTTATAATTTTGACGTGTGTATTTTTGTGTCTATCTGTGGCATCGTAGCTCCTAAACGCAAGGACCGATTTTGATGCGGTTTTATTGTTTGAAACCTGACGTTCTCGAGATGGTTCGTAGCTACATTTTATTAAAATTGGTTTAGACGTTTAAGAGTTAAAAGCGATGAATGTCAGAATTTTACAATTCTACTAGCTTTCCGCCCGCGACTTCGTTCCCGTGGGAAAACGGGAAAATCATGTACCCTATGTTCATCACCGATAATGTAGGATTCCAATGGTGAAAGAATTTTTCAAATCGATCCAGTAGTTTCGGAGCCTATTCAATGCGAATAAACAAACACTTTCCTCTTTATAATATTAGTATAGGCCTATAACAGTATCATTTCGAAATCTGTTAGTGAGGTTAAACAATATTGACGGGCAATTCACTATGATAAGTGACCTTTATTAATAGAAAACAAAGTGCTCGAAGCCCAGTGGCGCTAGCTGATCTCAATCAGTAAGATTAAGCAACGTACACAGAGGCAAGAAAACTGATGGGTGACCAAATTGGCAATTTATCATGAGCTTTTCCGTTTAAAGGGCACATTAAACCGGCGGTCTTGCCTGTTATCTATTGACTTCAGTCATAAAATAAGTTAAAGGCCATTTGACGGTTTGAAAACTTTGACAACAAGGTAAGATGTTCGACAGACGCTTGATTATACACGATAAGATCATGAACTTCCCGAATTATTTTTCCTATGACTTCCCCCGTGCTTCGAAGGGTACGGAAAAATGTAGATTTTTGGTTGTTGTAAAACAATAGGCTTTTTAGCCAAGTTGACCACTTTACTTTATATATTTACCTATTCATAAGTTTTAATTGTCAAACATTAATATGTCTTAGTGTTAGTATACCTTTAAATAAATAAATAAATGAATGAAAAAAGAAGAAAAGGATCTCGTACTTCCCACGCAAACGATGTCTCAGTGAAAATCTACTACTTGACAGATTATTTGGTTGAGTGGTAAAGTCGCTGCATCTTCATCGACATTTCCTGAATTTCTTTGTCGGGACAAATATTTGTGTAAAATTTTTCCACGTTAAAAACATATACTTCATTTACTGGAACCTCCCAACACAAGTAAAACTTTAATTTGCTTAATGGTGAGTTTTCCTTAGACTAGGAATTAATGTATAAGCTGTTTGAGAAATAAAGATTATTTTTTTTTATTTTTTTTTTTTATGAGTCACCGACTTCAATCCCAACAACAGTTCGCACAAAGTAGAGAATTAGTATTTTTTGCAGACTACAATTCTTTTTAGCAGGTAACCACAAACGAAAATGTCACTCATTTACTTAGATGATGTTCTGGTTTGTAGTATATTAATATTTCTGTAGATTTTTTTAAAAGCGCTGAATCATTTTTGATAAATTTATATGGGACGACCTCTGAACAAAAAAAGAATTTTGAAAATCGGTACATAATTGGCGGAGAAATTGGTGAACATACATAAAAAAGTTAAAAAAATACATACAGTCGGTAAAAAGCAGATGTTTGTTCTCAGTTCACGGGTGTTTACGTCTGTCTTTGTGTATGTTTTATGGGACCCAAGAGACGATGGAGAACCTTCATAAAATAAGGCCTTTTTGTTTGAAACGTTTATTTATTTATTTTACATCTAAAACATACCCCTATAATCCACAGGTGACTAATAATAAACATCATAAAATGAACCCTTAGCCAACGTGTGCGAAATACGATAATAATCCAAATAAACTCGCCATAATTACCCAAAGATTACCCTAAAAACAGGGTAAATCCTCCTGCCATTCGTAAATTTTTGACCCTCCCTAAAAGCGCTTATATCTCGTACATTAATCAGATTGGCATGTGAATAGGCACCTTTAATAGGGTTCAGTGTGTTAGGTGGTCGGAATATGTATGAATATTCTGCAAATATGAAACTAGTTATTGAGTAAAGGAAATTGGAACATGAATGCACGGCATGGCATGACAAAATTTGTATTACCATTGCCTTCTATGTTTCCAGCTTCTAGTATCACTAGTGCATAGAGGCAACGGTAATGCAATTTTGCCGTGCCGTTTTCGTATTATAAAAAGGCCCAATAGGTATATATTTAACCGTGTGGTGATCGGTTGAGAATAATACCACCCCATCTCTTTCCGTGGGTGTCGTAAGAGGCGACTAAGGAAACACAAATGAGACCTGCCTCCTAGTAATCCATCCCAGGCAACGACACTTCATTTTTTTCTGAATCTGAGGTGTCGTCCTATGGTCTCATGCGGTGTGGTAGGCTCTGTAAAGGGCCGTCTGGTTCGCGACCACCCTCCTACCGAAGTCCGACGCCAAACAGCTTGCTGTATTCCGTCGGTGCGTGGGAGTACCAGTGCCTTTATAGGCATTTTCTGGGTTAACTCGCTCCATCGTCGACCTCATCTTTGACCTTGGTCAAGATTGAGGTCAAGAGTTAACCCATCTTATAATTATAATAAATAAAAAACATAAGAAGCGCGTATCCCATGGAATTAGTATAGAGTTATATAAGGTCCAAAGTTACTTATAACTCTTAAATATCTTAAACAATTTCGATCAAATAATAAACCTAGAAGCGGTGATAGCCCAGTTGGTAATAATGAGCCAGACTTGTAATCGGAGGGTTGCGGGTTCAAATCTTGGGGCTGGCCTGTACCACTAAATTCGTCTTTTCGGATTTATGTACGGATTTCTAATCATCACTTGCTCAACGGTGAAGGAAAACGTCGTGATGATACCTGCCCGTCCTCCAAAAAACTATTTTCGAAAGATGAGCGGTCCAGGTGTTGGGCCAGCGAGGTGGAATATGGCCTAAAATCCATAGGGCAGGTAAAAAAAATTACCTATCCAAGAACCATCTCGATTACATAAGTTTCAAGAAAAAAAAGTATCAAAATTGTTCCATCCGTGTAGAAGCTACGATGCCACAGGCAGATACACAAATACATTTGTCAAATTTATAACACCCCTTTTTTTATCGGGAATTAAAAATATTGTTTCAGGTACGCAAACGTTTTAATACATTTTTTTAATCCCAGTTGTTGAAATGGGATTAATAACTGTTTTGTTTTTGTTTCTCTCTGTATACAGGGTAGAATTTTGTTATGCCACCTGAAGGGAAAGTACTCTTAATACTGTATATAGAAAATTGTACTCAAAGAAAACATTCCTTTATTTTTGAAAAGAAAGGAAACTGCATTCAAGGATTTTCGAAAAAGCGAATTTTCCCGAGAATCGAACTGACTAAAATCTGTAAGAATTACATCCTGTACTGTTATTGCATCGATCGTTAGGGATGAAATCTCTCTAAAAAATACTTGGTAAATTAAATGAAAGGAAAACCATGAAATCCGGACTTATAAATTCAATGGGTCAAGTTAAAGCACATTTACTCAAAGATTTGTTTATTTACTTATGTTAGTAATTTTAATAATAGGGCTTTACCTATGAAATTGCTGATTTTTTCTCAAGCTTTATTTTATTCATAATTTATTTGATTGAACAGCTATTACTAAAATTGTTTTTTATTTAAAACCTTGGCCATATAACGAAGATATTGAGTCAAATTAATACATATTTACTTTAGATTTATTTGCTGAAAAAGAAGCTCAAATATAGCTCGTTTCATCCGTTGCCCGTTTCATTGCTTATTTTTGCTGTACCGTTGTTACAGTTACAACTTTCAATAAAGTAAGTATGATGAAAATTAACTTAATGTTGTCCAAACCTTCTCACAAAATTTTGCAAAATTTGGATTTCGCATTCCCGAGAAAAATCCAAAAACGTTAGTATGGAAAATTCAGTTTTCCAAAAATATTGTATGAAAAACGGCAATTTCATAGGTAAAGACCTATTATTTCATAGTTTTCCTTTAATGTAATATACCAAGTTTGTTAGAGAGATTTCATCCTTATAATTGACCCTAACGATCGATGCAATAAAAATACAGAGTGTAATTCTTACAGATTTTAGTCGGTTCGAGTCCCGGGTGTGGAAAACGAAATTCTGAAAATCCTTGAATGCAGTTTTCTTTATTTTCAAAAATAAGGTGGCATTACAAAATTCCACCATGTATAGTTTTTACTTATATGTAAATTGGGTATAAGGAACAGCTTAGCAGAAACTCAAACCGTGAAATAAGATTATCATTCTAAATGATTTTCCAGTTGAAATTTCCTCCGGGTAATTTTTTTAAATTTTTTTTGTTTTATTTTTAAATTATTTATTTCAATACACGAAAACCTGCAATTTACCCACAGTAGCATATCAGATTATACAGGTTAACCACGTCATAATAGTGTCGGCTTTCGTAGTGCAAATGGATGACATCACATTCTGATAACAGCAGAGCGCGGGGCTATTAGAATGCGATTACATTATAGTTATAAAGTAATTAAATAAAGAAAACTCCTTAACGTGACGTTTCCAGGAAATTTCTGTTTTGTAGCCTACTATATTTATGGGTAGAAGTCACCGTTTAAGGCGACTACAGCACCCGATAAAGGCAGCACACATAGGAATAGTGCCATCTCCGTCTCTCAACAGCCCTGGGCCGGCAATGCGAACAGTGTCGATACACGAAATTTACGGACTGTGAAAGCGTGCGTGCGTAAAAACATGTTCGAAAGTTAGAAAAATGAGATTTATGGAAAGGTAACAGCTTAAATCGAAAAATGCGTTAACTACTTATCGAGAGTGTTCAATCACGAACATTTTCATAGATAATTCAAGTTCCTGTGTGCATTTTACTATCGTTTTTACAGCTTAAAAGATACACAATATTGGTATTTAGAGGTGACTTTGTGAGCTTTTTCTATCGAACCAAAAGTGCTGAATCATGTTATCAGCAAACTACTTATCTAGTTTATGTCCTTACTATTACCATAGTATTTTTTCTTCGATTTAATGCAGTGCGTCATGCTTATCTACGCATCATAAAATCGTAATTTAGGTGCTGTAGTCGCCTAAAGTATTTGCTAAGCTGTCCCTTACGCCAGAATAGAATAGAATAGAATAGAAAAAATCTTTATTTTATAGGACATTCAGGATGCCACTTAAAACAAGTCAAGATTACATGAAATACATACAAACAAACATTAAAGGATTTAAATACATACATACGCATTCGTGCTATTGACCCTACTGACTCTACGCCTATTCGCAAAGGTGCAGTCTTCCCCAGAGAAGAACAGGCAAGAAACTCTGAGGGTGCTCTTTTTAAACGCATTACAAATTTTCTTATTTTCTAATTTTAACTAAGTCTGAAATAACTCTAGAGCTGAGCAGTTCATTCCCATGGCTGCTTGTCAGTTATGTAATCAGAAATTTTGTAATAGCCCTTTTTGCAAAGTTTTTGTTTAATTACTGTCTTAAATTTATCCAAAGGTAAATTTTGAATACACATGGGAATCTTATTGTAGAAACGTATACATTGACCCATAAAAGAGTTCGTGACCTTGTGGAGACGACTGTCTAGTACATCCAGTTTATGCTTGGTCCTAGTATTTATATTGTGCCTATCGCCATGTATAGAGATCTACGTATGTATGACTGTTTGTGGAGCGTCAGATATGAGTTCCGAAACTAATCCATGTCGCGAAGAGATAAGAAACGTATAGAAAAAGACTGAATATAATCATAATTTTCCACGTTAAAAACATATGAGTCACCATTGACTTCAATCCCAAAGCAGATAACTAGTGTCTAAAAAGGAATTAATTTATAAAGTTCCAATTAGTTTCAGAAGAGGAGTAAGTCCTCTGACTATTGCACCAACCCTCTCTATGTTTAAAAACACGAACAAATGATGGGCCCCCAAAAGGGCCAGATTTATTAGCACTTTACTGCACAAGGAAAAAAGAAAAAAAAAGTATACTAGCTATCCGCCCGTGACTTCGTTCCCGGTGGATTTTCTTTTTTTTTGTGAATCTAAACCGTCCTCAAATCCACTTGAACATACACATTTTTTTTATTAAAATCGATCCAGCCATTTAGGAGGAGTTCACTGTCAACACACGTACAGAAGAATTATATATATAAAGAGAAGATTTGTATTTCATAACAATGACACACAAAAATCGAGATCGTAATACAAAAATGGGCCTTTTTATAATCCGAACGGCACGGCACGGCATGTCAAAATTTGAATTATCATTGCCCCTTATGAGGAGCGTCTCAGTTTGGACTAGCGTCTCAGTTGTTTTTCATGCTGTCTCGATGTCGACCACCCGCCTCAGACTTGTACGAAAGGGACAATTGCAGCTTTCCGGCGAAATGCCGAGTTTTATTTCCAAAATTATGAGTTTAGGCGTCAATGAATTCCTAACCCAAAAACGGTTTGTAAGCGTATAAACGAGGTTCGTACGTTTTGTTTTTCCAAAATTGTTCTTAGTTTTTCAACAGTCACCTCTTAAATGTTGAGAATTTTTTTGGCAAAAAATGCTGACTTTTAGTCTCAAGTATCTTTTTGTCTACTAAAAATACCAAAAAAATCAAAACGTACGGACCTAGTTTTTTGTGTTCCTGATACTATATCAAAATTTCACAGGGATTCTTTGACGTTTAGGGGATGGAATCCATTGACGCCGTTTGTACGGGAAAAAAACACTGAGACGATCCTGTTATGTTCCTAACTACCAAAATCCATAGTATAGGAGGCAATGGTAGTACGATTTTGCCGTGCCGTTTTCCAATTATAAAAAGGCCCATTACCTGTCATTTCTATGAACTTCATAACTCTATCCCAGATTTATGAAACGCCAGTGTGCCGCTGTATCCGAAACTACGCCTTTGCCGTATTGTTTCCCCCTGTTGCGTTCGACGAGACATATTTCTGATGACAATACACAAAAGACACAATTTTAGTTCTTTTCTGTTTCTAACATTTGGGTAATATAAAAACATACATATACTCACGCCTAATTCAGATGGAATATGAGTATAGCGGTGAAAGGTGGTCAGACTTTAGCCCATTAAACAGAAAAACCCTCGCATCCCACTTACTGTATACCTGGGAAGAGTTGACAGCTAGCACATTCTAGCTTTTTCTTTCACTCCCAGTTCAGCGTAGAAGCTATACTTAGGCAGTTGTCCCACCGGCAACGATGAACGAGTAGCGAGCAGAGGTAGAATGGGAGCGAGTGTGTAGTTCCGATAGTTGTGTAGCGCGGCTATAAGCGAGTGTGCGAGTGAGACGAGCGAGTGTACTTTCAGATCCGCACTGTAAAGAAATGACCGCGCTGCACGTCGATTCTGTAAAATCCGAACATTAACTCGCATCTCACTTCGATCTTCACATTCACTTCGCATTCGAACAACAATGCCCTTGAATCTGTATTCTGTAAACATCGATTCTCGGAACATAAACAAATGCGAAGTGAAGTGAGCTTCGAACGCTCTTTCGTCTCATAGTGTTGGCCACATTTATGACTAAGTCAGTCGATCTTAATCGAGATTTTGTTTTTGGTGTAATTTGTAAGTTTCTGTGCAATAACTACCCGGTAAATGGTTTATTATATATAAGAGTACTTAACTCTAAATAATAGTTGTTTAAATTATGTGTTTAAAACTTTAAATAATGTTTTATCAAAATGAATAGTTTGGCAGTATGAGCACAGAAGCTTTCGTCTTCGTCTAATAAAAAAGTTTGTTTTCAAACTTTCAAAAACTTTTCAAGTGGTTCATAAGTGGTTTTGTGTTTTGTTACATTTTGCTGTGTATTACGCCGAATAATCAAATATCTTATTTAAAAGTGAATATGAGGTAAGTTGGCTACCTAATATAGATATTCGTGCTTTTGTTTATTTTGTCATAAAACAACATTGTTACATTTCCAGCGAACGTTCCTCTCATCCTTCATCAGCTCAAATGGAGGCTTTGTTAGACTTCCTCGAGAGAAACCTTGACTTGGCAAAGGGTTATTCAAAGTGTCAACAAGCCAGAGAAAGAAGTAGACGCCAGTGGGAAAAATTAAGCCTAACGCTAAACAGTTTGGGAGGAACAATCAAAACATCAAAACAGTGGACAAAAGTAAGTATGCCTGTTATTATTATTCGTCAGCATGATGTAAGTACTTAACATTCCTAACAGAGGCCCTATGAAGAGGCCATAAAACACTTCAAATGAAAAAAAACTAGATCAGTTGATAAGTTTAGTTGAAAAGCTCTGGTAGTCTTGTTTCATAATTTTGTAATCTAAATGAGAATATTTGTGCTGAAATCTGTAATTCTGTATAATTTACAAAATGACATAGGTATTATTATAGTCTCAAAAGAGTCATAATCATAAATTATTTTATTGTTAGGAATTTACAGAGGCCAGTGCATCAGGTTACTCCATTTTCATTGCAAAACCGCTCTTATCACAACAGCACAGAGTGCACGCCTGTGGTAACCTGAGTTGCGGCCGTATTTTTTTTTAAAGTCAATAACATTATATTTTATTTCTTTTATAGTATTGGTCCGACAAAAAAAGTGCCGTAAAAAAGAAAGTAGCAGCGCGTGCAGCTGCTAGGCGTAAAACCGGTGGTGGGTTGGACGGTGTAGTTGAATTGTCGGAGGTGGAGGAAAGAATTGTGGCTTTATTTGGTGGTGAAGGGTTTGGGACTGGAGATGCACATTTAGCGATTCCGATTTTTCCAGTAAGATTATGAAACCTTATGTCCTAAATACCTAGAATACTAAGACAATTTACAAATAATTAATTCTTTATTAATTTGAATTTCAGGAAAATGAAACATCTGACCGCTTACCACGAACTTTGCCCTCAGATTCAGAAGAATTACAGGTTTTTGAAAATTTGAATGTGAGTTTATTTTCAATTTTTATTTATTTATCATTGATTTAAGTAACAGTTTTATTGCACACATGAAATAAAATATAACATAAAAAACAACAACACAAAATTGACATCTTATAAAGGTAATTAGGTCGGTAGGTATACATTTTACAGCAGACCTAGCATATTATTAGGCAGATATAACATGCAGAGTTTTGTGGTTTTTAAGTGCAGATTAGATATTCTAAAACAATTATTTGTATTTGGACACTTTTAAAATACCTACTTACTATTTTAGTTTTACTTATTTAATTCATTTCAGGTTTAATTCATTTTTTTTATCGGACCAATACTATAAAAGAAATAAAATATAATGTTATTGACTTTAAAAAAAAAAGACGGCCGCAACTCAGGTTACCACACGCGTGCACTCTGTGCTTTTGTGATAAGAGCGGTTTTAAATCTTATTAGTAAAGTTTTTAATGCTATTAATAGTATTTCGACTCCGCTTTCACTTGGTTTTCACACAATGAAGCCCAACTTTTAATTTGACAGATGAATTCGTGTTCGAATGCGAAGTGACCTGCGAAGTGATGGTGGAATTCCCTTAGCGAATTCCGATTCATATGTCATCTCATACATTAAACGTCAAAATCTCGGAACTGATTTAGTTCTACTCGCCGCCGCTCTCACAGGGGTGTCGCTAGTGTACCTTCGATTGATCTCCGAATTTATAGAATGCTGATTTGGAAACTCACGTAGGATTCAGATTCGAGTTTTGACATTTAGCTTTACAGAATTGCACTGCTGGTTGCTCTCTCGGCGTGAGTTCTGATCGCTGAGCGAGTGTTATTTTTCCTAGCTCTTGTCGACCAGCGACAAACTATTGAAGCGAGTCCTCGCCGGCAGTGTGAACAGTCTACGATCAACTATTTTTATATGCATCTCATTTGTTTACACGGAATGTATATCTATTGTACGTTTCTTGAGCGAGAAAATAGCCGATAGTTAGTCGTTTTCTCGCCGGGTGGGACAATTGCCTTACGTTACCAAAATCATTGATAAACCTTTTGTGTCGTATTTTGATTTGAATTTTATGTTAAATCATGTGTACAAAAAACTTAAATAAATAAGGAAAAAAGTTTTTTTTATTCGGGACTCTTTTAAAACGTCTCACGAATGGCGTTGTGGAACACAATTACTAAGTTTCAAATAAATTGGACTATTGTTTCCCTATGAAATTTCATTTTCATGTTTCTTTACAGTTCGGATAATTTAGTTACAATTATTTGTGTGAAACTATGAAAAAACTAAAATTACGGGTCTGTTAAATTTCTATGAACTAGACGCAGGTAAAATTTGGTCAGTGATTAAAAAGTTAGCCGGTATGAAAAAAATTGTTGACTCGAAAATACGAAAGTTTAGGTTTAAAACAAGGTTTGTTTAGGTTTGTAACTCATGTCTGTTTTGTATTTAAATTTTAATTATATTGACTAATACGCCAGTCATATTTAACACGAGAAATGCCTAAACAAACAAACTAATGGCTAATATTCTGATTTTAATATACAGGGCTTTAGGTATCTCTCTTTCAACCTCTCGGGTGGTTAATCAGTCCATGAAACTGAACAACTTCCCAAAGGGACATATGTCAAAATACAAAAAAAAAAATTGACCTCTAATACAAAATGCGCTATATAAGTTTGTATGGGGAACTCAATTTTTTTTTTCGTATTTTGACCTATGTTCCTCCCTATTTAGGTAAGAGAGATACCTAAAGCCCTGTATATTGTTAGGACCACTACCAGTATCGTATATTCAAGTTTGAAGCTTCGAAAGACCTGTGCTAACTTTGCAGCACTCGAAAAACCGCGGAATTTTCGCACTTTTTTAGTATTCTCAATATAAGTCCTAAACTATGCATTTAAAATTAAAGTTCATACGTTTTTAAAGTAGAACAAAAATGCGAGGACCAGCTCTGTACTAATTGACAAAGTACATTTTTTTTTTTTTCAAAAAAAGTGAAATTTTAGAAAAGCTAATAAGACCAGCTGCCAAATCTCAAACGAACAATATGTTTCCTTTCACTTAATGTTTTGAACCAAAAAAATTGAATGCAAAAATTTCGCGATTTCTCTAGTAATTTACCTGAAATCTCAGGAAATTAGCACAGGTCTTTCGACGCTGCAAACTTGGATATAGGTCCTAACAACATGTAAAAAAATCGGAACTAGTCGTTAGTTTGTTAGTTTAATATTCGATATGACTGGCGATAGGTTTAATTTTCTGTTTTTTTTTTCTTTTTCACAATATTGTGCACGCCGTACTCGCCTCACTTCGTCTAATCTCTCTTCAAAAAATTTTTTAAATTGAAATCTTTTTATTTCCATGCAATTAATTATTGAATCTACTAAATTTACAGATTAAGTAAAAGTAAATAATAATGATCTCTTGTTAGGTCTGCTGTAAAAAAATTATTCCTAGAAATAAGCAGTGCCTGTTGTGTCGACTCTCTCTTTGTATGTTTCTTTTAAAATGTCTTTTGTGTTCAATAAATAATAAATAAATAAATAACTTCCTATTTAAGCCCAAACAGGCCGAGCAGGTAAGCTATAATTGGAACCAAATGAACCTGAAAGTTCAGGAACATACTGTATGCCTTTCAACCGAGGTTTCAAAGGTGATACTTAACGATATGTTTGAAAACCTTTCTCCTGAAGTATTGAAGTGTTATTACATTCTTGATATCTTGATTTTATGTCCAAGGAGTCATAATGAGAAAGTAGAAAGTATTAACTGTGAATACTTACTTTCCGAGCTGACCTTAAATTTTACGTTATGAGGTAATTTTCTCCATGAAAGTATTTTTTTTTATTATAAGATAGGTTAACTCTTGACCTCAATCTTGACCATAAGGTCAAAGATGAGGTCGACGATGGAGCGAGTTAACCCAGAAAATGCCTATAAAGGCGCTGGTACTCCCACGCACCGACGGAACACAGCAAGCTGTTTGGCGTTGGACTTCAGTAGGAATGGTTGCGAACCAGGCGGCCCTTTACAGAGGCTACCACACCGCATGAGACCATAGGACGACATCTCAGATTCAGAAAAAAATGATGAGACGTTGCCTGGGATTACTAGGAGGCAGGTCTCATTTGTGTTTCCTTAGTCGCCTTTTACGACACCCACGGAAAGAGATGGGGTGGTGTGTCCTCAAAAACACTCTCGAAATGGTCATTGGGCACAATCTGACCCAATTAGTGAAGGCTTTGCCTACAGAAACAAAATTACTTTTAAATTAATGAGGGATATCCTACTTTTCATTTTAAGTAAAAAATATTTTAAAAACCATGGGAATAAAATATTAAAAGTGATTTAAAAGTTGAAGATTTTTATTCCAAAGAAGAATTTCTTAGAACTTTATTTAATTTTTATACTTATTGATGAAATATAATAAATCTCATAAATAAATAAATATTTTTTTTACAAAAACATTTTTTTCCCATCATGAACAATTTATCGAAATGCTCTACACTATTTTATTTCTGTAGACTCAGGGTATGTTTTTCGTACTAAGTGAGATAGTACGATTGCACCTGTAGATATTGATCAAGTTGAAATAAACCTCAGTAAGTAATATATATTTTTTTAAGATATAGAATTTCATTTTCTGTCAGATTCCCATTATTTATAGTAATTCGACCCACTTATTCGTAAGCTTCATACTTAAGTGCCCAATGATCCAAAAATTCGACTTCCCATACTAAGTAAAAGCAGGTGATCGCATAAGTTGCATGGAGAGGCCTATGTTCCTTAGGGAAAGTTGTTCAGTATCGTAGGCAAATCATTAATTTTCTCTAATTTTATAAAAGGCTGAACCAATTTTTATAAAATATAGCTAAAATTATTTCAATCACGTCAGCTTTTAAACAAAAAAACCGCATCAAAAACGGTCCATTCGTTTAGGAGCTACGATGTCTTAAACAGATGTCTTTTAGCGTCGAGGGTTAAAAAATTACGTCGAACCATGAATGGAAAACAAACATTTATATTTATAACTAGCTTTCCGCCTGGGACTTCATTTCCGTGGGAATTTGGTGAAATTATGTAGCTTATGTGTTAATTCAGGGTGTCAGCTACCTTCACATCAAATTTTATCAAAATTGGTCCAGCCGTTTGAGCGTGCAAGAGTAACAAACATCAATATAAACTTTCGTGTTTATATTAGTTGGGAAGTAATAATGACGTCTACTTTAACAATCTTTCTTTCTTCGTTGTTAAAGCCAAACTAATGAAACGTCATATTTCGCACATAGCCGCCTCTGAGACTTTCTTTTGTTGAACTAAGAACAATACATAAAAGTCGTCTTTTGTTTGTCCACAAAGGAACGTCTGGTCCTAAAGGGACACCCTTTGGAAAGCTTTTATTTTTAAATTGGTGGAGGTTTTGAGATATGAAAGAAAAGTAAGTCAATATGCAATCTTCCATGCTGGAATGAGAGTTAAAGAAAAACAATAGTTTATCTATGTAGGTATTTATTTATTGTATTTCACTGACTTACTGCCATACTCAGAGACGTCAATTAAAGTTAAGAAGTAATTAAATGTCATGATATCCTAAAACAATAGTTTATCTATGTAGGTATTTATTTATTGTATTTCACTGACTTACTGCCATACTCAGAGACGTCAATTAAAGTTAAGAAGTAATTAAATGTCATGATATCCTTGTTTACATCAACAAGAGTGAAAGAGACAACATCAGAGTTTAATAGTACTTAACTTTAATTGACGTATCTGAGAACGGCAGTTATTTATTTATATCTTACTAGCTTTCCGCCTTCGGCTCCGCCCGCGTGGACTACAGGTTATATCGTGCCCAGCTGTGGGATAAAATGTAGCTTATGTCATTTCCCAAGGTCTAATCTATCTCTGTACAAAATTTTATCGAAATCGTTTCTGTAGTTTAGGCGTGAAAGACGGACAGACAGAGTTACTTTAGCATTTATAATATTAGTAAGGATTTATTTATTATTGTTAGGCTCGGTTGCCTTCGTGAAGACGAGTTCCAAAACATCTTGGTGGTTCTGACAGGATAACAGCGCTATGGTTACCGACCATAGCACAACGCTGAGTCAGCACCACTTTGGCGGGTGCAGAATAGACAACACGGTTCAATAAGTACCTGTATTTAATTTATTTATATTATTATTTCTGTTTATTATGTGCTGTTTGTGCTTTTGTCGTTGCTTTTTCTGCGTCTATCGTTGTTTTTTTTATAATAAGATGGGTTAACTCTTGCCCTCAATCTTGACCATAAGGTAAAAGATGAGGTTGATGATGGAGCGAGTTAACCCCGAAAATGCCTATAAAGGCACTGGTACTCCCACGGACGGAACACAGCAAGCTGTTTGGCGTCGGACTTCGGTAGGAGGGTGGTCGCGAACCAGACGGCCCTTTACAGAGCCAACCACACCGCATGAGGCCATAGTGCGACACCTCACATTCAGAAAAAAAAATGAGATGTCGTTGCCTGGGATGGATAACTAGGAGGCAGGTCTCATTTGTGTTTCCTTAGTCGCCTCTTTCGACACCCACGGAAAGAGATGGTGAGGTGTTATTCTTAACCGATCACCACAAGGCTAGAATTGTTATGTTTATGCTGTTTGTTTGTGTTGTACCCCCAAATAAAGTGTTTACTTACTTATTTACTAGAATGTGTCAGCTGCATACTGTAAAAGTCAGTAAGTGAGACGCGAGGGTTTTGTTGTCTTGTGGGCAAAAGGCTGACAATCTCTTACCACTATATATCAAATTTAATCTTACAACCAATTTATGTAAAACGTGGCATCAAGCGATTTTAAAACCACTGATGCTCTGCCTACCCCAATAGGGATTATAGGCGTGATCGTATGTAAGTCAATATGCCAATATTACTTCCCCACTGGAATATACGTGAAAGAAAATTTCAGAATTTCAGGCAGGCAATAAAAATGCAGAGATGACCATGTTCATTAGCATAGCTGGGTCGCTCACACAGAATAGATTTTACTAACCGATTTAAAAAAAGGAGGAAGCTCTACATTCGACTGTGCGTATCTTTTTGTTAAATACAGGGTGTTAAGGCGACTACAGCACCTAAATTACGATTTTATGATGCGTAGATAAGCATGACGCACTGCATTAAATCGAAGAAAAAAAATACTACCGGTAATATTCAGGACATAAACTAGATAAGTAGTTTGCTGAAAACATGATTCAGCACTTTTGATTCGATAGAAAAAGCTCACAAATTCACCTCTAAATACCCAATATTGTGTATCTTTTAAGCTGTAAAAACGATAACAAAATGCACACAGGAACTTGAATTTGCTATCAAAATGTTCGTGATTGAACACTCTCGATAAGTAGTTAACACATTTTTCGATTTAAGCTGTTACCTTTCCATAAATCTCATTTTTCTAACTTGTGAACATGTTTTTACGCGCGCACACTTTCATAGTCCGTAAACTTCGTGTACGAGTATCGACACTCTTCGCACTGCCGGCCCAGGCCTGTTGATAGACGGAGATGGCACTATTCCTATGTGTGCTGCCTTTATCGGGTGCTGTAGTCGCCTTAAGTAATTCGATCTTATCCTCTCAGGTGGTGAATCAGCCCATGAAACTGAACAACTTTCCCTAAGAACAAATGCCGAAATACGAAAAAAAATGTTTCACTTCCTATACAAAATGATTTATCAGCCGATGCAATTTGTATGAGAAGTTGAAATGGGATTGTTCTTAGGGAAAGTTGTTCAGTTTCATTAATAAATAATTTTATTTTTATTTTTTTAAAGTTTAGTAAAAAACTCATTACCTTGACGTTTCCGGGAAAAAACAATTACTTGCAGTCGATTGTAGTTATGTGTAAATTCCACTATTTAAGTGTTTGCTAAGCTGTCTATTACATTATGTATTAGGTATCACGATTGTCTGAAATATCAATGTTTCTTCCAAATTTCTTTTTTTCGCAACGCAATTCAATATAACAAGTACCTATTGTGTTCGGTGTAGGAGTGAATTAAAGTGATTCTTTACTGTTACAGCACTTACAGATAATTCAATACAAAAACAAAATTGAGTTTTATACAGATACCTTTTAAGGTATCATATAGGGCACGTTAAGCTGTCGGTCCCGGTTGTTGTCGATTGACAGTCGTTAAAACCAAGTCGGAGGCCATTGTGCGGTTTTAAAACTCTGACCCCAGGGTTAGTCAAGTTCGCCCAGTGCCGGATTTATATTTTTTATGAGTGCAGGCCATTTTATTTCCGCCGCCCTGTGTACCTATCTAAAACAATAATTCTCCATTTTGTAGTAAGGAAGGCACTAAAGACAAATAAACGAATTGAGTAGTCATTAAGGAAGAGCGTAAGAATGCTCACTCGATTTTAGAGGATAAAAGTCAAACAAGTTCACTGGTAATCTCGTGTGCGTTGACTATACCTACATAATAAGAAGAAGAAAATACAAAACCAACGGCACCCAATGGGTGCATAGGCGGCGGAAATAAAATGGCCTACACTCACAAAAAATATAAATCCGGCACTGGGCGAACTTGACTAACCCTGGTGTCAAAGTTTTCAAACCACACAATTGCCTCCGACTTGGTTTTAACGACTGTCAATCGACAACAACTGGGACCGACAGCTTAACGTGCCCTCCGAAGCACGGAAAAGCTCGTGATAAATTGCCACTTTGGTCACCCATCAAGTTCCTTGCCTCTCTGTGCATTGCTTAACCACAGTGATCGGTTAAGATGGGCAACGAGCGGTTTCGTATGGGAGCTGACTTTAGTTAGCTAGTCTTAAGAATCTCCACTTCACGTAAAACTGAACAACTTACCTGTGGTCTCTGCCTACCCCAAAGGGAAAAAGATTGACCTAAACTTAAGTATGTATGTGTTATGTAACTTTCCTTAAAGAATAGTTTATCGCAAATTAAAATTGCTCTTATGAGATTTTTATTTTTTACTAGCTTTCTGCCAGCGGCTCCGCCCGCATGGACTACCAGGTTATACCGTACCCAGCTGTGGGATAAAACGTAGCCTATGTCCTTTCCCAAGGTCTAATCTATCTCTGTACCAAATAAAGGACAAACAGCCTCTCTATAAATATCTCGCTCGGCTCATTTTTCATTCAAAGACACAGTCCAGCTTACTAGAAAGCCGCAAACCCACCGCGGCGCACGAAGAGGCTACGCACGTGTCTTGAGCTTCGCTTTGCAAGAAAATGTATGTGAGTGTCCACTGCAACCCATGAACACGCTACGCATGAATACGACCAAACGCCAGGTAATTATCTACTCAGTGGGTATGACATTAATGCACAAATTAGATTTTGATCTAATCCACGCAACTAAAATGCGCCGCGTGCTCGTGCACAGCAAGCGCAGCGGTGGATCTGCGCCTGAATAGTAATAGTTACATGCACACGCTTAAGAAAAAAAACTTAGCGTGCGTCCAAAAATTCCATCTTGGCGGACTTTATAACGATATAAAATACAGTCAGAAGCATATAGGCTCGGGGAACATTTCAATACCGTGATATAGTATACGTGCGGCGCCATCTAGCGATTTGTTTGAGGAACTTCTTTTACAGTTGAATACATTGCGACGGCTGCTTACGTAGAGCTAGGGCACTATTTTTGAATCGCTCGCCTACGTGTCGATCGATATATTTTGGAATTTAAAAAAAAAATCGACTTCAAAAAAGAAGTAGGTTCTATGTTAGACTGTATGTATGTTTTTTATGTATATTCACCGATTTCTCCGCCATTTGTGGACCAATTTTACAATAGTCCACAAATGGCGGACAAATCAATAGTACCTGCTGATTTTAAAGTTGGTGATAAGCCACCTATGCAACGACTTTAAACAGATCAGTAGGTATTATGTAGCACATTAAATGATGTTAACTTTATTTTCGCTTTTTTCACGTCGGTTTACGTTTTTTTAACGCTAAAATTCAAAAGTGGTTAGACCCTTTCGTCGAAGTATAGTGATGAAAATATTTCAACATTAACTATGTATAATATAATATTGTTGCTATCTGGATGCCACTGAGGAGCTCTTGAACAAGCTTGAGCGGCTTCAAAACCTGTGTATCAGATTTATATTCGGCTTACGGAAGTATGACCGTGTTTCTGAATTTCGGAAGCAGCTCAAGTGGCTCCCCATCCGTCTTCGGAGGAACGCTCACATACTGTCCTGTCTCTTTAACATTCTTTATAATCCACTTGCTCCTAGTTATCTACGTGAGCGCTTTCAATTTTCACGTTGTCAGGATAAACCGTGTCGCTCAAATGTTAGGACCCTTCTATCTATCCCTTCGCACCACTCGGATTTCTTTTCTTACTCCTTCACGGTGCACGCGGCAAGACTGTGGAACTCTCTCCCTCACACTCTCCGAGACAGCCCATCGCTGGCTGTGTTTAAGAGAAGAGTTAAAGATTATCTTTCTTCTTGTAATGACTGTTAGGTTTAAGTATTGTATATGTATTTATATATGTGTTTATATATGTATATATTTTTGCTTAGTATGTATTTTTTTTTATTGGTTTTCGTATTACGCGCACGACTATCTGCTAGTTTATGTTTCACATTTCCTATCCTTGGGTTTGCTGGAAGAAATTTCTAAATAGAAATAAGCTATACCTATTGTGTCGTCTATCTTTTCTTCTACTAATCTGTTTAATTTTCATGTGTGCAATAAATTGTTAAATAAATAAATTAAATAAAATAATATAATATAACCTTTTCATTCACTGATTAAGCCAAAGTTAGATTATTAAAGCATTTATTTTAATCCTTAACGAATGCACAACAAAAACCAAATACTATTCTGATTTGCAAATACCTTATTAGTTTAACACTGAACCCATAAATAGTTATGTTGACTGTGTAAGTAATTATAAGGCTCAAAAAAACTGACCTATTTATATTCTAAATAAGTAAAACATTATTTTAATTCTTACCAGAATACATTCTAGCCGGCAAAATTATTGTCTGTACCGTGTCTTTAAGAACATAACTCAAAAATTAAAAAAATTATATAACCCCCGACAGTGCACGGACATAAAGTTCTTCTTCTTCTTATCTTGTAGGTATAGTCAAGTGTGAGGCGAACTTGGATAACCCTAGCGTCAGAGTTTTCAAATCGCACGTTGGTCTCTGATTTGTTTCCTTTTTTAACGACTGTAGTCAATCGACAACAGCCGTGACCGACAGCTTAACGTGTCCTCCGAAGCACGGAAACGCTCGTGATAAATTGCCACTTTGGTCACCCATCAGATTCCCTGCCTCTGTGTTTGTTGCTTAAACTATCAGGGTTGAGATCAGCGAGTGCCACTGGCCTACGATAAAGTATACAGGGCTTTAGGTAAATCACTTTCAACCTCTCGGGTGGTTAATCAGTTCATGAAACTGAACAACTTCCCCAAGGAACAAAGGTCACAACACGAAAAAAAAATTTTTATCTCCCATACAAAATTCGCAATATGCTGATGAAGTTTGTATGGGAACTCAATTTTTTTTTTCTTTTTTGACCTATGTTCCTAGGGGAAGTTGTTCAGTTTCATGGACTGATTAACCACCCGAGAGGTTGAAAGAGATTTACCTAAAGCCCTGTATATGTGGTATGTGGATGCTAATCAACTAAAAAAAATATTCAACAACGCACTCCGACCCTGTTTAACGTTACACGTTGTTTTGTTCACCTTAGCTTAGATATTTTTGTGCTCAATAATGTGAAAACCTTGTTCCTTCTAGTTTATCACTTTTTGTCACAATGTAAAAAGACGAATGTAATACAGGTGAGTGCTTTATTTCTGAAGCCTTACAATTTATTCGTATAATGAAACACGTGTTTGTGAAAATGGGGCAACTTGTTGCTTGAAAGATATTGCTTTAGAATTTATCGCCTGTAGAGAGGTTAAGGTCCAATTTCACTATACTCTATTAGTTACATTACATACGCTCACGCCCATAATCTCTAACGGGGTAGGCAGAGCATCAGTGGTTCTAGAACCACTATATGCCACGTTTGACACAAATTGTGTGGGTTATCAGATGGGACAAGTTGGATAATGGTGACAGGTGGTCAGCCTTTCGCCCATTATATAGCAAAACCCTCGCGTCCCTCTTACAGACTTTTACCGTATACCTGGGCTTGCCTATGTGTTTTTTATAATATTTACTTCGGGGAGTGTGCTCAGGAGCTGCATGAGCTCATTCCGCCTGCCCCTTTCTTCCATCGGACGTCCAGACGCACCGCCGGGTATCACCCTTATCTTGTCGAGATACCTCGGATACGTACTGAGCGCTTTTCTTCATCTTTTGTATTGCGCACTGCCAAGGAGTGGAATTCTCTGCCGGCGTCTGTATTTCCGAGCTCATACTACCCGAATATCTTTAAAGTACGAGTGAATAGGCTTCTTCTGGGTGAGCTCGCTAAATCTTCGACCGCATCTTTGCCCTGAGCTAGATTGTGGTCAAGAGCGAACCCTTTCTTAATAAAAAAATATTAAAAAAAATTAGACAACTAGCACATTCAAAGTTTTACTTTCACTCCCGTCCAGCATGGAAGCGTTAGTTAATCCACGATTAAGAAGTCAATCAAGCAAAACGTCAAAACATTTTATGAAAATGACATTGTCAAACCTCGGATTAGCTGCTAATCGTCTGTAAATAACTAACAGAGTATGATTAAAATTGGGTCTACACAATGTACAGACAGTAGCACGTCTGGTTACCCATTTTCACTACGAAAACTGACACTATTCCGAGCGATATAAGGGCGACGTCAAGGCCAACATGTGTAGCTTGATGTGCTGCCGTGTGTACTGTGATAATAGGTCTTTACCTATGAAATTGCCGATTTTTTCTCAACCTTTATTTTGTTCATAATTTATTTAATTGAACAGCTGTTAATAAAATTGTTTTTTTATTTAATACCTTGGCCATATAACGGAGACATTGAGGCAAATTAATACATATTTATTTTGGATCTATTTACTGAAAACGAAGCTCAAATACGAAGTTTTATCCGTTGCCCGTTTCGTTGCTTATTTTTGCTGTACCTTTGTAACAATTATTATTACAACTTTCAATAAACTAAGTGTGATGAAAATTAACTTAATGTTGCCTAAACCTTTTCACAAAATTTTGTTAAATTTGGATTTCGTTTTCCCGAGAAAATTCTAAAAAAGTTAGTATGAAAAATTCAGTTTTCCAAAAATGTATGAAAAATGGCAATTTCATAGGTAAAGACCTATTATGTAGTCTTCATATCACAGTACACACGGCAGCACGTCAGGCTACACATGTTTAAGTCCTAAAACGTGATATAGTGTCGCGATAAAGGAAATAAACTTGTATACACCTGATCTGCAGTCTTCTTCTTTACATCCCCCTTGCAGTACAGTCGGTCAAAAATGTGGTCTGCCACCCTAAGGCTGAAATTCGTTCGCGTGACATAAAACAGCAAGATTGATTTTTTCTTGCAATAATGAACTTACAGTTTCTGACTTCATATGTCATCTCATAATAACTGCATCATGATACGTAATGACGTAGCGTTTTGAAGCGCTCCCAGTGGTGCTCGCTGATCTTAACCGGTCAGTGAGGTAAAGCAACGTACTTAGAGGCGAGGAACCTGATGGGTGACCAAAGTGGCAATTTATCACGAGCGTTTCCGTACTTCGGAGGGCACGTTAAGCTGTCTGTCCCAGCTGTTGTCGATTGACTACAGTCGTTAAAACCAAGTCAGAGGCCATTGTGCGGTTTGAAAACTCTGACACCAGGGTTAGCCAAGTTCGCCTCAAACTTGACTATACCTACACGATAAGAAGAAGAAGAAGTGCAAACATCGCGCGAGGGTTTAAATACTATAATTCTTTGTATTTATCTATTTATCGCTCTTCATCAAATACAAACGCGGACAATTTCATAAATTAATTATGCACATATATTGACACGCTAAATACAAACAATAACATAATAATAAAAGGTGACATTAACATTAATCTGATACCAAAACAAACAAAACAGACGTATGAGTATAAAAATACCAAAGACAGAGATAGAATGATGTTTTTTTTTTTTCAAATATGAAGTCGACGATGGAGCGAGTTATCCCAGAAAATGCCTATAAAGGTACTGATACTCCCACGCACCGACGGAACACAGCAAGCTGTTTGGCGTCGGACTGAGTAGGAGGGTGGTCGCGGACCAGACGGCTCTTTACAGAGCCTACCACACCGCATGAGACCATAGGACGACACCTCAGATTCTGGAAAAAACGAAGTGTCGTTGCCTGGGATGGATTACTAGGTTTCTATCTCTTTCTTTGTTACATTGTGAACCTTAGCGATACTTTTGTTAGACGGGAAGTTCTGTGAAAACAGATAGGTCACTTTCTTGGCTGACCGTACACGAGGGCTTGGAACCTGGGGCTCTACTCTGTACTATCTACGACCGAAATTTAGCGTCGAATGTCAGTACATCTGTCTGGCGCTATACAGATGGCAGTGACAGTTAATGTCAATTATCGGCTGTCCGTCGATTGTAGATAGTATACAGAGTAGAGCCCCAGATGTGGTGACCATAGTGAGACGGTCAGTTTGGTCGAGTAGTAGCTGCCTCTTGATCAAAGGGCCCTGGATTCGATCCAAAGCAGCCACCCTGACCAGCAGTGCCACCGTCAACCAAACTTTAAGTTGCAAACTACCTGCAACTGAACATTCAGTTGGCGGTAACTTCACTAGTCAAAACAGCCGTCATCAAATATACAGTCAAGAGCAGGTCACGCTTTACACTACCAGTTTAAGCTGAGCTCTGATTTATACTGCGCGCCATACAATGCAGGGTCAGTCTAAAGTCCAAAGTGTCAAGCTTGACGTGCTCTTGAGTGTACGGAATTTTAATAGTTCTCAATTTCGCCACCTGAGTGGATAAAATGGCCTCCATTGTCATTCAACCGCCAATAAGACGTCATTGATTAGTGGTATAGACGCCTTGAGTTCCGAAAAACGGGCAAATCCTTAATAACATTATAAACGCGAAACCTTGTATGTATTGATGCATGGATGTTTGTTTCTCTTTCACGATCAAACGGCTGGACCAATTTTGATAAAATTTTGTATGGGTGTAGTTGATACCCTGGATTAATGCATAGGCTACATAATTTTCCCAAATCCTCACGGGAACAAAGTCCTGAGCGGAAAGCTAGTAAAAAATAAATAAAAAAAACTCATTTAACAACTTATAATATCACAAACTGAAGTTATTTTACAAGAAAATTCATCCAAAACCAGACGGAGTCCCGACTTGTGGCCATTAATTTCTAAACTCGTAGAAACCAAGATTTATATCTCTTATTTCAACCTCGTTTCTCAAATAAAAGTACTGAGTTGTAAGTTATAGCGGCGACGAAGAAGGTAATTGTCTTTAATTGTTTGTAGATTAATGTTTTGCCTTGCTGGACTGAAAACAATGAAAAAATATATGCTAGCTTTTCGCCCAAGACTTTGTTTTTGTGGGAATTCGAGGAAATTATGTATGTATTGGTCCAGCCGTTTGAGCGTGAAAGAGGAACAAACATCCATACATACAAGCTCGCGTTTATAACATTAGTAAAAATGAGGTTCATATTTTCTTCTTCTTATCGATAAGAAGGAGGTTCATTTTCTGATTTTATTTTTATGTGGTTTCGACTAAATAAACTTAAATTGCTGAAATTATGACATAGCTTTCTCGTAAGCGTAGTTTAAAATACTATGTATCATACTACGAGCACTCAACCCTATATATAGACGTAATACAAGGCGACGTGAACCTGTCAACTCGTCAGTGGCTAGTCACTGATATATAACGCACACCCTAGCGATCGTGTTCAGAATCTCTTCGGATTACTTCGCTCCTAGTTGACAAAATCGTTTTCTTTCAAATTCGCATGTATTACATCCTCTATATTGGGTTGAGTGCTCGTAGGTATCACACTTGGGAAAATAAAGCGATTGCTGACTCGGCTGCTTTTGAAGCCCTCATTGCAATTAGTCACTTTCTTCCCTTGTTAAACAATGTACTATTGTATGTGTAATTTTGTAACATGAATACAATAATCTAAGGAGGCGAATTTTAAAACTATCCTTTCATACATTTTATGACGGTTGCTTTCACTGGTGGCGCCACCTCAATTGATAGACTGAGAACCTTTTTTATTTTCTCAGTAACCAAATGCCTACAACCTGAGTGATTTTTTTATATGGTGTTCAGGGAACTATAACAATACTATTTATAGCCGCCAGACCTTACTTATTTTCTCATTAACTAAAAGTGTGGGAAAGAGTAGTGCTAATATGTACTATTAACATATGATTACCAGCTAGCCTGGGCTGACGACCAATTTTCAGCTACCAGGTTCTGAAGGTACTTCGAAAAATTGCTCACTTGTCTTTAAGTGGATCTTGGTCTATAAATGTTAAGTTGCTAAGTTTGCAACTTAAAGTTCGGTTGGCGGTGGCGCTGATGGTTGGAGTGGGTGTCATCATATGTATGAGCTTTCGATTGTTCTCAGTTTCACCACCGGAACCAATAACGACCATCGTCATTCAACCGCCACTAATTAGTAGAATCCCAGACCAAGATAGCCAATCTTAGTCTGACCGTACAAAAAGTTGTTAACCTCGATTATAGATTCCGCACATCTAGACTAATGCAAAGATTCCGTCGTACAATTGAGATCTAGGTAAAAGCCTTACTGAGGCCAGACCAGAAGCTCTTTAAATGGGCGCATTGATTACTACTAGGCTGAAATAACAAAGATATAAAGTTTAGAATGAGATAACATTGTGTGGAGGAAGTACGAAAGTTGAAAATCCAAAATCTCCAAAATATTTAAATAGCTACTTATCATTGTGTATCAAAATATATAATAATATACCCAGCGAATTGAAATTACTAAATAATAGATTATTCAAATTGAAATTATTTAAATGGATTAGTGCACAAAACTTTTATGACATCAAAGAACTGTTTGACAAAAATTTAGAGTTGCGTAGGTTTTAAATATTTTATGACATCCTATAATTTCAATTTTTATTTCATTCATGACATTTAATTAATTTGACATTATTTTTAGAAATGTGTAATTTTTTTTCGTCTCAATTTTAATATCTTGATTTATATAAGGTCCTAATTTATTAGTCACTTACCTTCTAAGGCGTTATTGTATAGGTTGATAGTATTCCAAAAAACAACATAAAAATTAATTATCTGAAAATTAAATTTTGTAAAAAAAAATAAAAAATGAATTTTCCATTTAAAAATAAAGGAATGGTTCTCTTTCGATTATAGCCGTCCACTCCCCGCTCACCCGCTCTACTACTGCCATTATTATTTACGTTTGAATGGATGGGTTTATTCAACATAGTAATGAAAAAATATCATAACAAAATTTTTCAAGACCTTTTAAATTTAATATTATGCTTTTGTTTTTTGACTCAAATGATATATTTTGACCAATAACGTGTTAAAAGGAAAGTGACTAATAAATTAGGACATAATATAATGAAATTCGCATGCTGATTTTAAATAGCAAAACATGACTGTACTTTTTTTTATGACACCTATTTATACCGTGTTTTACATTTATACCGTGTTTTAAGCGAATAAATGATTTGATTTGATTTGTAAATATCGTTGTAAGAACCCGTTTTTATGTGTAACGTTGTAAGAACGTGTTAATTAAATAACGAAAAATCTCTCGGGTGGTAATTCAGACCATGAAACTGAACAACTTTTGCTCTAAAACTTTTCAGAAATCTCAAAAAACATTGACCCATAAAAGAGTTTGCACTTTGTGGAGACGAATATGAAAGTCCATTCCCTAGCAGTGTGTACTACTAGGTAATAAAATTCTTTGCCTAAGTCAGCAGTTCCTGAACGAATGGACTTCGCTGACGTGATTTTAGTTCATGGCTTTATTTTATTAAAATTGGTTCAGCCGTTTATACGTTATAAGCTATGAATGTTGGGGGTGGTACAAAATTTTGCATTTTAGAGTTATTCTGTCTGCAAAGTAAATTAAGTCTATATTGTATTGTATATTTAAATCCCATAGGAACACGCAGAGCTAGATGCCTGGGGCACACAATGAGACACGAAGGCCTTAATAAACTTATCCTAGAGGGCAAAATAGAGGGATCCAGGGGAAGAGGAAGACCTAGAAAACAATACGTGACACAGCTAAATGAATGGTGCTGTAGCCATACATACCAAGAGACGAAAGCCATGGCTCGAGACAGAACAGGATGGAGAATGCTGCAACGACAGAGGGCTGGGCTGGGCCCCCTTAATTAATGATGATGATATTTAAATCAAATCATTTATTATAAGAACATGAGTACAAAGATTGGCCTTTATAACCCCCAACGCAAAACAAAAAGAGAGGGGTGTTATAAGTTTAACGTTTCTGTCTGTGTATCTGTCTGTGGTATCGTAGCTCCCAAACGGATGAACCGATTTTCGTTTGTTTTTTTTTGTCATAGATAATTTTATCCCGAGTGTTCTTATCTATGTTTCATGAAAATCTGTTTAGCCGTTTAAAAGTTATAAGCAATCGAATGTCGGGGTGATTCAATTTTTTTAATTTTAGTGTTATTTAAAATGTAGTTCTGTCATATTCAGCCATGCAAAACTTTTAGATGGGTCTAAAAAAAAAATTATTAAATAATTAAAAATTATAAGTGTATAAAAATTTCAAATCACATAAAACAAAATAATTGTTTCCTTGGCCATCCAGCGCGGCTATGAGGGCAGCGTTGTGGGAACTTTTGGGTTGGAGGTAGGCCGTCACGGGGCTTGGCAGATACCAATGTAACCGACTTCGAAAACGAGGAGGTTCTAGGTTCTATTGTATTTAACATTTTTTGTCTATGTGTGTTCACCGATTACTCCGCTATTTGTTGCCAATGCATCGATTTAAAATCTTTTTTTCGTTTGAAAGAGTATACTCCTGAGGTAAACGATACAACACACTCAGAAAAACCACCATCTGGACCTTTTATAATTATTATTTATGTACATGCCTATATAGGAATGCTAGTAACGAATAAACTCAAAAACTACTGGACCGATTTCAAAATTGCTTTCACCAATAGAAAGCTCTCTTATTAGCTGGTGACATAGGGTACATTCTTGAATTCCTACGGGAACGAAGACCCGGGCGAAAAGATAGTCTAGTCTAGAATATAGAGAAATGTTACCAGTATCGTATAAAATACGTGATCAATCAATCAAACGTACCTACTACGGTACTACCTACTACGGTAGGTACGGTAGTGACGTACATTAGTAACGTAAACCGAGCGTCTTACAGAAGTTTTCTTTTAGGTTTTATTTGGAAATAATTTGGAACATTTCTTTCCGTGGGTGTCGTAAGAGGTGACTAAGGAAACACAAATGAGACCTGCCTCCTAGTAATCCATCCCAGGCAACGACACTTCATTTTGTTCTAAATCTGAGGTGTCGTCCTTGGTCTCATGCGGTGTGGTTGGCTCCGTAAAGGGCCGTCTGATTCGCGAACACCCTCCTACCGAAGTCCGACGGCAAACAGCTTGCTGTGTTTCGTCGGTGCGTGGGAGTACCAGTGCCTTAATAGGCATTTTCTGGGCTAACTCGCTCCATTGTCAACCTCATCTTTGACCTTTATGGTCAAGATTGAGGTCAAGAGTTAACCCATCTTATAATAAAAAATAAAAAAAGCCTCATCCAGCAACCTTGCATCTACGGTGAAGGTAGTGAAAGAGGTCTGAAAGCCAGTCATTAACTACACCAGTAATACCCTGATCCCGAGCTGTGATCAAAGCTGTCGTACATTCCACACTATTGAGACAGAAAGGGATACTGTTAATGAAGATTGTGGGAAACTGAGTCGACCTTTTTTTACAGAGAATGTGTTCGCTTTTGACCACAATCTAGCTCAGGAGCTAATATTTGGTCAAGAAAGATTTTGTAGCAAGCTCACTCAATAGACACTTCATAATTAACTTTTTACAAAAAAAAAGAAAACCGACTTCAAAAAGCGAAAAATAAAAACGTTGCATTTAGTGTGCTACGTACCTACTGATCTGTTTGAAGTCGGTGCAAAGGCGGATGTACGTATAGCCTATCAAACTTATTTGGCTTGGCACCGACTTCAAACAGATTAGTAGGTACTGTGGCGTAGCTCTGAGGGAGCTGGTGACTGGGTCGACAACTAGGGAAACACAATTATATGGTTGACTTCATTTATTAGAAGGAAACCTGACCTTCACGGCCAAAGCCGCGGAAGGGACTCCATCAGTTATTTATAAAAGGCGTGAAATGACCCCAATCATTTAAAGTAGGAACCATCGGCTAAAGGCCTTACAAGGAGATGGTAAACGTAGAGGTAATAGAACCTCTACATCCCCCCCCGATGAGGATAAATTTTGTCGCAGGCGAGAAAATTTCAATATCCTTCCGTTGCTCTGGCCTCCTAGCCTACCTGTGGCGGACGACAGACAATCTGAGGAACCGAGCCGGTCATTACTAAGAACTAGTTAGAAGGAAACATCATCTAAATTCCGAAAAGTAAAGGACATATTCCTTCTAACTTCCGCATACAAAAACCGCAACAAAAACTATGCGACAGCTCGCCTAAACTTTAACCAAGAAGCACATTTATATAAAATTTTGAAAAAGCTATGTAAATCTGGACCTATAACGGGTAAAGATATTTACGCGAAAGCTAATGAGTATGAGCGCGAACGGAAGTCCTCCCTCCTCGTCCTTTATGTCTTATGCAGACACCCCAAGGTCCTATGGACTTATATGGGTTTGCAGATCACAGATGGAACAATTCCATGTCGCGTTCACTCCCTACGCTAATTCACAATATTTTATAATTCACGACACTTTAAAGTTCATATTTGTTTCATTATATCGACGTTGTCTTCATTGTATACTTATTTTGAAAGTATTTTTTCTCTCCAACATACATGAAAATCATAAAAAAATATTAATTATTAAATAAACAATCATGTTTGTAAACATTGTAAGACAACAATGTCAACAAAAGTCATTGTGAAAACTTTAGCTTTTGGCAACTGTCATATTGAATCATAGAAAACATCAAATTCAAATTCAAAATAAAATTGTCGTATTAACCAAATAATAGAAAAAAATGAATTGAAAATTTATAAAAATTGAAAATGAATTTTCTGTTAATAACTGAAAAGAAAAACACAAATTAACACATCCTATCGCAAAAAAATAGTATGCTACTAGGTAATATCATAGAAACTTCCATAAAATAACCACATTCTTTCACCATTTATAACAATCACTAAGGGGATAACTCAGATAATATCACTATTTGATCACTATCTACAGCACTATCTACGAAACCCTATTACTGCACTAACTACAAGATAATCGTCTTTTATGAACTCTTATTCTCATCACACATATATTCTATTCTATTCTTCTCTTCCTCCTTGCTTCGTTCTTCTACAAACTCGTCATTAGAAAACAGGAATATATTTCCATCATTTTCTGAAGAAAAGTATCACTGTCACAACGGCGCATATTCATTATTCGCATTATTTACTCGAAATTATAATTATTTAAATCGATCACGTTAGTATTATTCCTCTTCATCGCATTCAATAACAAAATCTTCTTTATAATATCGCTTCCTTCTCACTTCGCCCTTCAAATTGCATCGAAATCGCAAAGGTTTAGTATAAAATAATTCGGTCAGAGGCTGCAACTACACTGCAACACAAAAATGACCATTAATTTGTTCTTAACACTCGCGACTTCCGCGTTCCTGGATTTTTGAAGACCCAAGCATCCACCATGTGGCGTAGCTCTGAGGGAGCTGGTGACCGGGTCGACAACTAGGGAAACACAATTATATGGTTGACTTCATTTATTAGAAGGAAACCTGACCTTCACGGCCAAAGCCGCGGAAGGGACTCCGTCAGTTATTTATAAAAGGCGCGAAATGACCCCAATCATTTAAAGTAGGAACCATCGGCTAAAGGCCTTACAAGGAGATGGTAAACGTAGAGGTAATAGAACCTCTACAGTACTTAGCACACTAAATCAAAAGTTTTTATTTTTCGATTTTTGATGTCGGTTTTCTTTTTTTTGTAAATATTTTTTCTATTTTTAATGTATTTTTTCTTTATCACTGAAGGGTTCGCTCTTGACTACAATCTAGCCCAAGGGCAAAGATGCGGTCGAGGATGTAGCAAGCTCACCCAGAAGAAGCCTATTCACTCGAAATAATCTAAAGTAGGTGAGAAACAATAAAAGTGCCTATTTAATTTGAGGTTTTCCCTCGATTTCCCTGGGATTCCTTCATCAGATCCTGACCTGGTTACAATGGGACCATCTCTAGAGTATACTATTTTGAATAAAAAAAGAATTTGGGAAATCGGTTTATAAATGGCGGAGAAATCGATGAACATACATAAAAAATTACATATAGTCCAACATAGAACCTCCTCCTTTTTGACAGTCGGTTAAAAATGGATGGCAAATAGTTATGTTATAAATTTATTATAGTTTACAATAAATTTCAGCATAGTTATGATACTGGGTGATTTTGCCCTATGAAACTGAACAACTTTTCTTTAAGAACCTATATGATATTCACAATAAATATATCCATAAGTTGTATAGAGAGGTGTAATTTTTTTACATTTTGATCTTTGTTCCTCGGGGAAAGTTGTTCAGTTTTCTGGGCTAATTCATGTTCATACATGACTCAGAAAATCTATTTTGAGATGGCAGTACCGACGATCGAACCCAGTACCTCTCGCTTTCAAGAGTTTAGAGAAAAGGCTGAGGATAGCAGTAATTAAGTTACGAGCAGTGTTATTAAATACAAGAAATGTATTTAATATCTTCAGCAATGTATTAAATCCTATGAATATTTTTTTTTCACACTCAAAGGCCCACATTAAGGTTTTCCCTTGTGTCGTGTGTCCCTCGGAACACACATAAAGACAAACACAAACACCCATGACCCGAGAACAAACATCTGCTTTTTACACAAATATTTGCCCCGACTGGGAATCGAACCCAGGACCCGCCGATCAAGAGGCAGCGTCACTACCACTCGACCAAACCGGCCGGCAATTTAAATGTTAAGCTGTTAATTTCCTTAATAAAATAGTACAAAGATTGTGTGGGGTCATACCAAACTATAGTGGTATGACCCCACATGGCTGGTATATGGGCTGGTAAAAAAAAATAAAAAAAAATAAGATGGGTTAACTCTTGACCTCAATCTTGACCATAAAGGTCAAAGATGAGGTCGACGATGTTAGCGGGTTAGCCCAGAAAATGCCTATAAAGGCACTGGTACTCCGACGCACCGACGGAACACAGTAAACTGTTTGGCGTCGAACTTCGGTAGGAGGGTGGTCCCGAACCAGACGGCCCTTTATAGAGCCTACCACACTGCATGAGACCAAGGACGACACCTCAGATTCAGAAAAAAATGAATTATCGTTGCCTGGGATGGATTACTAGGATTCAGGTCTCATTTGTGTTTCCTTAGTCGCCTCTTACGACACCCATGGAAAGAGATGGGGTGGTGTTATTCTCAACCGATCACCACACGGCTCTGACGTATTACAACCCATAAAAGGTTTCTTTACATGACATTAGCGACCTCGCCACTCTATGTTTCAATTTTGATTAAAATACTCAGACCTTGGCAAAAACGTGACTGTGGACGCCATTTTTAAAAGAGTTGAAACATATTTTATCTTAATATATAGAAACAAGAATTGATGAAACTTTTATTACATAAATAGAAAGCACTACACATTAAGACTCTCTTTTTTACAGTCGGTTAAAACACGCTGCACCACAGCATTAATAATTCAAATATAAAAAGCTTTAAAGAGCGCTAACGAACGCTGAAGCTGAAATACCTGCTGAAACACCGCACTTTAAATAATATCCATTTGGAAACCTTTGAAAAGTCAAGCTTGATTCTCTGGAATTATACCATTTTATCTTTATGATTAAAACTGCTTTCACCTCATCGTTTTAGAGGATTTCAGTTAGTTAGCACAGGCAAGAAAACCTTCAGTTTAAAATGTGCATAAATCTTGATAGTAATAGGCAGAGACTTGAGCAGGAAATACATTAAAATCAGGGGTTTGTAAATTTCTACTAATATTATGAATGCGAAAATAAATATGTTTGTCTGTTACGCTTTCACACTACAGAACCGATTTTGATGAAATTTGGTACAGAAATAGATTAGAAAAAGACTTACACTATATTTTATCCCACAGCTGGGCACGATATAACCTATAGTCCTCACGGGCGAAGCCGCGGGCGGAAAGCTTAATGTTTTTTGGGTTAACAACATTACTCAATAGCCAACAGCCGGGTTTGACAACTAAACGTAAAGAAGAACAGAAATGCTCGTTATAAATTACCTTTTTGTCGCCTGTCAGGTAATCTGCAGAACCTTACTGAATGGTTCAGGGCTAGGTACTATCTTCGATCGACAGATGGCTGATAATTGTCACTACCTGTCACTGTTATCTGTATAGAGCAAGATAGAGATGAACTGTCATTCGACGCTTCAAAATTTCGGGCGTAAATAGTACAGAGTAGAGCCCCAGATTAGCGAATGCCACTGGGATAGGTACGAGCGCTTTAAGTTAATGTAAGAATTTAATTCTCTCGCCCTCTTAACCATGGTATCAAAATAGAAATAGAATCACCATAACAATTAGCATCCCTACACTTTGCGGTGACGAAATTCTGACAATCTGTCACCACTTTAGGTTTCATCTGGAGACCCTTCAGAATATTATCTCAAACGTACGTGGCGTCATCTGGCTCTAAATCACATAAGCTCTGCCTAGCCTAACAGGGATTATAGGGGTGAATGTATATATATGTAACATCTTATTACTCCCAACGATATCGCCTAACTCTAATGACTGGCCAATATACGACTTAATAACTTATTACGAGCAAAAATTGCAATTTAACCATAAATGTGGGTGGTAATGGCTTTTACAGAAACCGCAGCACAGTAAATATAAAAGTAGGGAAAATAAGATATGTTAAAAGATTATATTACCTGAACAAAAAAGGAGCATTTTATTTAAAAAATATAGATAGATAGATAGATAAAAACTTTATTCACTGCTATTACAATCATTGTCAATAATAACAATAATTTTATAACTAAGTATTAAGTAAAACTACAATTAAACAATTAGTAACGCAGTGAACGGGCGCTGACTCAGCATACGTACTGTGGGTAAACCACTTTGGATTTCCCACAGCACTGATTTTCCGCCAAGACCCAAAAAAGTGACAGAAGAGCTTATCAAATGGTAGGAATTTGAAAAATGAAAAACATACATAAAAATAAATATGAAGACAAACACTGCGTTACCGGACTAAGGACTAACCGACAAATTAGTCTAGTTAGATGATCCCGCTGTCATAACTCTGTACTTAATTCTACGAACAATATTTTGTAGCATCATATGTCTTATCATATCTCCTATGATTAGGGTTGCCAGATGTCCGGTATTTAAGCGTACAGTCCGGTATTTTTGAGGCCTGTCCGGTATAAAATAAATGGTTATACCGGACAGAACAAAGTCGGTACTGGTCACAAATTAAAAAAAAAATCATATCAGTGTCTCACTTCTCCTAATTTTCAAACGTACCTGCCGAAATTTTATTCGAAATATGGCATTCAAAAACATTATAATATTCATACCATTGTTTAATAAATACTTTCTCAAAGTTAGCATAGTCTTGGCGACCACAATTTTATGACTGCATTAAATTGTGTTACTAATACTAATTAAGTTGATTTATGTAATGTTGATTAATAAATAAAAAATATTTTTTTGCGACCTGACATACACCCCCCCCTCCCCGTTTGGGGTTGTCCGGTATTTTTTTGCGACTCATCTGGCAACCCTACTTATAATATAGGTACAGATGGTAGTGATAAGGTAGAAGCGCCCGTAGGCTCTCGCTGATATCAACCGATCAGTAAGGTTAAGCAACGTACACAGAGGCAGGACACCTGATTTGTGACCAAAGTGGCAATTTATCACGAGCGTTTCCGTGCTTGAGGGCACGTTAAGCAGTCGGCCCCGGCTGTTGTCGATTGTCTACAGTTGCTAAAAACAAGTCAGAGGCCATTTTGCGGTTTGAAAACTCTGACACCAGGGTTAGCCAAGTTCGCCAAATACTTGACTATACCTACACGATAAGAAGAAGAAGTGACAAGGTTGTTCGTATGTCGATCATAACTTGGGCAAGTAAGAAAAACTTATAAATCATGCTTCCTTGCCAGAACGTGTAGGATACAGAAATGGGGATTTCCCCCATAAAACTTAAGAATTCTCCAGAAAAAATGCATCTGAAATTGACTTCTTATACAAAGGCAATCAGTAGCTTGCTCAAGTACATGGAGAGGCAAATATTGTATATATATTTTTTTCGATTTATGTTCTTTAGGAAAATGTCAGTTTAGTAAGCTGATTTACGCCCTTAAATATGGAACTAAACCTATACAGGGTAAGGACAAGGACAAAGGGGGTAAAGGACAAGGGGTAAAGGACAGCTTAGCAAAAACTGAAACCCTGAATTCAGACCATCATTCTGAATGATCTTCAAGTGGTATTTTCCTCAGGAAAATTTTCGAATTTTTTTCGTGTTTTTCAATATTTTCTGCTTAAAAATTAAATTATTTATTCGAATGCACTCAATTTCGCAATAAAAAACAATTATAATTGAGTAAAACACGAAAACCAGCAATGAACATCGCATTCTGAGCCAAGCGCAGCGCGGGGGGACTGCGCGCGGGGTGCGGTTTCACGGTACATTGCCTAGCGCCAAAGTAGCAAAATATCTAAAACTCCTCAAATAGACGTTTCCGGGAAAAAATAATTACACACGGACGATCATAGTTATGGGTAAACTTCACCATTTAAGTATTTGCTAAGCTGTCATTTACACCCTGTATAAAGTCACCTAATATATGGTTACGCTACTGCTGCAACAATGTCTGCTACTGCGCTTCGAAGTAGGTTACATTGGTTAAATGAGAACCGTTCTAAGTAGAATCACTCTTACTGCCCACATGTACTGAAAATGGGATTTCTATTCAGCTGAATGTGGTTAGAACGAGATCTATTGAGAAACGGACCCAAGTGATTCGGTCAAACAGTAAATAGAAATGTATTTTATATGTATTAATTGAAAGTTCGTATACAGGGTGTAAAGGACAGACTAGCAAAAACTTAAGAGGATCGTCTCAGTGTTTTTTTCCCATACAAACGCCGTCAATGGATTCCATCCCCTAAACGTCAACGGATCCCTGGGAAATTTTGGAATAATATAAGGAACACCAAAAACTAGGTCCGTACGTTTTGATTTTTGTGATATTTTTAGTAGACAAAAAGATATTTGAGACTAAAAGTCAGTATTTTTCGCCAGAAAAACTTTCAACATTCAAGGGGTGACTGTTGAAAAACTAAGAACAATTTTGGAAAAAACAAATCAAATCAAATCAAATCATTTATTTGCTGAATATGAGTACAAAGATGGGCTTATTTTAAAGTGTGGTTCTGTCATATTCGGCCACTGCCTGGCATGCAAATATTTCTAAACAATAATGGGTCTAAATAATTAAAAATAACAAAACGTACGAACCTCGTTTATACGCTTAAAAATCGATAGAGATCAAAAACGTACGATTTCATTAAGTTTTTGGGGTAGGAATTCATTGACGCCTAATCTCATAATTTTGGAAATAAAACTCGGCATTTCGCCGGAAAGCTGCAATTGTCCCTTTTGCACAAGTCTGAGGTGGGTGGTCGACATCGAGACAGCATTAAAAAACAACTGAGACGCTAGTCCAAACTGAGACGCTCCTCTTAAGCCTTGAACTCAGACCATCATCCCGAAAGTATTTATCCCTTAATACCAAAAAATGTTCTTCAGGAAAATATTAAAATTTTTGTCATGTTTTTTTGAATATTTTCAGTTTTAAAATTAAATTATTTGTTCGAATAAAATCAATTTTCCAATAAAAAACGATGCGGCGTAAGGGGACCGCGCGCGGGGTGCGGTTTAGCAGTACATTGCGTAGCGCCAAAGTAGGTAAATAACAAAAACTCATTAACTTGACGTTTCCGGGAAAAAAAAAATACTTTAAGCCGATCATATTAATAGGTAGAATCCACCATTTAAATATTTGTTAAGCTGTCCCTACCACCCTGTATAAGTATGGTAGAGTTGGGAACAGTGGCTCAGTCGGGTACATTGACTCGCGCCAGAATTTCCTATGTAGAGCAACAATATCTATTTGTCTCTCTCATTCATCGGTGTTTGAATATCGAGCGCTACCGATAAATGAAAGAGACAAATAGATATTGTTGCTCTACATAGGAAACTCTAGCGCGAGTCAGTGTACCCGACTGCGCCACTGTTCCCTACTCGACCCTATTTTCTAAACAAGGATCGCTTGAGTGACTATGAGTTAAGGATGGATTTAATTCCAAATTAGATTTCAAATGGATCGTTTTAAGACCCCCGAAAAAAAAATAAGAGTGTTATAAGTTTGAGGTATTTATCTGTTTGTCTGTCTGTGACATCGTAGCTCCTAAACGAGTGAACAATTTTGTGCGGTTTTTATTTGAAAGCTGACGTCATCGAAATGTTTCTTAGAGATATTTTAATAAAATTGGTTCGGCTGTTTAAAAGTTATAAGTAATCGACAATAAATTGAAAATAAATACGTAAGTACACGTGCTAAAATACCACTTGCTGTCTACATAAAAATAGGTGCTTTCCAAAAATACGTCGGGGGTTTCCTATTGGGAGGCAAGTCACTTGATGATTGTGGCTCTGCTGACTAAGCGACGAGAGATTTGTATATGGCCGCGTCCCGTTATCTCATTTTCTTTTTATTTCGTGTCAACTGCAATATTCCGGTAACTAAATAATTCAGCAAATGTATTTCCAAAGTCACGGTATAATTCCAACCTCTTTAAAACAATCCTTGTCCTTGGCTGTTTTTCCTCAACAGTGCAGGCAGAAATAGTATACACTAGGTCACAGATAATATAATACTAACTAAGACTAACCTAGGTGTTTATATATCTCAACACATTATGGTATCTTGAATGGGCCTTTGCGTGTTGGATCTGTATTCCCAGACATGCCTTCCAAAAGGACCGACCATCGTAACGCGATTTCCCACAGGAGAGATACAAATAATAATAAAGTTATAATACAAAAAGAAAAATAAATATGTCGAGGCTCATAAAGAAAATACTCAGTAGAACTTTTTGCACCCAATCCACTCTGAATATAAATTCTAAGAGTAGTAGAACTTAATTAAATACTTTTCATTGTTTTCCATTTCTTTATTAATGATACACTAGATACTGTTAGCATAGTTAGATAAAATTAAAACAAACAATAATAACGGAGTGGCAATAACAAATAACATAAAGCTACAAAGTCTTATTAAAATAACGATAGCTCATATATCATAAGTAAGACAGATCACACGAAAAAACTAACATTGAACAAGATGGAGGGTCGTTTATAAGGTGTTCTAATCATGTAGGTATAATCAAGAATGTGGAAAACTTGACAAAGCCTGGTGTCAGACTTTTTAAACGGCCAAATAACCTCTGCGTTAAACCGTCCTAAATTTGTTTTTAATATTGCAATGGTAGGATTGCTAGCCATAGGAATAAACTGTCAGCTCTAGATTTATTACAGATTTAGTAAAAGATTACGCCTCAGAGTTTCTCGCCTATTCATCTCTGGGGAAGACCTTTGAGAATAGGCGTAGTCAGTAGAGTCACAAGAACAAATATATGTATTTATATGTGTATGTATTTAAATCCTATAATGTAACATCCTCAATGAACGTATACATTAAAAAACGAATACATATCTTTGAATTTAAATCCTTTATTGTAACTTTGACTTATTTTATAAATAATCTACTGTATACTGTATGTTCTATGAAATAAAACGATTTTGACTTTGACTAAACCAACTTATTTTGGTGGTCCGTTTACGTCAACTCATGTGGAAAATTCGTTTCGTATTTTTCAAAATAAGATGCTCCGTATTCATAAACCAGTCGACTTTTTAACATTTGCGTCCCAATAAATATAATATATAATAATCTTTAATATGTATAGAAAAATGAACAATTGTTCAAGAAAAAATGTGATAGGCACAATGTAAACACTAGAAGCAAACATAAATTGTATTTACTGGACAGTTGTCTCCACAAAGTAACAAACTCTTTTATGGGTCGATGTATACGCTTCTACAATAAGATTCCCATTAAGTAGTATTTAAAACTTACCCTTCGAAATTTTTAAGACAACAATTAAACAAAAATTTTGTAAAAGGGCTATTATAGAATTTATGATTTTTTATTAGACAAGCAACCATGGGAATAAATTGCTCAGCTCCAGAGTTATTCAGATATTAATTCAATTAAAATTAGAAGTAAGAATATTATATGATTGACTTAAAAAGAGCGACCCTCGGAGTTTCTTGCCTATTCTTCTCCTGAGGAAGACTGCACCTTTGCGAATAGGCGCAAATTCAAAAGTGATAATGTTATTTACTATATTGACATGTTCAAGTAACATTTTGTATGTTCAATGAAATAAACACATTTGAATTGAATTCGAATTTGGTTAGGTAAATATTGTCATTGTTCTAAACCCATCCGTAACGTCCGAGGCCTCTATTGAATTTGCTGATAAGATCCACTTCTTGAGGAGTCAGGTGAAAGTCGAATATGTTGATGTTCTCAGTGAGGTGAGTCCGGTTGGACGATTTGGGAATCGGTATCAAGTCTCTGTCAATCTGCAAAGAAAAATTTTATATTTGTTTAAAGAATCCTGTTTTTAAAAAAATATTATGGGTTTGCTCTTGGCCACAATCAGCCAGGGGCAAAGATGTGGTCGAAAATGTAGCAAGCTCACCCAGAAGATGACTATTCACACGAACTTAAAAGAGATTCGGGTTATATGAGATGCAGACACAGGCAGATAATTTTTTTTGTTGGTGCGCACTATAAAATAGAGAAGCGGTCAGTACGGATTTGAGAAATCTCGTCAAGGTAAGGGTGCGTCTGGATTATGTCTGGGCGTCCGATAGAAAAAAATCAGGAAAAACTATAGAGAAAGATGTATGATCATCGTCTATGCTACAAAATGCGTCAATATTGGTACAACATTGTTGAGAAGTGAAATTTAAAAATTAAATCATGACGATCAATATCTCATTGTCTTCATCTTGTTATTTTTGACTCTTCGGTCTAAAGAACCTGCAAGCTTTGCATTTTTGTCGGAGTTCTTTAACCGCTTTAAGGCCATCTCGTTTCTAGACGTGAAAAAGAGAAAAAGCAGAAAAATATATAATTCAGTGTCATGTTTTTGTGCTTCGAATTCGCGATTCACACCACGAAATCTATAAGAATCATCTTTTCGGATTTATGTATGTATTTTTCATTAATTGTCACTTGCCCAGTGGTGAAGGAAAACATTGTGATGAAACCCACACGTCTAGAAATTTTCGAAAGTCGCGCGGTCCACCAACCCTTAATCCCCTCGTTGGGGACGTATATGGCTGATGAAAAATAAAAATAAACTATAACATTAAACAATTTATTTCTAGGTAATACTCACCAGATATCTCAACACGATCTGCACTGGAGTCTTCTTGTACTTCTGACCAATTTCTTTCAAGACTGGGTCATCTGGTTTTGGCGATGGTACTTCGTCCACGGTATTACTTGGCCGGGGCACCAGGAATCCCAGAGGAGAGTACGCTGTTACAGCTATGCCATGTTTCTGGCAATGGGTCACGAGGGTCTTGCGGATGTGGTTTGGGTTGACCTGATTAAAAAATATTTTGATAAACTGTATTTGCTGTTATAAGGTAGGCTGTTATAGATGCCAGCAGTGTCTCTATTGATTTCGCGAAAGGATAGCTCTCAACTCAATTTTACGTATATTGTTTGTTTTTTTGTTTTTAAATTCATAAAAATAATTCGTCATTGGATAAAAGCTCTCTCTGTCACTTTTTCGAGTCTTGTCGGAAGATCAGCGCTGTGGGAAATCTAAAGTGGTTTACCCACAGTACGTAGTTATGCTGATTCATCGCCCTTCAATGAGTTACTTATTATTTAATTATAGTTTTACTTATGGTAATAAAATTATTATAAAAAACTTTTGTAATAGCAGTGAATAAAGTTTTTATTTATCTATCTATCTTTGCCCAAGTAAACCAACATTTACTTGGGTAAACCCGTTTATTGTTAAGGCGCTCAACATGCTCGTGCACCCTCAGTTAAACTCAACATTCTTCTTCTCCTCAGCCTAATCTCTCCATACGTAACATAGTTTTAAAAGATTAGTTAATTCCAGTAATATTGCAAGTAGACTGACAATGTTCATCAGAACAAAGAAGGAAGATGAATTACAAACCAGCGTAATATGATACGCATGCCGAAAAATCACTTCATCGTTATGTTCACTTATGACATGTACAATAGTCTGATATTCCCTCTAATGACCAAATCCAAACGCAAAACCTCTTACTATAATAACTGAAGTCTTTAGACCTTAAAAATAAATAGTAGGTCACACAAGTCATTCTAGGCCTGCTTTGATTTCACTTACCTCTATCTGATTAACAGCAGGTTTCACTTTACTATTCGCCAACAGCCTGTTGATTTGATCCACATTGAAGTTCGAGACACCAATGGACTTGGTAAGACCAAGTTCTTTAGCCTCTTCCATGCCTTGCCATGTTTCGATGTAATCAACAAATGTTGGTCGAAGGTTGGAATCCTGCAAAATTTTAAATACATATGACTGCCATTGTATTAAGTCTGACAACTCATGGTCAAGCGTACCCGGATCGACAAAGTATGCTGAAGTGCATCCAGAGCTAGAACCACTTAATAGCAGTCAAAATATTCCGAGGGTTATCTATTTAATCAAATTAATTTGCGTAGCTACCTAAAGTGGTGAGATCTGCCTTTCTTGAACTTTAATATTGATACAACAAAACTTTTAAATCTCGTTTACTAATTCTTACAGCATGCCTGAGAACAGTTATTAACTATTCTCAATCACTGTTCGGATATATCTTCGGAACGTGCCTCCACTGTGAGTACGGTGTGCCGGGAGGTAAACAATTAAAACGTCATACTCGAATAGACAGTTTTGTGGTTCGACCCACAGTGAATTTAATTACGTTGAGGGTAGATCCACTACTCCGATGACATCTTGCTGAGACAACAACAGTCTACCCGTGACCACGGCGCGTGCAACCGCGTCGAAACGTCGGGAATAGTAAATAAATATATATACGCGAATTTAGACCCGTTTTAGAATTTAGTTATTGACTATTCATCTTAGCCTTAGGCTTAAGTTATGATATTGATACAACAGAATTCCTAAATCTCGTTTACTAATTTTGACAGCATGCCTGAGAACAGTTATCGACTATTCATCTTAAGTTATGCTTAAGTAAGCCTTACAGAAAGCTTCAAATATAAATCAAATTTTAAAGCATTTTATTCGTTCAAAACTTACTCAAAAGTTGCTCTTAAAATACACGATTAACATGACACAATATTTTTTAATAAGAATCTGATTATATCAGACTCACACTAATATTATACAGGCGAAAGTTTGTGAGTGTGTGTGTATGTTTGTAATAGTTTTACGCTCAAACGGCTGGACCAATTTTCATCAAATTTGGTATAGAGGTAGCTGATACCCTGGATTAACACAAGCTAAATCATTTTCCTGTATTCCCACGAAAATGAAAACCCGGGCGGAAAGCTAGTCGTTCCATAAAATAAAGACTTACCTTAGATATCGGCGCATGAATAAGATATAAATCAACATAAGTCAAGTTCAGCTTCACCAGTGACTTGCGAAGTGCCGGCAGTACTTCATGACGAGGGTGTTTGTTAAGAGGCAACTGGAAATAAGTTATTACTGACAAAGTTGTTCGGAAGCTTTGAAGTGCTCAGATAGAGTCGAACAAATTGTGTGGGTTTTTACACATACACTAGCGTCCCTTCGTTCCCGTGGGAAGTTTGGGAATTAATTATACACATAAATCTTCCTCTTAAATTACTCAGTCTATTGGTGAAAGCCGTATGGAAGTCCGATTTTCCGTTTAGTAGTTTTTGAGTTTATTGCGTTCAGACAAGATGTGGCGGGAGACTTTGTTTTATTATACAGTTTGATGCGATAAGCTCACGCCTTTGTTTGGGATTTTATCATTATTCAGAAATAGAAATAGATTTTTTTTTATTCGGCCAATAATACGGGTAGGTAATTCTTATAAAACTAATTACAAATTTCCGAAACGGATGCAGCTCAGCATAATGCCACAGCCTGAGCCGTGACGCTGGTTTTCAGCTGCAACCGGTTTGGTAGACTAGGTGGAGTATACAGATGACAACAAATGTAACACAAATCTAATCTGGCCCACACTAAGATTTTCCTTGTCCCTTTCAATTTCTTATTCTGATAGGAGCCCTTAGACTTCTATTTATCTGATTGCAGTCTCCCTCGCATATGTTTTCATACTGGGCTAATTTCAATGCATATACTATATAATCTATCTGTATGCATCTAGTGTGTTGGTTGTGTTTCTTTTTCAATTGTCTTTGATAAGTCTTTGATCGCTGTTTATTTCATCTATTATGTCATCGACATAACAGGCGAATTCTGTTAGATGCTAAAAAAAAACTTTTCTTTATCATAAAAAGGATTCTTCCGAGTTTGCTATATACAAGACCACATCTTTGCCCTTAAGCCATATTATAATATTTGATAAAAACCCATAAACATAATTTACCTTAGTAGTAATAAACAGTTCTTCTCTCGTCACCAGATTTCTCTTGATGGCAAAGTTGATGCCTCTGCCTATTTCTATTTCATTTCCATAGGCCGCTGCTGTGTCTATGTGCCTGTAGCCTTCTTCTATAGCCCAGCGGATGGTTTTGTCTAGATTTCGCTCGTCAGATTTCTAAGAAATATAAACAAAACATATAAAACTTCTTTACATTTATTTTTAGAAATTGTCATTTCAGTATTTTTTAAAACACTTACCCGCGTAAGGGATATAAATAATTTTAGGGAAAGAAAAATGTTCAGCGCGAATGGGACTTGATCCCACGACCCCAGCATTACATCTCTTAGTGGTCTTACCAACTGAGCTTTCGTGCCTTCAAGTCAAATTGCGAATTTTTTATCTTTCCCTAGAATTATTTAAGAAATGGTCTTGTTAGTTTTAATCGAAGTTATCCACAAAAATATATTTTACAAGACATTCAGTAAACAGAAATTTAAAACGTATATTAGGACAACTTCCACTGTGGATTTTACCAAACTCCCTGAATCCTGTTCGATTCACTGGTGCAGCATATTAGGAGATGCAAGTATCACAAGAACCACCGAGCCAAATGGTGTCACAGTGAACTTCAGCGTGCTATTCAATCCACTGGTGGATCGAGATGGTGGATCCTACTGGACAGAGCGAACATTACATTACATACACTCACGCCTGTAATCCTATACGGAGTAGGCAGAGCATCAGTGATTCAGAATCACTTGATACCACGTTTGATATTAAATTGTAGGGGTTACCAGATGAAACATGATGAAACTTTCCTCAAGCACAGAATAAATAAACGCCACATATATAAAAACCCACAATAAGATTTTTCCTTGTACCTTTGATCCCTTGGAACACATATAAAGACGGACACAAACAACCTGACCTCGGAACAAAACCTAATGTTTACCCTGACCGGTAATAGAACTAAGAAATTGTTGGTTCAGAGGGTGCGTGGTAATTAAGATCGTCATTTTATTAAATAGCTTTAATACCCTTTTTTATAAAAAAATATTTTTACACTAACGCAATCGCTTTTTACACAATTTTTTTTGGTCTATATTTTTTTGGTAAAAGTGGTTCAATTGCAAAGGCTTGCGTCGATCGGGAACCGAATGCGTGGCACGAGATTAGGTAGTAGTTTACCTAATCTCGTGCCACGCATTCGAATTCCGATCGACGCAAGTCTCCACATTAGGTAGTAGTTTACTCTTTTCCGTCGGCTATGTACACACGCGCACCAAGGGTACGGCTGAAAACCAGCGTTGGGGCCTCGGCTTCAACACATGCTGCGCTGTGTCCTATTTGACATCGCACTACAGCACAATTATACATTGTTTTGTCGTCTCCTGTATGTGTTCTTGTCCTGTGTTTTATATTGTATGTTATTTTATTTTCTTTGTGTTGTAGTGTTTTGTGTCAAATAAATGTCTTGAATCTTGAATCTTTATTATATATGGGGTGACTTTTAATTAGTTAACGAATCTTTAGTGGGTGATTCTCCCTATGAAATCCAAGGAACCCATGGGCTTAGTCAGAGGGGGGGATTTTGGAGGTTCAAAATCATGACCGTCACCCATCCCTCTACGAAACACCGTAAAGTAGCATCAGGTGTTTCATAGTGTTACCTCCAAAATTTGCGACCAGTTCCTAAATTAGCGAAGCGATTTGTATGTACTTGTCTGTGCTTCCCAAAAGAAGTACATATGTTGTCAAAGCAGAATTTGAAGTGTGGAAAGTAGCAGCGAAAACGGGTACGGTCGCCAAAAATTTTAGCTATTTCATATATAGGTTTACATTGTCGTTGTTTTATTACCCCGCAACAGAATTCTGCGTACTGAAATTCTTAAAAAAAATATTTTGTCTCCCCATACAAAACGCAAAGTAGTTGTATGAAGTGGTGATTTTTTTAACATACATCGTCCTTTGTTTCATAGAGAAAATTGAGAAAATACTGACTTACAGAGTCACTAAATGTTCCCAATCCCAAGACTGGTATTTTGTTTCCATCGTTCAACAGTTTTCTGGGGACTTCTAAAGCCGTACTGGGCTGCAAAAAAAAATTTTTAGGAAGTTTTAGCATCATGTTCAAAAATCTACCGAGAGATTCTTCTTACAGTGTGTTAAAAAAGAAAATGTTAAAATAACAGTTTATTTATTTATTTTAATTTATACGAAGGGTACCAATATACCTATTAATAGATCCATGACAACGAGATAGTGTAGAATTTTTGAAATGAAAACTTCTTTAGCGGCGTTGTGCACTTTGAAGTATGGGTAAAAAATGTTACACTCGCGTAAGGGTCACGTATCTGGGGTGTTTAATAAATATAGGAAATTAAAACTGCAAAAGATGCATCATCCGGTGTCAGCATCGTTTTTTTTTTATTAAATATTAATGCACAACGTTAATGTTCAAGTTTTCACTTCTGCCGGCACTCCCGGAGTGCAACCCGTTGTTTTTTTAATGTAATCTGTCAGTTAATATGGATATGTCAATTATAGATTAAGGTAGGTATAACGCCAGAGGACGAGCATGCCTTTACGCTGTGCCCTTGCACAGTCAAAGTAGCGTTTAACCGTCATCGGAGTGGTGTGACGACAACTCTGTCGCGGACCGTGCTAGCTATGCTGCTCTTAAGCACGTTTAAAAAAAATAAGGCTTATCACTATCACGTTTATCCTGATTTTACTGAGAAAGATGTTTTTCTGAAAAAGAACAATCAGCACATCACATTGAAGATGCCTAATGTTATAATAGTATCAGTAAAAAACAAGAAAATCTGGAAAACATAACTTACATAACAATTATAGACCAGAACAATGGCAACCATAAAGATTAGCATCTTTCTTCCAATTTTACACAAAATTTTACGGCAAAAGTAAAAAATTATGTCGTTTCAACTAAACGACAAAGACAACTTTAAAAACTTTCTAATATTTAACAATTGGTTGCTCCTCTCCCTGTTCTGAGATTTCCTACTTTTATACAATCTCTTTTGTTTGTTTGCTAAGTACAGAGACGCACTAGAAACAACGTTTTTGATGCTGTAGACCCTGAAATACTCAAATAGATAAAAATATACTTAAAAAATATACTATATAAATATAAAATATAAAAAATAGCCCAGTGATAGGCCAGTTGGTAATGAGCAAGACTTGTAATCCGAAGGTCGCGGTTTCAAATCCTGGTGAGGGCCTGTACCACTAAATTCGTCTTTTCGGATTTATGTACGGATTTCTAATTATCACTTGCTCAACGGTGAAGGAAAACATCGTGATGAAACCTGTCCGTCCAAGAAAATTCATTTTCGAAAGACGAGCGGGCCACCAACCCGCATTAGGCCAGCGTGGTGGACTATGGCCTAAATCCCCTTCGTGTTTCGAAGGGAGGCCCGTGCCCCTCGGTGGGGACGTATGTATATGGGCTGGTAAGAGTAAGAGTACTAAAATATATTAAAATATCTTTTCGTTATCACAGTAACGCTTTCATAACAACACTACGTGCACTCTACGTGCCTTTTTTAGTTCTAGTTCCAATTTGTGTCAACAGATGGCGCTGATTTGAAATTTTAAAACTTGGTATCATTTGTTGCCGCAGAAATGTTGACATTGTGTTCAAACTTTACTTGAATACACTTTCTTCTGACAGTACCCAATAGGGTACTTTAATTCGAAGCCCAGTTGGTACTACATACTTATTTTTTGATATTTTTGTAAACTGTTAGTTTTGTAATAGTTGACCCGAATGCTAGAAGCTTTTCAGCTATTCTTCTTCATAATATTATCGCGTAGATATAGTCAAGTGTGTGGTGAACTTAGCTATCCCTGGTTCATCGATATATAGGGCTTTAGGTAAATCTCTTTCAACCTCTCGAGTGGTAAATCAGTCCATGAAACTAAACAACTTTCCCAAGGAACAAAGGTGCAAGTATGAAAAAGAAATTTTGACTTCCCATACAAAATGCGCTCTATCAGCTGATGCAGTTTGTATAGGAACTACAAAATTTTTTTTTCGTATTTCGACGTATGTGCCTTGGGAAAGTTTTTCAATTTCATGGACTGATTAACCACCGGAGAGGTTGAAAGAGATTTACCTAAAGCCCTGTATTTTAGCTCGAGAAGCTAGTTGGTTGTTATGATGGTAGGTTGCTTGGTGTAGGCATAATTTAACAAACTTTTTAAAGTGTCTTTGCTAATTCTATTCATAATTCAATCTCTTTGTTTGTTTGCCAAGTACAGAGACACACTAGCAACATCGCTTTTGATGCTGTGAGCCGGCGTCTGTATTTCCGAGCTCACACAACCCGAATATCTTTAAAGTACGAGTGAACAGGCTTCTTCTGGGTGAGCTCGCTACATCCTCGACCGCATCTTTGCCCTGAGCTAGATTGTGGTCAAGAGCGAACCCATACTTAATTTTAAAAAAAATGTGTGAAGACGCTTCACTAGATACGGCCCTGCAATTTTGGCACGCTTCTGGCGATGCAATATTGACTTGTCTTTAGTTCCGACTAGTCCGGATGTCAACGTTTAAACTTCTCCGTAGAATACTATGAAATGTTTGAAATTGTCTTCATTTCTGGCGTTTCAAGTATAATGCTTGTCGATTAGTTTGGGTAAGGCTAACAATCTATCACCACTATACTGATGTTCTACCTAATAACCTTCAGGATGAATATTAAATGTAGCGTCAAGTGGCTCCAGAATCACATGACGCACTGCCAACCCCGAAAGAGACTATAGGCGAGTGAATGGGTCTTTTCAATGACCATGGGTAATCATGGGTAATAGGTAATGGGTGGTTTTTCATGGGTAATTCGAAAACGGCACGGCAAAATTTTATTATCATTGCCTTCTATTCAATAGTAATACTAGAAGCTGAAAACATAGGGGGCAATGATAATTCAAATTTTGAAGTGCCGTGCCGTGCCGTTCGAATTATAAAAAGGCCCAATAAAGACATAGAAAGACCCATTTCCCCTTCAAAATTCGTTTGTTATCAATGTTTTTTCGCTTGTAAACTTTATTATGCTATTACTTAGACAAGAAAGTATTCCATGTTGGATTTAACGAGTCTCTTCTAACGTTTATCTGAAAAAAATGACTGAGTGGTGTTTTATGGAGTGACACTTAGTTGTTTTGAAGATGATGAAGTGCTTATGTCAGTTAGGGGTGGTTATCCTCACTAATATTATAAATGTGAATGTAAGTTTGTTTGTTACGCTTTTACGCCTAAATTACTCAACCGAGTTGATGAAATTTGGTGTAAAGATAGAGTAACTTTGGTGTAGACCTTTGAAAAGGACATAGGCTACATTTTATCCCACAGCTGGGAACGATATAAACTATAGTCCACGCGGGCCGAGTCGCGGGTGGAAAGCTAGTACCTCCATAAGAAGCGGAGCTAGTACCTCCATAAAAAGCGGTACCTCCAGATGCGGGCCGTACCACTAAATTCGTCTTTTAGGATTTATTTATAGATTTCTAATAAAATATGACTTGCTCAGCGATGAATGAAAACATTGTGATGAAACACGCACATATAAGAAAATTCGTTTTCTGGCGGCGCGTAGGACAGCTTGGAGGACTAGAATAGAATAGAATAATCTTTATTTTATAGGACATTCAGGATGCCACTTAAAACAAATCAAGATCACATCAAATACATACAAACATACATTAAAGATTTAAATACATACATACACATTCATTCTTTTGACCCTACTGACTCTACGCCTATTTGCAAAGGTGCAGTCTTCCCCAGAGATGCCTAATCCCCTTCGGTTTTTGAAGGGAGGCCCATTCCCCTCGGTGGGGACGTATATGGGCTGGTAAGAGCCTCCATACACATACCCTTACAGTATTTATTGGAGAAGGCAGAACGTCTTGTGGTTCAAGACGATGCCACATTTGACAATTGTTCTCAGGGTTATAGATAGCTCAGTTCATAATTACTTTGCCTACTGACCTGTGGATTGTGGATTCTATCCCCGAGTAAAACAAATATTTAAAAATAATAACTTTTTTTTTGGACAATAGGTTCGGAGTCCGTTTCTCACCCTACTGCCGTGTTACGCGTATCTCAGTTATCTCGAGTTACATGAGTTACGCTTAACCATTGCAAATAGCATTTTTTTAACACTTTCTATATGGTTATATCAAAAACTTGGAAAAAAACCGTGGTTTTGCTAAGAAAATGAAATTGTCAAACTCATGTAACTCGACAAATTTTAGCGCCAGTCGTACCAAACTCATGCAACTCGAGTTACATGAGATGTATTTGTTCGAGTTTTGGCCAAACAATTATTTTTTGCGTCAGCCTATCTCCGCTAACACGAGTTAACTGAGTTGTGCAGATCGACCAATCATAGGAAAAATAAAACAAAGAAGCCAGAAACCCATCGTGGTCACACTAAAGTTGCAAAGTGGGCACAACCAGTTAATTATTTTTATCCATAGTTTATCAAATTAATGGATCCACTGCCCCCTTTCATGCACCGGGATGTACACAGATTTATACTTTTCATATAATTATTTTTATCTAACTGGTTCTCAAACTTTCAAGATACCTGAGCCCCCATTCATTTTAGGTTAGGATGAACTATTAGTTAACTAGCTTTCTGCCCGGGACTTCGTTCCCGTGGGAATTTGGGAAAATTATGTAGCCTATGTGTTAATCCAGAGTGTCAGCTACCTCCATACCAAATTGTATCAAAATTGGTCCAGCCGTTTGAGTGTGAAAGAGTAACAAACATCCATACATCCATACATCCATACATCCATACTTACAAACTTTCGCGTTTATAATATTAGTAAGGATACACACACGCACACACTTAAAATTTCTTTTTTGGAAAACTGTTAGCCCAGCAGCAATTTCAGAACTTTAGATCTTAGATTCAGATTCAAAGGATTAAGTAGCCGTTTTGGAATTAACAGTAAATATTATTTATTTTATTTTATTTTTTCTATAATAGAAAACCAACAGCTACATTGATAACATATAAGTAGAAACTTATTACTAAAACAGAAGCCAATAAGAGGTTTCCCTAATGTACTCAAACAGATAAAGTGTAACAAGTCCACGAAACTATTGTTTAATTTAAGCAATACCAATTACTGTCAATTCCACCTCAAGAGCCTTGATATTATTCTTTCAAAGGCTGCAATACCTAAACTCTTCGATAAGTCATTTCAAATTTTGTTCGATGGCAGTTTCTTGCGTGTCAACGTCCTTAGAGCCATGTTTGAATTAAGTTTGAGTATTTTTTACCAACTACTAATTGGTAAAACCTCAAGTTAAAACCATCGAGATACACGGCGAAGCTCTCGCAGTGTCACTCAACATCTCGAAGGCATTTGACAGGGTTTAGCACGCAAGTCTGCTAAGCAAGCTTCCTGCGTATGGCGTCTCTGACAACTTTTGTAGTTGGATAGCTGACTTCCTGAGCAAACGGTTGTTCCGAGTGGTCATAGATGGCTGCTCATTTGACCAATAACCTCACGGTTATTGATGCCGGAGTTCCTCAGAGGTTCGAGAAAGGACTCCGGCTCTTTCCTGCAGCACATTAACGACATGCTGCTTGTTCCTGGAGTTGTTGCGTACGCAGATGACAGGTACAGTCATGGAGAGATATCTGACTAGTGCAAGAGCCAGTGGGGAGGAAATTCTAAATGAGAGGAACAATGGTAGAGCGAGTAAACTCAACCTTAGGCTTAGGTCTCGTCTCCCAATAAGGAGACTTTAATATGGTTAGTTTTAACGCCACCAAAACACAAGCGTGTCTATTATCTGCAAAACGGAGTCCTTTTAACCTGACTCCAACTTTACGGAGTACGTCTGTACCGGTCACTGATGAGCTTGAACTCCTCGGCATGGAGGTTCGCCACCTCCATCGAATTTCAGCCAAAAAGCTCAAAACTGCGGCTAAAAAGCTGGGCATCCTTAGTACGGTCAATACCCCTTATAAGGCACGCATAGAATATTGCAGCCACCTTTAGGATGGTTCGGCCAAAGATCAATTAGCCACTCTGGATTCGGTGGACCACAGAGCCAGGAGGCCCATTGGTGACAGAAAGCTAGTAAAAAACTAACTCCGAAGATTAGCTCATAGACACAAAGTAGCTTGCCTATGTGTTTTCTACAAGATTTACTTTTGGGAGTGTGCTCATGAGCTGCACGAGCTCATTCCACCTGCACCTTTTTTTTCGGAAGTTCAGACGCACCGCGGGGTACCATTTACCTTGTCGAGATTCCTCGAATCCGTACTGAGCGCTTCTCTTGATTTTTTATATTGCGTACCGCTAAGGAATGGAATTTTCTGCCTGCGCCTGAATTTCCGGGCTCATACAACCCGATTCTCTTTAATAAAGTTCAAGTGAATAGGCATCTTCTGGGTAAGCTCGTACATCCTCGACTACATCTTCGCTCCTGAGCTAGATTGTGGTCAAGAGCGAACCTCTTCTTAGAAAAACAATTTTTTTTTAAGATCTTCACGTAAATAAAGATTCCTCCGATCTGGATAGTATATCGCATGATTATACTGATTTGATGATGATGTTCAGCCAGTGGTTTTTTAGACTTAATACTATTTTTATGTAATTGTGATCAAAGGAAAACCTAAGACTTTTTTGTTTTGAGATTCTAAAACTCGTAATAATTTACTATCGTCTTTATAATTTTATTGAATTTTTTTTTAGAATCTCTTCTAATATTTTGTCGATTAAATGTTTGCATAACTTATAACCAAAAAAAATATTCGTTATTTCTCTAACCATGCGCATATCCAACATAAATAATATGTCCAATTGTCCATACCACATAAAAAAATCAAAGTTTGAGAACCAGTTTTAATTTTTTAATGATTTTAAAGTATCCTAACCTTAGGTAACATTAAAGAAATGATGTAGAAAAAGTGTTACTTCTTTTCTGGTTTGATGCCATTTATAACAATTACTATAAAATTATCTAATCCAATAACTACAGGTAACGGTCATCTCCGGTAAGTATACCTGCATGAGATAGGTTTCGTCTTTCAAAATGTCTCGTGGTCATGCACAACTCGTGTAACTCTAGTTACAGGCAGACGCAAAACCACGATTGTATGGAACGGTGGTTATGCCCAGCTCAGTTTTTGTAAATAATATGAAAACTACAATAGATCCGAAAAAAAAATATGCTTGTTAATTAATTCTGTTATTTTTGACCTCATATACATAGAAATATATCCATATTCATGTAAATTGTAACTTTAAAATAGGAAAATATGTTTAAAACTTTGAACTCGATTTTCTCAAATCGTCCTATAAAAAGATACATGAGTTGTGCGTAACACGGCAGCCTAGGTTTGGCACTACCTGTAGTGTCTTGGATATTTTTTTTCTCCCATGTCACTACTACAAAACACAAGTAGTGCTGAAGGAGATATTGTTCTCTTGTGAACAACAGATCCTAAAATAATTACCCATGGCACTACTGACCAAGTTTTATACGTAATGTTATGTATGTTACGAGTTGTTAGATTCATTCATTCATACGCTCACGCCTATTATCCCTAAATGGGGTAGGCAGAGCATCAGTGGTTCTAGTAAACCACTTTTTTTTAATTATAGGATGGGTTAACTCTTGAACTCAATCTTGAGCATAAGGTCAAAGATGAGGTCGACGATGGAGCGAGTTAACCCAGAAAATGCCTATAAAGGCACTGGTACTCTCACGCACCGACGGAACACAGCAAGCTGTTTGGCGTCGGACTTCGGTAGGTCGCGAACCAGACGGTCCTTTACAGAGCCTACCACACCGCACTACAGAGCCACTTGATGCCAGGTTTGATACAAATTGTGAGGACTTTCAGATGGAACATGTTAGAATGGTGAGAGGCTGTCAGCCTTTCGCTCATGATACAGCAAAACCCTCGCATCCCACTTACAGACTTTCATAGTATGCCTGGGATCCCACCTGCCCAGAATGCGAAAAGAAAGAAAAAAGTCTACACTTCCTGACTGAGTTTTCAATGTACGCGCTGGTAAGATGGAGACCATAGGCATGGACTAGGTAAAAGAAGACCAGATACTTACAAGGGATTAGATTTGCTGAAGTTTCTGGTAGGTATAAAGAGGTGGGACTGTCAGTGCAGAGGTAAAACTCATGCGCTGTTATGGGAAATTGAGTGAAATGGTTCCAAATAAGTGGACTGATCACCCGTTTGTGCCTGGCGGGCGTCCCCTCTATAGATAGATAGATGCCTGGGAAGAGTAGGTAGCCGGTACCTTCTAATATTTACTTTCACTTCCAGTCCACCGTGGAAGGAACCGTAAATTGTGGAACCGTACAAGTAATTAATGTTTGTTCTGTTTGTACAGACCGGTTTCCTGTGAGACATTTATTTACTAAAGGCTTACCGAATACCGTGTATCCGAAGTCTGATCTGAGACAAAATACACAGTTGCTATGTAAATAAACACTACCCACACAGTCATGTCTAAGACGTACCTCGGACTAAAGCTGCATCCGCTCTATACAGCTTAGCAAATACACTGGAGAGCAAAGAATCCGGGTCACTTAAAAAATCCTAAAAATCTCGGAAACTAATAATGCTAGCCTAATTAAATAAATTGTATTTAATAGACCATTTAATACCCCTTAAATGAAAGTATTAAAACTTTATACTTATTGTAAAATTATGTCAAAAAAAAAACAAATTTGAAAAAGGGAGACTTTCGAAGATAGAACTTTCAAAATTTCTGCATTTATTTTTGCTTTTGTTTCTAATCTGTCATTTGAGTGGGTATACAAGGTGTTTCAAAAAACCCAAAAAAAATATATTTCAAAATTAATTAAAATTAAGCTTATTGCGCAGCTCTATCACCAATATGACTAGCATGTCATATTAATTATATGAAACTTTCGTTTCGGAAGATGTCAAACCGTGTTGCGTTGCGACTGTTTCACTTTTAAAATTAAATTTTGGTATTTCTTTTTTTGGGTTTTTTTGAAACACCTTGTATATACCATGTTGATAGTGTTCAATATTTATTATTCAAGCTGTAATCATGTCTCTTCCACCTGAAGAATGCACCATAATTCTCACAATGCTGGAAACTGGCCGAAGTCAGCGCAATACAGCCAGGACTGTCGGTGTGTCGCCGTCAACAGTACAAAGAGTTCTCCGACGTTATGAGGAAACTGGCTCTAACCTACGCAGACCAGGAATAGGCAGAAGATCGATATTTGGTGAACACCATGCTTCGTAACCGCTTTCTCACAGGAACTGGACTTAAAAATCAGTTTCGACGCCTCGGAGGAAGTAACCCAAGCGCATGGACGGTAAGACGACGACTTGCTCAAGCTAACTTGAAACCACTAAGACCTGCAAACGGCCCTAAATTGGAGCGTGGGCATCGTATTTCAAGATTAAGGTATACCCAAAACCACTTGAATTGGAATATTGAAGTTATGTTCTCTGACGAATCAAAATGTATGCTCTATACCCTGTTTTTTATTCTCAGAGACTAAATTGACAATACCTGGGTTGCCAGTTTTTTTCAAATCTTAAATAGTGATGTGCCACTAACGGTAACCGATGTTATCAAAATTAAGTGCCGGTTTTATATTACTTAAAGAGAAGGGAGGAAATATTTACTTTAAACGTAACGTAATGTCCCTAATCGTTTTTAGGGTTGCCGTATCAAAAATAGAAATTACCCTGTTTTTCGCTAACATACACAAATAACTAATAAAATAGTTACCGATAGATTTTTCTTTTTTTAAAGTTGTTTGCTGTTGTCATATTTAAATAAGTGCCGTATTTCTTAAAAGTTTAGTAATTTTGTCATAAATAAGAGCGTGAATTGTCGTATTTTACTGTTAGGAACAACACTGATGGCAACTGTCTTTTTTTATTATAAGCATCAAAAGAGGTTTTATTATAAATTCATTTTGATAATAATTTTTAAAATGTTAATATCATAGAAAACTAAGAAGCTAATCATCTAATAAAGACAAAATTATTATTATTACGTTTTTTTAAAGTTTCGATTCAAAAATCGACAATTTAGGTACAACACTATTAAAAAAAACTGGTAACATTATTTGTAAATTTGACATTTGCATATGTCAATTTAGTCTCTGAGAATAAAAAACAGGGTATACAAGCACGATGGAAGACACGAATGTATAGAAGACCAAGGGAAAGGTTGAAGCAAGCGTGCATCGAAGAAAAAGTAGCCTAAGGCGGTGGGTCTGTACTTGTGTGGGCCGGAATTTCTTCTGAGAGTCGCACAGAACTGGTGTTCATAGAAAACGGCTCTTTAACTAGCGAAAGATATGTGGAAGAAATCCTAAATGAACACGTTGGTCGATTTACGGTCAATTCGCTTTCCGCCCACGGCTCGGCCCGCGTGGACCACAGGTTATATCGTGCCCAACTGTGGGATAAAATGTAGCCTATGTCCTTTCCCAGGCTTTAATCTATCTCTGTACCAAATTTCATCCAAATCGGTTCAGTAGTTTAGGCGTGAAAGACGGACAGACAGACAGAGTTACTTTCGCATTTATAATATTAGTATGGATAGTATGGATTTGGGTGAGGATGTCATTTTTATGCGTGACAGTGCCCGACCTCACACAGGTCAGATTGTGAATGACTATCTTCAAAAGATGAACATTACTCGTATGGAGTAGCCAGTACACTCAAGAGCACGTCAAGCTTGACACTTTGGACTTTGGACCGGTCCTGCATTGTATGGCGCACATCATAAATCAGAGCTCAGCTTAAACTGGTAGTGTCAAGCATGACCTGCTCTTGACTGTACACAGCCCGGATATCAACACGATCAAGCATGCTTGGGACGAGCTAGGGAGATGCATAAAACAATGAAACTCTCCCCAAACCACGATTCGTGAGCTCAAAATTGCTCTCACAGAGGAATGGGAGAATATTCCCCAAAATCGTAGCAGGAACTTGGTGTACAGTATGCCAAACCGCGTAATCGCCGTAATGGAAGCACAAGGAGGCAATACGAAGTATTAAAATTAAAAAATTCGTAATGTTGTTCTTTTTTTTTTTATAATAAAGATATTAGCATCCACAGACTTGATGTCCGTGCCCTTGTCTAAATTAAGTGTTTTATTGTTAATACTTGCTTTTTCTTTTAAAAATATTTTACTATACTTTTCATAGTAGTTTACAGTAGGTAGATAAATAGCTATAATAAAGATATATATTTATATATTACATAATGTATTTTTCTAAACCAGTGACGGTTCCCCGCTGTTGCATCCAGACCTCAAAGCATCCATGACGGCTCTGTCTCGACTTTTGATCGCCATTCTGAGGTTGTAATTGACCACTTTTTCCCTGCCAGCCGTTATGTAATGTTATTCAAAAATGTCATGTTTTCTGTTTTTGTTTTATGACGAGATCAGCAGTTTTTTTTTCAATGTTTTTTTTTATTGTAAGATGGGTTAACTCTTGACCTCAATCTAGACCATAAAGATCAAAGATGAGGTCGACGATGGAGCGAGTTAACCCAGAAAATGCCCCTAATAATATATTTTTATTTTACTCTACAACAATCTTCTTCCTAGCGCTTAGTCCCGTTTCTCATTCGGGGTACGCTTGACTATGATCCAGGGTTTGGCAGGTCAAGTCATTACAGTGGAGCGACTGCCATCTGACCTCTGTGACCCTGATTCAGGGAAACGTGACCAAATTGGATCATAGTTACAACATTCAGTCTCTTTAAGTGCAGGTTTCCTCACGATGCTTTCCCTCTCCGTAAGAGCATCGGTTAGTGTGCAACTAATGTATTTATGTACTGTTAGATTAAAAACGCCTTTTACTTGCTGTACATTCCTGTTAATTGGATAATGCAAGAACACATATCTCCGAGTTACGCGCGAAAAATGATCTGTTAAAAGAGGCCGCCTAGTGCTGTTCCACCCCGCGTGGTCTGGTAGTGTTGTACCACTTGTGACGTCGACCGATTTTCTCTTAACAGTAGTGGCGCTCGCTGATCTCAACCGATCAGTGAGGTTAAGCAACGTACACAGGTGCAGGGAACCAGATGGGTGACCACAATGGCAATGTATCACGAGCGTTTCCGTGCTTCGGAGGGCACGTTAAGCTGTCGGTCATGGCTGTTGTCGATTGACTACAGTCGTTAAAACCAAGTCAGAGGCCATCGTGCGGTTTGAAAACTCTGAGCCAAGTTCGCCACACACTTGAATATACCTACACGATAAGAAGAAGAAAAATATTCATTGGTACACTCAAGAGCACGTCAAGCTTGACACTTTGGACTTTGGACCGGCCCTGCATTGTATGTATGTAAACTCTTTATTGTAAACTCTTACAGTCTAATACAAAAGATATTACATATATATGCAAAGGCGGACTTATCCCTGAAGGGATCTCTTCCAGTCTACCTTAGAGATGGCAAGAGAGAACCAGATGTGGCCATTGTATGGAGCGCAGTATAAATCAGAGCTCAGCTTAAACTGGTAGTATAAAGCGTGACCTGCTCTTGACTGTACATGGCGACACTGGGGATTGAAACTCTTATTTACGAGTCAGACCCGCGACGGTCTCCAGAAAACATAAGGTCAGTGCTACAATCAATGTAGGTAACACTGAAATACTGGACAATTGTCAGACAACGACCCAGCGTAACTGTGAACAAAAGACCGAAAGTGCCAACCCGTGCAACCTTAAGACCTAAAAGCTCTGTAAATACTCTTTAATAGCCCCAAACCGTCGTTTATCGCCCCTTTAAGGCCCTGGAATTTGGACTTTTTGTACTAGTGGTTCTCGTATACTGATTTTCGAATCATTTCTAATCTGGTTACAAAATAATGAAAGGAAAGTCTTCTTTCGTAGCTGGTTATCAAAGTTCAGTTACGAATATAGACGAAGGGTCTTAATTATGAATGATAGGAAGGTTTTGTTACTTTTTCACGCAAAATCTAGACACGCGGCAGCGTGTCAAGGCCAAGTTCAAGAAGCTGGCGAGCAACACCGTGTGTAATTTTATATTTATCATGACACCTGACGTATAACGGCCACTGCTGGACATACACTTTCTACAAGAATTTCCAGATAAATCGGTCCTGTGCTAGATCGTCTTGCTAGGTATTTGCTAGATCGTCGTCGGTCCACGTTGTGGACCTTCTTCGTGAGGCTTTCTTCGCCCTTATGCTAGATTGTGGTCAACAGCGGACCCGTTGGGCCTTTTTATAATTCGAAAACGGCATGGCAAAATTGTGTTACCATTGCTTCCTATGTAATAGTAATACTAGAAGCTAAGAACATAGGAGGCAATGGTAATTCAAATTTTGAAGTACCGTGCCATGCCGTTCGAATTATAAAAAGGCCCTGTCAAAAAAATTCTGTATATTTGTAAAACCGCAACTGCTGGCACAAACTTTGTTATTAATTTTTATATTACTAAATCTTAATTTCTTAAATATTTAATATAAATTACTACATATTTAAATTAAATATTATTTAAATATTTTTTTTTTTATTTTGTTTCACGGCGGCGGACGTTCGAAAACCAATCGTACCCTACCCCAGAAGGTAATTTATTACAGGACTGACATCTCGAACGTCCAGAAATACGAATTTTTCTGAGAATCGAAATGACTTTATGTGAAGTGATATCGAGAGGCTTCTTTGGACACTTCAATAGATCCTCAACAAGTCTTGTCTGCTACTTATGGACACTTTTCTTGTCTGAGTACAGTTTTACAAGCTTTTGCTTAAATGACTTTTCAGACAGAAAAAAATCTTTTGTTTTTCAAAAATATTTTACACTGGTTTTATAATTTTTCTGTAAGAAATTGCTTTCAGATACTAAGACTTCCTTGTTATACACTATGTTTTTAATTCCCGATGCTGAAAGAGGGGTCTTATAAATTTTACCGCTAAGTGTGTCTGTCTGTGGCACGGGTTTTCTTGCGGTGGTTCTTAGATATGTTTTATTAAAATCGGTTTAGTCGTTCAAGAGTTAGAAGCGCTAAATGTCGGGGGCTATACAAAGTTTTAATTTTACAGTTATACATGGCTTCGAATAATTGTCCATATCTTATGAGTATGGTACCGAAGTACGAAAAGTAAATTTTAAGTAAATTTTTACTTTTCGTACTATTACAGAATTTCTTGATATCGAAATTGAAATTAACATAATTTCTGATTTTTTAACAGACAAGCAACCACGGGAATGAACTGCTCAGCTCTAGTTATTTTAATTTTAATTAAAATAACATAATTAATTAAAATAACATAATAAAATTTGTAATGCCATTAAAAAAGCACCCTCAGAGTTCTTGCCTATTCTTCTCTGGGAAAGACTGAACCTTTGCGAATAGGCGTAGAGTCAGTAAGTCAAAAGAACGAATGTGTACGTATGTATTTAAATCCTGTAATGTGTGTTTGTACAAACTCTTGAGTCATCTTGACTTATTTTAAGTAGCATCCTGAATATCCTATGGAATATATTTTTTTATATATTCTATTCTAAAACAATATGCTCAATCACTTTTAATTTTAAAAGACTTTTTTTTTCAAACGGCTGAGATAAGCTCGAAACCAAACAAAGGCTTTGTCACAAAACGAATGTCAGTTACAAAAAGGTCGGAGGGCGGTTGTAAGTCGTAATAACAATTTGTAAACATCTCCTGTTCTTTGTAAGAGGCCTTTAAAGAAAGAAAGAAAGAAAGTGTTTTTTCTCGAGCCCAGACTTACATTTTGAATACTTTTATTTATTTTACTATTAAATATAGGGAATTTCTTCATAAACTCAAACCACAGAATAAATAATAATACTAACGTACTCAAACTCAAAACTGTTTATTTCATTAAACATATAAAATGTTTCTTGAATATGTCAATACAGTGATTTAAGTACATCAGCAAAATAGTGAATTACATTTGCACTTTTGACTTTGCACCTATTCGCAAAGGTGCAGTCTTCCTCAGGAGAAGAATAGGTAAGAAGCTCTGAGGGTCGCTGAATAACTCTGTATAACTCTGGAGCTGATCAATTTATTCCCATGGTTGCTTGTCTAATAGATAATAATCAGAAATTCTTTATTAGCCCTTTTTACAAAGTTTTAGTGCGACTTGCACCAACAAAGTGCTAAACGTATTTAGCGAGACTAATTTTGATTGATCTGACAGATTTTGTTGCTTTGACAACCGAGTTAAATGTGTTTAAGCTATTAATAGTAGATTACCCAACAAGTGAAAAAAAGTGAATTATTTTCGAGGCATTGAGTTGTATCCCGAGAGGAGCGAAGGATTCTAAAGTTGAATCCCGAGCGTAGCGAGGGATTCTAGATTAGAATCCTGAGCGGGTCGAGGGATACAAGAGCCGAGATGATTTTTTTTTTCACGTGTTAGGTACTCTACTTTTTACCATTGACTACGAGAAAAAGAAAATAATTACTCTGTGACAGTAAATTATCAACAATAGCTGCTGCTTTAACGCGAAATGACTCTGGAACGAGAGGTTCACTTTCATCGCTGGACGTCGAACTCATTTTATGATTTTGAGACAAAAACTTTTATCAGAAACTTTTAATTGCATGAAAATTGCACAGAAAATCGGCTGAATTCCTTATTCTAAATTTAAAATTTTTAACGGAGCCATATTCCACACAACCATTTATTACATACAGCCAAGTTTAAGTACGTTTTTATAGCGAGAGTATGCAACCTCCTTGCACATTTTCTTTTGTTTTCTTACTAAAATCAGTATATTCGCGCATGTTCCAAATTCAAAATGTTTTATTCACTCAGTGAAATAAACAGCGTTTTATTCACTGTTTTTGAAGAATAACGGACCCTTTTTTGAGGGGCAATGGTAAAAATATATTAAAGGTTTTGGTGCAAGTTTAATTGTTGTCTTACATTTTTCTAAATGTAAGTTTTGACTTTTTTTTAAAGAGAAAATACTAAGTCCATGCTTTTTTTAGCTTTATACTTTTTTAAACTATTCTTGTGATTACTAGAGCTTCGTTACTTGGTCCGACGACTTCGTAAGAGAAGATTCTATGTGAAGACTTTATTTAAATGAGACGTCATAATAGAAAAAAAAAGATTAGGAGGTGATTCTCTCTTGAAACTGAACGAATTTTCCCTTATCAAATTATTTTTAAAAATTGACTTATATTTGCTCATAAAGTGAGTCTTATTTCATTGTTTTAAGGTTCATAGTATGTTTTACCTAGCCCGTGAGTAATAAAAATAAAACACTAGTACGTAATGTTTTTTTTTTAATTTTAGCAAACAGATCAGATCTTATTTTTTATTTAAAATTAAGTGTAAATATTAAACTATTTGGAAATAAAAATATAATTCCACTAAATTGATTAAATTTAACAGAAAATAATTATTTATTTATGCTAAAACGGTGAAAATATATTATAGTTCAGTATTTTTTTATTATTTGGCTATATGGAATACTTGTCAATGTGAATCTCATTTGGCGAGAGAAAAAAGAAAAATAATAATCGCGCCTCTTTTCAGATGTTTTCACTTAGTTTGCACAAACGGAATTTTTATTCATCAGATTGTGATTATTGTAAGAAATACAACACAAAAAATGTCTTCTTCAAGTGGAGAACAGGAAACCTACATGGGACACCGCCAGAAATGCTTTCCGAGGCGCAACATGCAAGTGATAGTTTGTTTCCGCCAATATCAAAAGAAAGTTTATATTTATTCTTTCCTCGCAAATGTGTTGTATAACGTCGTATGACACGCGTGCACATTGGATATTACATTCCCGGCTCCGTTGAGCCCTCGCATTCGGCTCGGGCTCTAAACTCTCCTCTAATGTAATATCCAACTTAGCACACTTGTATCATAATGGGAATTCAGATTAGTTAGCTTATTTATTATCCTTAATTCTAACTTATTTAAACTCACCTAATATACTTCACTTTATGCTAGTACTTTATAGCTTAATTTTAAAACTCGTTTTTACTAAGCCAAATTGTACATTTTCTTTTCCCTTTTCATTTTCAGAACAAAAAAAACAACTTGATAAGCAAGCCACGATTTTAGGGTTCCGTAGTAAACTACGAACTCTTATAATCTTGACATGTCCTTCTGTCCGTCCGTCTGTGGTTTTTCTCAGAGACCCTTAGTACTACAAAGTTAAAATTTGGCACAGTCATACAAATCTCGAAAACATTTTTCTACACTGGTATTATAAAGAGGAAAGATTTGTATTTTTGTATGTTACGAATAAACTTAAAAACTACTGGACCGATTTCAAAAATTCTTTCACCATTAGGATGCTACATTATCCCTGAGTAACAGAGGCTATTTTCCCGAATTCCCACGGGAACGAAGTCCCGAGCGGAATGCTAGTTTAACATAAAATAAAGATGCTGATTCTTTATAGTCACCAGTGCTAATGTATACGATATCGTTGGATAACTTTTTAGAGATAATAGGGGTTAGTAAAATTATTTTTTCAGTTCAAGGATCCATTTGCGACTCAAAGTATTTTGCCGCTCTACCAACTTAACCGTTGCCTCTATAAATATGGAAAAATTCGTTGCGGTAAACATATAACGGAATTAAAAGAAAAATTAACACGATTAGGTTGCCTTGCCAATTAATGAGTAAGTAATCAATCAATCAATTAATCATTTATTTCAAGCTAAGAGTATACAATAGTAGATTGTTACACAAGGGACGTCAGAAAGCTATTACAGAACAAGATCTAATTTGGTGCCCGTGCGAGCGTAGCTCGCAAAGGGTGCTAATGGACCCAGTGCACCCGAGATATTTAGACGCCCGAGCGAGCGAAGCGAGCAAGTGCGAATATAGTTCGAGGGTGTAATAGCTTCTTGAAACCGAGGTAAGCATTCGACTTTACATCATCATGAGAGGCAAATCAAACATTTATATAGGTATTACAAAACGTAATATTATTTGAAACGCACTCTAGTTTTTTTTTCAGTATAGAGTTTTTGACGTTTTATAAGAAAAGATATTGTTTCACCAAGGAGTTTTGCTAAGCTTGATTTGTGAAATACTATGAAAATCCATTACAGAACAAGCATAGTGGGTCGTAAGTGATTTTGAAAATGGAACATTAAAAGAGAAAATATACTAAGTCCATGATAGAACATGAAACGTTTTCTATAAACAATGCATTTTGAATTGCAAATGCTATCTTTCAGAGCCTCTTTGCACAGCCGAAAATCTTAGCTGCTGAGTATGATGATGTAAATATACATTGCTCATCATTAAATAAATGGGCCTTTTTATAATTGTAACGGCACGGCATTCCAAAATTTTAATCACCATTGCCCCCTATGTTCTCAGCTTTTAGTATTACTGTTACATAGGAGGCAATGATAATACGATTTTGCCGTGCCGTTTTCGAATTATAAAAAGGCCTAATAAGTCTACACGCAACGAAAAGCTAACAAACAAACAATTATTATGTTGCTACTAACTAAAACTTTCACCTATAGGATTGATTACAAGAACTTAAAGTACTCTGTGGTTTCAATTCGCCGTATATTTTCAAAAAATTTAAAATATTATATTTCAAAAAATGAAAGGTATATTATGTATTATCACTTAATTTTATTTTATTTATATGTTTTATCTATATAAAATGTATGTTTGGTTTATCTGTAATGGTTTATCAATTAGTAAAACGTATTTTTTCAACTACAGAACTACTCTACGCGGGGCTCGATATGCTCCTCGCCGGTTTTATTTTGTAAGAATGCTCATTTTTGTATCACGGGTTGTCCTCCATGAATTGTATCAGTAATGGCAGGTTTCAGAGTCCCAAGAGGAACCACCTTTACAATCAAAGAAAGAAGGTAAGCTGATTTCATTTGTTTAATGATGGGATTTGTGTTTTCCGTTCGCAAATTTCGTAGCTTAGTTCACTTTTAAAAATTGATTGAAATTAGGTGATTTTAGTTAAAAGACGTGAAACTCATCATAAAACTAAACATATTTTCCCAAGGAATACATATGGAATTTTTAAAATAAATTCGACTTGTCATAGCGAAACTTTAGGGGCTCGTTCTCTCCATGAAACTGAGCAACTTTCCACAAAAAAGCCTTAGTTGTCAATTTTATGTGGGTTAAAATTGGCATCTAAAGGTTTTTTCAGTGCACCGTGTTATATGTGCTAATTTTATATTTATTATATTATTTTTTTTACCAGTCCATATACGTCCCCTCCGAGGGGCATGGGCCTGCCTTCAGAACACGAAGGGGATTTTAGGCCATAGTCCACCACGCTGCGCTGGCCCAATGCGGGTTGGTGGACCGTTCGCCTTTTGAAAATTAATTTTCTTTCTGCATTAACTCTTTATTAATTTTAATTTTAATAAAAGAAAAGTATTTCTGCATAATCTTTACTTTTTTATTTTGATGAAAAGGCTCTCCTTATGTTAACGAAAAGGTAATCCCACTATTTTATCTACACAGTAACGCCTATTGACCAAGTCTTCTGGCTCAATGCCTGCTCTTCAACTACAAAACGAAAGCTCTTGAACAGAATAATGAGAGATTGAAAACTATGTGGCTGTATGCCAGAACAATATACAATTGTAGAGATAATGATGCTCATGTTCTTTGTTTTGTTCATTTCCCCAATGTTTTACTGTTTTATAGAGTGGGAGGATTAATGTTGGCTTGTTCGCAATTTATAGGCACTGAGTGAATAATGCGATAGTAGGTAAAACTACAACGTATTTATTAGGTTCCAACGGTACGATTAAACGGAACAGATTGATAGAGTTTGTAATTTACAAATTTAGGGTCTATTGTTTTATAAACTGGTAAAAGTTTTGATATTTATCTAAATTTAAAAACTTCTAGAGTACTTTGAATCTAAATAGTTGGTAAATTCATTATTTTTATTATTAGGTATTATTTTAATAATTTTAATATTTTTATGGTGTATTCTAATATTAGGGGGCTCCAGGGGCCAGCACGTCGGGTTGCCCAATTTTTATTGCAAAACTATTCTTATCCCAACTTGTGGTAGCCTAATGTGCGGCACTCTGCACCTGCTTACTTTAAGATTTTGACTTTTGATCTCATTTCAGATCTCATTTGTATGCTTAAGTAATTAGATTTTAGATATTTCTTAGTTTCTTAAGTTTTTTTTTTGTTTAACTTTCGGTACGTTGTTGCCTTACTTGTAAAGAAAATGTTGTGTGTACTTTTAATTGGCAAACATATTTATATATTTACCTATTCATAAGTTTTAATTGTCAAACATTAATATGTCTTGCTGTTAGTATACCTTTAAATAAATAAATGAACCTCGATCGGTCCACCAACCCGCATTGGGCCAGCGTGTTGGACTAAAGGTACTTAATACCCTCAGTGTTTCGAAGGGAGGCACGTGCCCCTCGATGGTGAAAAAAAAGGGCGACGAGCGTTTTCGTGCTTCGAAGGGCACTTTAAGCCGGCGGACATGGTTGTTGTTGCTTGACCACAGTTGTTAAACCAAGTCACATGCCGTTTGGTGGTTTGAAAACTCTTACAACTGGCTTAGTCTAGTTCGCTACACACTTGATTTGTCCATACCAGATTGTTCCACTTAACCGAAAAACTATCTTTTATATGTGAAGAAAAATGAACATTTGTTTAAGAAAAATAGCGATAGGCACAATGTAAATACTAGGACCAAGCATAAACTGGATGTACTAGACAGTCGTCTCCAAAAGGTCACGAACTCTTTTATGGGTCAATGTATACGTTTCTATAATAAGATTCCCATGTGTATTCAAAATTTACCTTTGGATAAATTTAAGACAGTGATTAAACAAAAACTTTGCAAAAAGGGCTACTACAAAATTTCTGATTATCTATCAGACAGGCAGCCATGGGAATGAACTGCTCAGCTCTAGAGTTATTTCAGATTTAGTTAAAATTAGTAAATAAGAAAATTTGTAATGCGATTTAAAAGAGCAACCTCAGAGTTTCTTGCCTGTTCTTCTCTGGGGAAGACTGCACCTTTGCGAATAGGCGTAGAGTCAGTAGAATTAGAGGTACGAATGCGTATGTATGTATTTAAATCGTTTAATGTATGTTTGTATGTATTTCATTGTAATCTTGACTTGTTTTAAGTGACATTCTGAATGTCCTATAAAATAAAGATTTTTTCTATTCTATTCTATTGTTCTCGAAATTGCTATCGTCCATATATTGATTCCACCCGACCCCATGGTTACACGATAACAAAAAGAAAAAATTGGGTACAAAAAGTCCTACTAATATTATTAATGTTACTTAACAAGCAGAATAATGATAAAGAGAACCTATAATTAATTTTATTCTGTTAAGTGCTTTTTATGTTCCTAAAAAATGTTTCCTTTTGAAAGCTCATAAATTAATCTAATTAATGAAGTTTCAGATTTATTCAAGAGGTTATATGAAAACATCTAAATTGGTTGCAGAACTTCATGAGAGTCAGAGAATTTAACTTTTAATTAACTTTTCAATTAAGAAAAGAACTCGAGTATATAACAAACGGAAAGCTTTTTTGTTTATTTCTATGTCACTTGTGTCTTAAGTGAACTTTATATCTATACTAGTTACACTAATATTATAAAGAGAAAATATTTGATTTTTTGTTTGTTTGTTTGCATTCAATAGGCTCCGAAACTACTGGACCGATTTGAAAAATTCTTTCACCATTAGAAAGCCACATTACTCTCGATGGACATAGGCTACATAATTTTCCCGAATTCCCACGGGAACGAAGTCCCGGGCGGACTGCTAGTATGTAATATTATAAAGAGGAAAGATTTAATTGTTTGTTGGTTTGCATTGAATAGGCTCCAAAAATGCTGGACCGATTTATAAAATTATTTGACCATTAGAATCCTACATTATCCGTGATGAACATAGAGTATAATGATTTTCCCGCATTTCCATGGGAACGAAGTCCAGGGTGGAAAGTTAGTTGTACGCATCAAAACAACCGGGTTTGGTCAAGCGATAGTGACAGCATCTTAATCTACGGGCCCTGGGTTCGGTTCCTGGTCGGGGCAAATATTTGTGTTAAGAACAATGTCTCTTCTCGGGTCGTGTCTGCTTTTGTGTGTGTTCCAAGGGACCTACAATACAAGAAAAACCCTACGTGTGTGCCTTTGAGTGTGTAGCGTTTATTTATTCAAAATTATTCCATCTGTTTGGGGTGCTGTGGTGCCACAGAGATATATAGACATGTGTACTATAGACATGTGGGAGCTAGTGACCGGGTTGAGGTGGAAAATACCAGAAAAAGGCAGATAATCTCTTTATGAGGTTTATTACTGAGAATCATAACTTGCATGGCCGAAGCCACAGAAGGGACTGTGTCAGTTATGTATAAAAGGCGCAAAATGACCCAAGTCATTTGAAGTTGGAACCATCGGCTAAAGGCATTACAAGAAGATGGTAAGGTAATAGAACCTCTACAGTACGTTTAACTTATAGGGAAAAGAACGCCACAAACTTATAGCACCCCTCTTTTCCGTCTAAAGCATTGATTCCCAAAGTGGTCCAGGTGGACCCCCAGGGGTCCACGGGAAACTCGACGGGGGTCTACGTTGGCGTGACATAAAAATTGGGGGCTCACAATTCGTAAGCGAGGATCTACGAAAAATTATCTGGTTTCAATAGTGAAGCACTAAAATTATTTATTTTTTAAATAAAATAAGTGCGAATTGATTGGTTCTTTGTGTTGTGAGTAGATGTCAAAAGAGTAAAGTTGAATTCCAACTTAACTTTTTTGACATCCACTCACAGAACAATCTATTAACCAATCAGTTCTCATTGTTTTTTTGAAAACTGTTAATTCGTGGTTGGAACTCAGCCGCAACGCAAGTAGTTACGAGTCTAAATCTTCACATATTTTGTCGAGTTTTGGGAATATGGTAGAAATGTAGCTGCAGGGGGTCCACCGGAATCAGTAAAATTTTGAAAGTGGTCTTTGGGAAAAAAAAGTTAGGGAACCTCTGGTCTAAAGACTCGTAGATTTCGAACTCTCTTGAACTATAACAAATGACTACAATCTTCGGACCCAACTTCCAATAAGTTTCTTTCTTTCGACAGTATAGATAGATTTTTCCACGAAGACACTTGACGTATGGTGTCGTTAGATCGACTGGAGATAAGAACTGTGACTTTCTTAGGGTCAGCTCACACAACGACGCGACGCGACGCGACGTTGCGAATAGAGCTACTCAAAATTGAACTTTATTTATTACATGAAAAGATAAACATTTCATTGCGAGAAGGCGAGGTGCGGCGCTGCGTGATGCGGCGTGTTCTAAAATCTCACTTGTAATGAATAAAGTTCAATTTTGAGTGGCTCTTTCCGCAACCCTTAGTGTGTTGTGGCTAAGGACGACTGGTCCATTTTTTAAAATCTTTATATTAAAAAAAATGTTGGAGACTGAATATCTAATTCTCTTTGGTACCTATTCAATTCTTGAAAAAATGGTGTTCAAGACTTTTGTGATTTTGCGAATGTCGAGTATTTTAATAAGTACTAAACAAAGAAGCAGTGATAACTGATAACCCAGTTGGAAATGAGTCAAATTTGTAATCCGAAGTTTGCGGGTTCAAATCCTGGTGCGGGCCTGTAATACTAAATTCGTCTTTTCGGATTTATGTACGGATTTCTATTTTATCACTTGCTCAACGGTGAAGGAAAATATCGTGATGAAACCCGCTCGTCCAAGAAATTCATTTTCGAAAGACGAGCGGTCCACCAACCCGCATTGGGCCAGTGTGGTGGACTTTGGCTTAAATTCCCTTCGTGTATTAGGTACAGACACCCTTAATGGTTGTAATACGTCAGAGCATACGTAATACGATATTAAAATGGAGTTATAAGCGATGAATGTCGCGGGGATTTTTTTTTTAATTTTAGAGTTATTTAATCGGTTACAACACTAATGAAGGAACCATTCTATCTTTAAGAATATCTGTGGTGAAGCCTGATGACTTGGGAAGAATTGGGAAATGCGAATAGGAAAATGTGAATAGTTTTTATTAATATTAAATTTTATTAGATTTGTATCGCACGCGGCGTAAACAAGCACGCGACGGGTTAATATTACAAAACCATTTTTGCATGTCTGCGGACGAGTGATTTTGTGAAAGTAAATGATTACTAGCATAGAAATTTATAGAAACAGTTTCATTTTGCCGTAATTTCCCATAGAAGAGGTACAGAATAATGTTAATAAATAAATTCTTCATTTTCGGGCAACTAGGCCTGAACATAAATCCCATTTCACCTTTTTTTTACTTATCGCATGCATCGTATTTTTTCACCGTAAAATTATAATCTCTCGGTACTTCGTGAATTGCCACAATTTTTATCATATTGACGGATTTTTAATTGCAACCTAACCTAACCGAACCTAAAAGAGTCTAACCTTTTTTTTTTGTTTTACGTGGAGAAAAACCTGCGATCCAGGTACCCAGCCCCCGGGGGAGCAACTGGGTTATGTGGAATTTCTACCCACTAAAAAACTCCACGGTGACCACCCTCGATGCTCTTCGGCAGGCTACGGGATCTCAGAAGAACGCACCGGTGCCCGCATATTTATTTATTCATTCAGTTTAGTCTTGTTTTTATTATAATTATTTTTAATTTTTAATTTATTATATTTTTTACTTACCTTGATTCGTACACTTTTACAATAATATATTTTTTTTTTAACAGTATTATTAAGCTATTGCATAGCTTCTATCGCGGGCCTTGAGCGCGGGGACCGAATCCAGATATTCCGTAACGAAAAAACCTAACGCCCCAAATCCAAGATGGCCGCCATACAAGTTTAGATTCTAAAGGTGAGGCGAGGCTGAAGGCCGAGTCGAGCCGCGTATAGGGTGAGGCCGAAGGCCGAACTCCGCGTAGGGCGAAGCCCGGAGCGTCCCCTCCTAATTAAAGATGGCCGCCATACAAATTTAGATTTTTAAGGTGAGGCAAGGTCGCAGACCGAGTATAGGCTGCGTATTGGGCGAGGCCGAAGGCCCGCCGACCGCCATCCGAAAATTTAATATCCGCCATCTTGGATTTTAGTTGGGGGAATCGTGACGCGAAGGGCAAAGCCCGGAGCGTCTTGATTCCCCCCACCAAAAATCCAAGATGGCGGATATGAAATTTTCGGGCATACCGACATGGGTGTCGTTTAATAGGTTTTCGGGGGTTCTGATTCCGAAAATGACATCCATTTTGAAACCCAAGATGGCGGACATGTATTTTTTGTAAAAAACCGTCATGGGTGTCGTTTAATAGGTTTTCGGAGGTGCTGATTGCGAAAATAACATCCATTTTAAAATCCAAGATGGCGGCCGTAAAAAACAAAAAAAATGGTAAACTTTTTTGAAATTTTTACATAGCATTTTGTATCAACTTATGCAATTATAATTAAAAGTAGAGGGCTACTTTTAATTATAATTGCATAAGTTGATACAAAATGCTATGCAATAGCTTTACCGCGGCAGTCCCCGAGTGCCACACGTCAATTTTTTTTATTGTTTATACATTAATATGGGACGCGTTCCGAAGCACTTTGGGTGTGTTGGCAGAATTAACAGCGTTGTGGCACTGTTACAACATTAAGCTAAGCCAAAGCCCATTCACCGATGCGGTACATGTACCTACATGTTTACTTAATGTACTTTATTCGTTAATTGTTTTTTTTTCGGGTTGTGTTGTAGGTATGTAACATGTACCTTGTCATGAATAAATGTATTTCTCTCTCTCTCTCTAGCATCACGCCCGAGAGGCTCCTCCCGGAGGAGAAGGTTAATGCCACCTGCCCCCGCAAATTATATTTTTTAAAATATAATTGCAAACTAACCTAACCGAAACTAAAAGAGTAACCTAACCTAACCTAACCTAACTCATCCTAAAAAAATCAAAGCAAATCAAATAAAAAATTTTTCAAAGCATTTGTGGTGCGGTTTCCGACGTTCATGCTGGAAACAGTCATGAAGGAGAGCTTTTGGCCAGAGGGCGTGGTGTTCCGCCGGCACCGAGGTAGATTCCCGGTTATAGACAACCCCGAAAAAATACCCGGGAAATAGTGTTAATTAAGTTTTAATTTTGTTAAGTTATATTTAATATGTATGTTAGTCTGTAAGGTATTTATATGTGGGCCTAGTTGCCTGAAAATAAATGATTTAATTTTTATTATTATATTCTGATAATTTCATGCAGGCGGCATGAATTTTGAATGTATTTCAAATTCCGTGAAATTGTTATTTTACTGAGCATATAGTAATGTTGCGTGAGATTATAAATTCATCAGGGAAATTGCAATATTTAGGTTTTTACAATTTTCCGATAAAACTCATAAATTTGAGCCTATCCCGCTCAAAATCCCGCTTCTCATGATAATAATTCCAAATCGATTTTTTTTAAAGAATTTCTATGGGGTGCGTTGCAAAAAGTTATTCTGTTTCATGGGGTGATTTACGTCCTAAAGTTACCCCGTATATAATATTTTGAAATTTTTCGTAGTAGTTTAGAAAATAATTTATAGGTTCTGGCTTGGAAAGCTAAAGCTTTGATTTATAACCTTACCCGAAGGAGACCTAACCTTGTTCTGAGATATTTATAGTCTATGCGCTCAGTTTGGGGTCATGCTGAAAAAGAGGGGTTTAATAAGTTTGATGTGTGTATCTGTGTGTCTGATGTCTGTTTGTGGCATTGCAGCTCCTAAACGAAGGGAGCGATTTCAATTTAGTTTTTTTGTTTGAAAGCTGAAGTTTTAGCTATATTTTACCAAAATTGGTTCGTCAATTTAAAAGTTTTCAAAGTTAAATTTAGGGCTTTACCATAAAAACTAAAACTTAGATAATGTTTAAAAATGGCTGTAAGGAGATAAATTCCTTTGCTTTTATCGAAAAACATAAATTAAACAACACAAAACGACATAAATGTTGTTTTGATGTTTTGTAGTAAAGCGGTTTTCTCTTAAATGGTTTAAACAATTTTGACCAAATAGAGCTAAAAAACCATTTTGATTACATCAGCTTTCAAACAAAAAAAAACGCATCGAAATTGGTCCATTCGTTTAGGAGCTACGATGCCACAGACAAACACACAGATACACACGACAAACATAAAACACTTCTCTTTTTATGTCGGGGGTTAAAAAATTATCATTTTTTAACCGACTTCAAAAAAGGAGGAGGTTTCTCAATTCGACGGTATATATTTTTTATGTATGTCCGCGGATAACTTCGTCGTTTATGAACCGATTTTGATTATTCTTTTTTTGTTGGAAAAGGAGTATCCCAAGAATGGTCCCATGGTAAGAAAACCAGGCTCTGATGGTGGAACCCTGAAGAAATTGAGGGAAACTCTCAAAAAAATTGTCTTTTTGGGATTTAAGTCGGTGACTCTTACGTTTTTGACGTGGAAAATTATATTATTTATTGAGAATGGGGTCGCTTTTGACCACAATCTAGCTAAGGGCAAAGATGCGGTAGAGGATGTAGCGAGCTCACCCAGAAGAAGCCTATTCACTCGAATAGGGCTTCATTTTTCAATTTTTCTGAACTTAGAACTTTTTTTCCAAACTGTTCGGCACACCTGCCCTCTTTCTTAAGTAAAAGATAAAAGATAATCTTACTTGTTCATTGAAATATAATGCTATGAGAGTCTTTAATAACAAAGTTTTATAAACGGAGAGTTTTTGATACTTACTGGAAGTGATACTTACAGAAGAGATTTCTACAGGGCGTCCCATTAATAAATGGCGGTTGAATTGCAATAGTGACTATTTATTTGTTCAGGTGGCGAAAATCAGAGCCATGGAAACCTCATACACTTGATGACAACTGCCCCGATCAGCAGCGACAACGCCAACAGTACCTACGTTAAGTTGCTAACTACCTAGCAACTTTACATTCAACTAGCATTCCACTCGGGACTTCGTTCCCGTGAGAATTCGGGAAAATATGTAGCCTATGTTACTCAAGGATAATGCAGCATCCTAATGGTGAAAGTATTTTTAAATCGGTCAAGTAGTTTCGGAGCCTATTCGTTACATACAAAAATAAAAACATACAAAAATACAAATCTTTCCTCTTTATAATATTAGTATAGACTAGCATCCCGTAGGACTTCGTTCTCGTGGGAATTCGGAAAAACCATGTAGCCTATGTCCATCGGGGATAATGTAGGTTTCTAATAGTGAAAGAATTTTTCAAATCCATCCAGTTGTTTCGGAGCCTTTTCAATGCAAACAAACAATCAAATCTTTCCTCTTTATAATATTAGTATATAGATTAGATATTTGCAGTGGTGACCCCAGAAATGTATGAAGTGTAGATAGTTCTAAATTCCGTCAGAACGGATGAAATTGACAATATTATCATTTCACGGCAGATATCAGCGCCTGCACGTTTAGTGTAAGCATTATGCTGAGTCGCATCCCAGTTCTTCCTGTGCTGTAGTATAGTATTTTTTGTTGTATGTTAATTGTGTTCTTTAGCTTAGCTCTTTATTGTGTGCTGTCCTACAGAATAGGAATAATTTTCCACGTTAAAAAAAAGTATGAATCACCGACTTCAATCCCAACAACAGTTCGCAAAAAGTAGATAACTAGTAATTCAATTGAATTGATTTATTCAGACTAAATTGTATGTATATAGGATCTTAATATTAAAAATAAATTCTCAGGTTCAAATACAATTTTACCCATCTTTACACTAATTATACTAAGTTACAAAATTCAAGTTATTTCATTATTAACAGACTTCATACACATATATATATTATGTATGTCCGCGGGTAACTTCGTCGTTTATGAACCGATTTTGATTATTCTTTTTTTGTTGGAAAGGGAGTATCCCAAGGGTGGTCCCATGCTTAGGAAACCAGGATCTGATGGTGGAATCCTGAAGAAATTGAGGGAAACTCTCGAAAAAATTGTCTTTTTGGAATTGAAGTCGGTGACTCTTACGTTTTTGAGGTGGAATAAAAAAAAAGATTTTTTTAAAAGCGCTGAATAATTTTCAGTAAAATTTATATTGGACCACCTTTCGAACAAAAAAGAATCTTGAAAATCGGTCCACAAATAGCGGATAAATCGGTGAACCTACATAAAAAAGAACATACATACAATTGAACATAGAACCTCCTCCTTTTTTGAAATCGGTTAAAAAGGAGAACAATCCAGTTATTTATAGCAATGTTATAACTTATACGCTCTTTCCTCAATCCCGTCAATCTCTTTATTTTTATCTTCATTTTGGATTCACCAACTTTTAGTGAGCTGACTTTTCTTTTGCGATAAAGAAAAGTTCTTTATGTGCGATCTACCTACGTTCCTTTTGAACATAAATAAAGATCTTATTGTTGCTTTCACTTGTGCGCTATTGTTAAATCGATCGGAAAATTATCGCACTCGAAAGTATCAGTAAAGGTGTTTGGAGTATTGAGAATTCCAGATCCACAATAGAGATGTTGACAATGTTTGATTTTATGAATTATTGTACGTGAAACAAAAAGTAATGCTAAAAATATGTTAATATCCGAAAACAGCATTAAAATTGGTTTATAAATAAATGAGTTATTAGCATTTATATTAATGTAAGGACTAGCTATATCGTTTTGTGGGGAGAGCTAGCTATCTCGTTTTTACCTACGCAAACAAATGGCGGTGACATCACATGCCAGTCTGTGCATCTCTTCTTCGTTGTTTGACAGTTTCCCCCTCTATTGAAATTTAATAGCTTTGTAACTTTTTTATTTCTCAATAGTTTTCAAAAATTATTCAGTTCCTTTTTGAAATAAACATTTAAAAAAATATAGTCAACATATTTTTTTTATTGAACGGAATTTACCTATTGAACGGAAATAAGTCAGAAATATTTTTTTATTAATAGCTGAGGTAAGTGTCCCCCTGGACACCACATGGAACTTGCGGTGAGACTTCGCGCCGCCCTACAAATATCTGTGCAAAATCAAAGAGATGTCAAGAACAAAGAGTCTGATAGTGTGCAGTTAATTAATTAAGTACCTAGTCAACGTAAAAATGTTGCCAGAAAATCAAAAAAATATTATTTATTTATTTAATAAATAGAGGTTCATTAGATTTAATATACACAGTGTTCAACATTTTAAAAACAATAAGCCAAATTACAGATCCTCACAAATAGAAACAAGTATCGCAGAGGTAATTAATCTTAATGAACAATTAGTTTAAGTTGACACTTTAGTAATAAGAAAATTGCGAATTTAACTACCTTAACATAATTGATTAATTTGTGACATATCATCACTATGAAATCATTTTTTTTTAATTTTGAGTCAAAGCTCGTCTTGTCGAAACGAAACCAGTATTGAAAAGGTTGAAGTTTTTTTTTACCAGCCCATATCCGTCCGCACTGAGGGGCATCTTATCTCTGACTAAATTAGTTAACAAGCTGAACTGCATAACTTTCCCCAAGAAATGTAAGTCAAAATAAAATGTTACCCTCCATACAACATGTGCGATCAATTGATTTGGGAAGTAAAAAAGTTTACTGAGAAATTCTAGGTTCCTTAGGGAAATTTGTTTCCCCCGAAAGTTTTACCAATTATTTTAAAATCACCCTTTATAACCTCTTTGATAAACGAAATAATCTATCGATTATAGAATCAAGTCATACAAATGTTGTGAATTCCATTCAGACATTCTGTAGCGTGCTAGGACACAGTAATATCTCTTGAGATGAATCTTTTTGCCTTTGTCTGTACTTTAATACTCCTTCATGTAAGTATTTTATAAACAAAACAGAAGCTCTGTGGATGCTTAAAGAAACAGAGAGATAAATAAAATTAAAGACTGTGCAAACATGAGAAATACTAAACGAGGTTGGTTTGAGTCTCTATTTTTCAATTTATGTAGAAATCTTTTCTGAAATACACAGCTATAGTGTGACCGTTACCACTTTACCGCGCCTTTTTTAATGCTACGGAACCAAGGTGTTTTGCCGAAAATAGAAGCACGAAGAGACATTTATTTTTATTTTATTTATTTAACTTAATGCACTAAAAGTACAAGGGCGGACTTAATGCCCAATGGCATTATCTACCAGTCAACCTTAGGGTGATTGGTGAGAATGAGTGGTAGGTGCACACCTCATCCGAGGTGAAAGATAAAATAATAAATTATAAACATTATACTTACGAAACTAAATATAAATAATAATAAACATAATTTATATATGCCCTAATAAAAATATTATAAATAAATGTATAATATACACAATACATATATACAAAACATTCAATACATTCGAATATATACAATACTTAATTAATACAATATATACAATACATTCGAGTTAAGAATGAAGAAGTCAGTTCAAGTCATACAACGAGTTCAAAAAATGACAGCGGACTCTAAATTTAAAGGAGTTGCGATTAGGAGCCTTTCTAATTTCCTCCGGAAGAGAATCCGCCACCTGAAGACGAAGCGACGGACGAAAAAAACCTTTGCTCCGTAGCTATGAAGATCCATTTTACGTTGCTTTTACCGCCACGCCACGTCACTTTTGTATAAACAGCGCCTTAGGTATGTGGGGGCAGCGGGGGGGCAGAGTACGGCCGCTCCTGCTGTCAGTTCGCCATCATCGCTGACACACAGACAGAGCAGGAGCAGCCTGTCCTGCCTTCTTCTAGGCTTCATATAATCTTCTTCTGGGTGAGCTTGCTACATCCTCGATCGCATCTTTGCCCTTGAGCTAGATTGTGGTCAAGAGAAAACTCATTATTTGAATGTATGTAAATCCTTTATTGTATAATCACAGACCTATATCGAGATAGACGGTAAAAGTTTACCTACCTTGCGTGTAAAAAGTGTGATCTAGGGTCACAGTTTTGTCCGACTTAAGTCAGTCCGCTTGAGATCTATGCCGTAAATGATAATCGATTTTAATCGGATTTCCATTATTGTTTTACTTAATTAAGCGTCTTTGAATCGTTTCCGCGTGGTCTTGATTTCTCATGACTAAATATCGCTCGTGACATCATTTTAGGTACGAAAAATTCGACACGCTAGGTTCTCATACAGTTTGAATCGCTCTTTTCGTCTATCTCGATATAGGTCTGTGTGTACAATAATATTCTTACAGGAGTAAAACATGGTACTTAGTTACCCATTATTTATATTTTTTTAAATGGATTTGATTTGACAGATCAGAAAATTCCACAAACAAAGACTCAATGGAACGTTTGTAGGTGCAAGGGACCTGGCTGAATTGGATAATGAAAGTGGAGTAACTCTAAATTAGTTAGCGTAACTAAAAGAGTGCTTTTCCTCGTTGAACTAAACAAGTTTCCCCAAAAAACTCCTCTAAAGTTCCTACAAAAATCAATTGAATAAGCATCAAGTTGTATGAACGGGCAAGATTTCTTTTCATACAGGGTGTAAAGGACAGCTTAGCAAATACTTAAATGGTGGAATCTACCCATAACTATCATCAGCTATAAGTAACTATTTTTTCCCGGAAACGTCATGTTAAGGAGTTTTCATTATTTACCTACTTTACGCTACGCACCGTATCGCGAAACCGCGCCCCGCGCGCGATCCCTCCGCGCCGCGTAGCTATCGGAGTGTGATGTATATTGCTGGTTTTCGTGTTTTGCATTGTTATGATTGTTTTTTATTTCAAAATGGAGTGTATCCGATTAAATAATAAAAAATATAAGCAGAAAATATTAAAAAACATGAAAAAAAAAATTTTTTTCGGAGAAAAATTCCACTAGAAAATCATTCAGAATGATTGTCTGAGCCCAGAGTTTCAGTTTTTGCTAAGCTGTATTTTACACCCTGTATAACTACTTTACAAACATCACTTTGTTGTTGTTTAATTATTATGTAGCCAAAGCAAATTATGTCCATTTTTAAATGATGTCTAAGTTTTCGTTTTATTTTTTTGTGGTAAGGCCATTGACCTACAATAAACAACTAGACTTCCAATCGCGCTCAAAAAGTGTCCGCGGCAAATGAAGGCCCGTCACGGCGATTGGGGATTCTTTTGATAGGTTTTCTCACTCTTTCATTCTTTTATCCTGCTCACTCATCCGTCAGTTCGTTCGAATGCTCAGACAGTTTTTGGTTGACGTTTCTTTGAAGTTGTTTTATTGTATAAATGAATGGGTAAGGCCCTTAGTTAACAATAAGATTAAGTGCCCCGAACTGCTAAATAAGATCAACATTGGGGTCCCATATAACTATCCTCGACAGCCAATCACGAAAATATTTGACTTGGAAAGGAGTAGGACTAATTTAGGCTTACACGAACCAATTAAAAGAATGTGCGCGGCTTATAACGAACTTAATGCAAAGTTTCCCGACATTGATATCTTTAGTGACTCTCTTACAGTATTCCGAAGTAAATTGCTGAAACTCATCGGTTAATCCATTCTGTCACTATCATTTTTATGTTATCCTCTGTAAATATTTACGTAACTAGTTATTAGCTTTCCCAACAATTTTATATAAAAAAGCTTGTAATGTCGATTTTACTATTGTTAATTTTTCTTAAATGTTATTTTTTAAAGCTTAATTTGTAAATTAAGTTTGACTGTAATGTGGCCAATGATGAGCATACCTGTAATTGGCATGCATATAGAAAATGTAACCTAATCTAATTTTAAATTGTAATATTCATATGTTATGCTGTTGGTTTGCCTTTTAATAAATAAATATGTACAATTTATAGTTTCAGGGGTTATACATTTTTTTAATTTTATAGTGACGTCTGATTAGCTACTAAATATAGGTTAACCGTGAGTTAAATATTTGGTAAACGAGCGTAGCCCTTCATCATCTAAACGTGCAGGTTTTTCCATGATGTTTTCACCCCATGTCAAAGAAATAATGAACTTTTACCGAAACATTGCGCAAAACAAAAAAAAAATAACAACCCCAACGCAAAGCTGTACAAACCATAAAGGTGAATGATAAACCACAATTCCAAAATGATGAGAATGTCTCGTGAAATGTATGAGTTTTCCGGCGTGTTATTATCACGATGAGCGATGACTGTGCGGTTTTTTAATTGCTCGTTTGGAAAGGGTGAAATTACGTGTTGGCGAAAGAAATTGGCTTATATTGGTGTGACAGAGCTGCATGATATCGATTTATAATTAAAAATAGAGTTGCTCTATGTCGATTTATCATTTTGTTAAATCCTGGCTCACTTAAGCCTCCGTTATGAAAGGAACCTTAGGATTTCAACAAGATAGGGATGGTACTATGCGGTGTCTGAACATCCGATAGAAGAAAGGGGCAGGCGGAATGAGCTCATGCAGCTCCTGAGCACGAAGAACATCTTGTAAAAAACATAGGCAAGCTACTTTGCGTGTATGAGCCAGGTTTTAGAGCTTATTTTTTACTAGCTTCCTTTCACCTATGAGTTTCCTGGCTCTGCGGTCCACCGATTCCAGTATGGCTGGTACATGGCCGAACCATCCCAAATCTGTTTTTTTAGGGTTCCGTAGTAATCTACGAACCCTTGTAGTTTCGCCATGTCCGTCTGTCCGTCTGTCCGCAGGTTTCCTAAGAAACTCTTAGTATTACAGAGCTGAAACTAAACATGATTATACATATGAATCACGCCGACAGAACTGTAGAGTAAAATCTTGGAAAAAAAATTTTTTTCGGGTGTCTCCCATAGACGTGAAAGGGCGATGAATTTTTTTTTTCTCGCCAATATCATTGAGTGGGGTGTCATAGGATAGCATTTTAAAAGATAAAAGGGGTTTACTAAGAACGTTTTTCGATTCAGCACTCCGTTTGCGAAATATAAATTTTTAAAGTGAAAATTTTTGTCAAACACAAGTGTCCCCCCCCCTATACCTGCTAAACGGTTGTTTCTAAAAATGTGAAAAAATTCACGTTGGTAGAATATACAACGAAATTTAAAGGAAAACTATCACACATAAGTTGGTCCTTCAAGTTTGCGAGTAATAGTCGACCAAGTGCCAAACACTGTTGGGATTAATAAGAATGTATTTGAACCATGCTGCTACGGAACCCTACAATGCGCGTGGCTCGACACGCTCTTGGCCGGTTTTTTTTATTTACTTATTAACAATGGATTCGCTCTTAACCACATCTGCCGGGCTATGATGATCGCAACGACATTTATCTCACGCGTTATCTCGTGGTCACGTGACGCTTTCTCGTAATCTCATTGGTCGAAACAGTAATAGCGCGTGAGATAATATATCATGGCTGTCATCATAGCCAACCAGGGCAAAAATGCGGTCAAGGATGTAACGAGCTCACCCAGAAGAAGCCTATTCACTCGTAGGCTGTATGACCTCGGAAATACAAATGTAAAGAATTCCACTCCTTGAGAATTCCGTCTCTTTTTTTTATTATAAGATGGGTTAACTCTTGACCTCAATCTTGACCATAAGGTCAAAGATAAGGTCGACGATGGAGCGAGTTAACCCAGAAAATGCCTATAAAGGCACTGGTACTCCCACGCACCGACAGAACACAGCAAGCTGTTTGGCGTCGGACTTCGGTAGGAGGGTGGTCGCGAACCAGACGGCCCTTTACAGAACCTACCACACCGCATGAGACCATAGGATGACACCTCAGATTCAGAAAGAAATGAAGTGTCGTTGCCTGGGATGGATAACTGGGAGGCAAGTCTCATTTGTATTTCCTTAGTCGCCTCTTACGAGACCCACGGAAAGAGATGGGGTGCTGTTATTCTCAACCGATCACCACACGGTCTCTTTGTAGACTGTCCTTTATTAATTTAAATAATGTACTTTAAGTTTTTATTTGCAACAACGTGTTATGTTTACAAACATCTTAGATAATTATGTAATTAATCATTAAGTATATAAGTCAAGCAAATGTCTCTTTGGCAAATAAAACTTTTTATCTGCCTACCAGAACGACTGTACACTTGCGGCCATATTTAATTAAAATCAGCATGCCTATTCTACTGAAAAACTGCAACTACTTTTAAATGGTGATTCAGACTAGGTATTCCAACGATATAACTAAGAGTACGTACAGAACGAGTTCGTCCTGTGCGGTAACTTTGATTGAAATTTTTATTAAAATCATAATAAGTACGCATTTTTTTGTAACAGATCCAAGCTAGTACACACTAGTCCTATTTACTGTTCCAGCAATTGAAGGTAATGTTTTGGTGGGTACAGGACGTGGGACACGCTCGCAGCTGTCATCTACGACGTGAAATGATCTTTTCACGGAATAACGTGGTTTAGCCATTTATCTTATACTAGCTTTCCGCCCGGGACTTCCTTCCCGTGGGAATTCGGGAAAATTATTTAGTCTATGTTTATCATGGAAAATGTAGGATTCTAATGGTGAAAGAATTTTTCAAATCGGTCCAGTAGTTTCGGAGCCTATTCAATGCAAACAAAAAACAAACCTTTCCTCTTTATAATATTAGTATAGATAGAGTGAGAATGTGAATCAATCCACTTAGCCTTTCCAAAAAATTGAGCGACCAGATGATTGCCTATGAGAAGTAGATTTTTTTTAGAATCGCATTTAGTTTCCTTGGGAAAAGTTGTCCAGTTTCACGGGGAAAATGACCCCGAAAGTTTTGTTAGTTAATTTAAATAAATAATAAATAAATAAATAAAATCTTTATTTTCACCAAAAAACATTTTACATTATTGATACGGGGGCTGGAGTCTCCTTTTAAGTTTTTTTAAAACTTGTGTTAGGAGGCACCGCTCTTCCTTTAGGTGTCACATACATCAGGTGAGTAAACTAAATTTTTTTTATAAACAGCTTTTACTTAATTTAAAAATGTTCATGAGTTCAGGCAGTAAAGTACTTCATGAATATTTAAATAAAAAGAAAAAAAAAACAATTAGGGTGTGACTGAGAATACCTATTAGTGACGTGTGTGTGTGTGTGTGTGTGTGTGTGTGTGTGTGTGTGTGTGTGTCTGTGTAGGTGTGTGGGTGTGAATGTGTGTGGGTGTATATGTTTATGTGTGTGTGTAAGTGTGTATCGTGGGTTTGTGTGTATCCCCTTTTAATCCTATGTTATGTTAGGTTAGGTTAGGTAGCCCTACGACTGTGTCTTGGGATCGGAAGCTGTTCATAACAGCTTCCACTACCACTCCAACATATCTTCAAGTTCATCGTATGTCAGAGGTTCTAGCCAAGTGTGAAGTAATTTTTTACATTCCATATATGTTTAAAGTCACCCCATAAAAACGATGCATACAGGGCTTTAGGTATCTCTCTTTCAACCTCTCGGGTGATTAATCAGTCCATGAAACTGAACAACTTCCCCAAGGAGCATAGGTCAAAATACGAAAAAAAAATGTTGAGTTCCAACATTTGTTGAGTTCCATACAAACATCATCAGCATATAGCGCATTTTGTATGGGGGATCAAAAATTTTTTTTCGTATTTTGACCTATGTTCCTTGGATAAGTTGTTCAGTTTCATCAACCGATTAATCACCTGAGAGGTTGAAAGAGAGACACCTAAAGCCCTGTATGCATAACCATGTTATTTCTAAACCTTAAAATAACTGAAAATTTTAAAAAAATTATCACTATTCCATTGCTTATAACTTTTAAACGGCTGAACCAAACATCAGATATAACTGAACCATCTCGATTACATCAGCTTTCAGACAAAAACCTGCATCCAAATCGGTTCATTCGTTTAAGAGTTACGATACCACAGACAGACACACAGATACACACGTCAAACTTATAACACCCCTCCATTGTTTGTATGGGATTAAAATATCAGTGTCAACAAATTACTCAATTTTGGCCGATGTAGTGCAGTGTTGAGATGCCGCAGTGCAGCTAGAGTTTTTTAGTAGAATTGGCCTGCAGAACAGAATACGTAATAAGTCTGACCGCACTTAATTATGGGCTACCTTTAAGCAAACAGGCACTAAAGGGATAAAGGACCGATGATTAATGGGAGTTAGTTGGCGATTTTGATGCCTTCGTACAGTTTTGGCAGTCTTTAAGATCACGGGTACTGATTAAATAAGTAATTGTTCACGTTAATAAATCTAAACCACTAAATTCGTCTTTTCGGATTTATGTATGGAATTTTAATTGTCACTTGCTTAGCGGTGAAGGAAAACATCGTGACGAAAGTCGCCCGTCCAAGAAAATTGATTTTCGAAAGACGAGCGGTCCACCAACCCGCATTGGGCCCGCGTGGTGGACTATGGCCTAAATCCCCTTCGTGTTTTGAAGAGAAGCCCGAGCTCCTCGGTGGGGACGTAACTATATCGGTTGGTAAAAAAAAAATGTCCTACCCCCGACATTCAATTGCTTATGACTTTTTCTTTTTAATTTTCATGTCCATTAATTATTATATTTATCGTCTACATTAATGTGAATTAAGAATGAAATAGGTACTTTGTTTCTGTGATGTCATAATTTGGAAGTTTTATAACTCACAGATAACTCTAAAAAAAAGTGTTAACAACGACATTCGATGGCTTTTAACATTTGAACGGCTGAACCAATTTTGATTAAATATAGCTAAGTACCATCTCAACTACGCAAGCTTTCAAACAGAAAAAATCGCATCGAAATCGATCCATTCGTTCAGGAGCTACGATGCTACAGATAGATAGTATTTTTGTTTAAAAATTTACGAAATCGAGATGGTTATTCAGCTATACTGGGTGAAAAAGAACCTCCTAGCTATATTCAAAATCCTGAACCAGTATCACTCAAAGAACACATTTATGAAAAATCAATTTTTTTTTGATATTTTTTCAATGGGAATAGTTCATTTTTTGCTTAAACGTAGATATTTCTCCTACACCAGGCACGCGAGGGGTGCGGGTAGCGCTCGGGGGGTGCACCCGAGTGGGGTCTACGTTTAGGAAAAAAAAAGTTCCCCCAAAAAAAAAAATTAAAAAAAGTGTTCAGTAAGTGATACTGGTTCAGGATTTTCAATAAAGCTAAGAGGTTCTTTTTCAACTTATATTTATTGATCAAAATTGGTTCAGCCTATTAAAAGTTACAAGCAATCGAATGTTGGGGTTGATACCAATTTTTTTTAAGTTTTGTGTTATCTTACCATCAATTATGAAACTTAGTGTTTCCGAAATTATGACTTTACAAATACAAAATATGTTATTGTATTGTCAACAATTCAAAAATCAATTTAAAATTTAAATTAATGTAGACGATAAATCTAATAAGTGATGGACATGAAAATTAAAATGAAACAACTATTAAGTAGGTACGTAGATCTGAATTAAAATTATTTAAGGCGATAAATCTAAATAATTCAAAGACATTTCGTGTGCATTCGGAAAATCAATTTTTTTCGAGATACACCAAGAAATTAAGAAGCATGTACATGTACAGTTTGTACAGTCACGAGCAATAACATAGAAACACCCTTAAAAATTCAAATTCACGTAGCAACATTAACAAGTATGCTAAACTGTGTTTTATAATTAGGTAAGGTAATATAGGTAACTGCTTTCTACCCATGCCGCGGCTCAGCCCGCGTGGACTAAAGGTTATATCGTGCCCGCTGTTAGATGAAATGTAGCCTATGACCTTTCCTAAGGTCTACTCAATCTCTGCACCTATTTAATCAAAATCGGCTAAGTAGTTTAGGCGTGAAAGCGTAACAGGCAGAAAGACAGTTACTTTCGCATTTATAATATTAGTAAGGATTTAGAAAAAAAATTGTTTACTTCTGTTTTAATGATTAGGGTTAAGATTTTTTAGAAAATGTGACAATGTAAATATATTAATGCTCGTGACTGTACAGATGGCCGCAAATCAAGTAACCCATGCCTGTACTTTGTTCCAATAAGAACAGTCTTTCAATGAATTTAGTAACCTGATATTTGTATACTTCGCTAGATAATTTCCTCTCTACGGAAGTCCGAAGCAATAATTTAACTACGTTGAAACTTTTAGAAAACCATATTCAGTTTTCAACGTTTTATGCAAATGAGTTTCTGTCGCGTGCAGACGAAATGTCGTGATTTTTAAGCATTAATTCAGTTTACGTATTCCAACATACGTATTTTATAAACTACGCAATATTACACTTACAGTAGCGAGGAAGGGTCCAATCTGTCTCCTTATTTGGAAGACACGGATTGTTTTTTTATTTATTTATCTGAACAACCAACACAAAAGCGGTGATAGCCCAATTGGTAATGAGCCAGACTTGTAATCGGGAAGTTGCTGGTTCAAATCTCGGCGAGGGCTTGTATCACTAAATTCATCTTTTTGAATCAAATTATTTTCAAATCAATTTTAATCAAGATATTAAAATTGAGACGAAAATAAAAATTACACATTTCTAAAAATAATGTCAAATTAATTAAATGTCATGAATAAAATAAAAATTGAAATTATAAGATGTCATAAAATATTTAAAACCTACGCAACTCTAAATTTTTGTTAAACAGTTCTTTGGTGTCATAAAAGTTTTGTGCACTAATCCATTTAAATAATTTCAATTTGAATAATCTATTATTTAGTAATTTCAATTTCATTTCGATTTATGTACGGATTTTTCATTTACTATCACTTGCTCAGCGGCTAAATTTACAGTCTGTATATTTCCATTCAGTCTCTCACCTCCAGATCCTCTATTAATCACCCCTTTAGGCATTAAGTCTGCCATTGTACATTTGTGCATTTAGTTATATAAACTATTACTTAATATTATAAATGCGAAAGTAACTCTGGCTGTCTGTCTTTCACGCCTAAACTACTGAACCGATTTTTATGAAATTTGGTTCAGAGATAGATTAGAGCCTGGGAAAGAACATAGGCTACATTTTATCCCAAAGTTGGGAATGATATAACCTGTAGTCCACACGGGCGGAAAGCTAGTAAATAAATAAAGGAAAACATTGTGATGAAACCCGCACAACTAAGAAAATTCGTTTTCTAAACGCGCACAGTCCACCAACCCGCAGTGGACCAGCGTGATGGACTATGGTCTAAATCCCCTTCATGTTTCAAAGGAAGGCCCGTGCCCCTCGGTGGGAACGTATACAGGCTAATAAAAAAAAACATTTTACATGGCAAATGACCCGTTTTCCATGTCCGACAGTGTAAAATGACTCAGCTTTGTTAGATTGCGTGTAATCACTGCCACACCTTCAACGTGAATGAATGCTATCATAAAAGATTTTTTTAATTTTGGCTACTTGTTTTGTATAAGTACCACAATAATAACAGTTTACACGAGTAGTTTCACTTAAAGTTTTACGAGTATAAATACAGACTTTTTTGGATTATGCACCGGAAGCTACGCTCGGAGTTTCTCTGCACGATCGAATCAGAAATGAGGAAATCCGCAGGAGAACCAAGGTCACCGACATAGCCCAAAGAATTGCTAACCTTAAGTCAGTGGGCAGGGCACATTGCTCGTAGGACTTATGGCCGCTGGGGCAGAAAAGTCCTCGAGTGGCGACCACGCTCCGGAAAGCGCAGCGTAGGAAGGCCTCCCACAAGGTGGACCGACGATCTGGTAAAGATTGTGGGAAGCCGCTGGATGCGGGTGGCGCAGGACCGATCGAGGTGGAGATCCCTGGGGGAGGCCTATGTCCAGCAGTGGACGTCCTGCGGCTGACATGATGATGATGATGTTGCACCGGAAGCCTTCTAATAAGGCTGACATATAGATTCTTAAAGGTGATCTAAATCCTCAATCAAAGGACGATGCGTCAAAACGTCCCCCCAAAACTCATTTCCGACCAACAGATTTGAAATGTATCTCAGATGAAAGATATCAATGTAGTGATGACTACTATGGCAACATCGCTCAAATGTGTGGAACACTCTAGGAAAATATTATTTTAATGTTAATATTGATAACAAAAGTAACAGCTGTTATTTGAAAATTCTTTGATTTTTACCACATTCATAATATTTTTATTGTTATATTTCATATTTATCATATCAGGTATACATATAGAACACATAAAAATATAAACCGATAGTTATTTTAACAATATTTAGTTAAGTGTATTTTCTAAACCCCATGGATTTTGACCATACATACGAAACTGTTGACATACACAAAAGGTCTTTTGGTCCCATACAAATTTGTTCATTCTCTTACCTCTTATCAGCCCATATACGTCCCCACCGAGGGGCACAGGCCTCCCTTCGAAACACGAAGGGGATTTAGGCCATAGTCCACCACGCTGGCCCAATGCGGGTTGGTGGACCGCTCGTCTTTCGAAAATGAATTTTCTTGGACAGGCGGGTTTCATCACGATGTTTTCCTTCACCGTTAAGCAAGTGATAATTAGAAATCCGTACATAAATCCGAAAAGACGAATTTAGTGGTACAGGTCCGCACCAGGATTTGAACCCACGACCTTCGGATTACAAGTTTGGCTACTTACCAACTGGACTATCACCGCAAATTTGTTCATTACCCTTTAAAAATAAAAAATAAAAAAGTTAACACCTTCCTTTATGATGATGCATTGCCTTCCCTATCAGGGATTATAGACGTGAGTTTACACCCTTAACCTAAATCTACCGTACTGAATACAAAACTAAATAAAATTTAGCAAATACTTTTTTTTTAAATCTTAAATGTAGTAAAACGAGGCTTTAGACCATACATAACGTCTATGTCAGCCTCATAGGATGACTCTCAAAATAAAAATTAAAAATAACTGAAAACTCTTCAACCACATCACTCCGTGATGCGCTCACGAAGCGATACAGTTGAAGAGCTTTAGGGGCTAGCGGATCGGCTAATCTTACGTTAATCTCCCCATTCTGAAGTAAACCCGTACCCAAAAACCTAGTCCTATTGATCCTTGTGAGATCACACTCAACTATAAAATGATAAAGGTCCTCAATCCTCTTACCACATGCGCATACAGCGGAGGATGACACACGCATTAGGTGCATAAAGCTATTAAACAATTCGTAAGTCTACACTATCTATACTAATATTATAAAAAGGAAAGAATAAACGAATAAACTGCGTCGGTGGTCTAAAAGCTAGTGGGTCGGACTCGTAAGCGAGAGGCACCAAGTTCGATCCCCAGTGCCGCCATGTACCAATGACTCGATTTCTGAGTTATGTATTAGTTGCACACTAACCGATGCTCTTACGGTGAGGGAAAACATCGCGAGGAAACCTGCACATTCAGGAGACTGAATGTGTAACCATGATCCGATCCGGTCAGGTTCCCCTGTTAGCGGGTCACGGAGGTCAGTGGCAGTCGCTCCACTGTAATGACTTGACCTGTCAAACTCCGGATCATGGTCAAGCGTACCCCGAATGAGAAACGGGACTGAGCGCTAGGAAGAAGAGAAAAAGTATGTAACGGATTAACTTAAAAATTACTGGACCAATTTCAAAAATTTTTTCACCGTTAGGATGATACATTATTCCTGAGTAACATAGGCTACATAATTTTCCCGAATTCCCACGGGAACGAAGTCCCGAGCTGAATGTTAGTTAACACTAATATTATAAAGAGGAAAGATTTGTCTTTTTGTATGTAACGAATAGGCTCCGAAACTACTGGACCTATTTGAAAAAATTTTCACCATTAGGATGCTACATTATCCTTGAGTAACATAGGCTACATAATTTTCCCGAATTCCTACGGAAACGAAGTCCCAGGCGGAATTCTAGTGTTATAATAATTCCGTAAAATCATAAACCGTAGGTAACATAACGTAAAACCAATGAAAATTGCAAGTGTTTAATTACTTACTTCTATACTTACAGGGGGTTCTATACTAATTAATTTCAATAATTAATTTAACACTAACCTGTTTTAACATAATAATTTTAAATTTCTCGTAGCCATGGCTACTTAATTCGAAAACGGCACGGCAAAATTGTACTACCATTGCCTCCTACATACTAGGGATTTTTGTAGTTAGGAAATAAGGGGCGATGATAATTCAAAATTTGACATGCCGTGCCGTGCCGTTCGAATTATAAAAAGGCCCATGGTTTCCACAGGATCCGTTTCTTTAAATCAAATGAGCTACCGAAGCGCAGTGGCGCTCGCTGATCTTAACCGATCTGTGAGGTCAAGCAACCTTCACAGAGGCAGGGACCCTGATAGGTGATCAGGGTCCTAAGTGGCAAATTATCACGAGCGTTTCCGTGCTTCGGAGGACACGTTAAGGTGTCGGTCCCGGCTGTTGTCGATCGACTACCATTGTGCGGTTTGAAAACTCTGACACCAGGGTTAGCCAAGTTCGCCACGCACTTGACTATATCTACACGATAAGAAGAAGAAGACCGAAAATTAAGGATGTGAATCATAGATTACTGAACTGTACCCGGATAACTAAACTACCATTAGTAAAGTTGTCCCAAAAACAAGGATTGCCTGGGCGATAAGCCCGCGTTTGCGCACTTTTGTTTCCCATCGCGCGATTGATTACGCCGCTTGCGATAGTAATCTCGTACACCAGCAGGCCGAGTGCGATAGTGACAACGCCACGACAACACCGCAGCCAAAATGTCAACATTGACAACGCCATAGGGCGAGCAAGCCTTTGCGCGGGACCCTCGCGCAATCAAAGTGAAGTTTCAGCGTGAGCCGAGCGCGAGTTTGTCGTTATCGTGCTAGAGCTGCAGGTGTACATTTGGCACGCGAAGGTTTAAGTTACTTTTGAAACAATACAATATAATACAATACAATATACTTTATTGCACATATAGGATTTTCTTTCTAGAGGGAACGAGCGGTCCTAAATAACAAAGGTTGGAATAAGAATAACAAGGTATGAACCAATGTCTAATTGTCTAGCAAATTACTTTTTAAATAAAGATTAACATGTTTTGCCGTATGGTAATTGGTTGAGAATAACACCACCCCATTTCACTACGTGGGTATCGTAAGAGACGACTAAGGAAACACAAATGAGACCTGCCTAAATTTGTTCTGAATCTGAGGTGTCGTCCTATGGTCTCATGCGGTGTGGAGGCTCTGTGAAGGGCCGTCTGGTTCGCGACCACCCTCCTACCGAAATCCGACGCCAAACAGCTTGCAGTGTTCCGTCGGTGCGTAGGAATACGGTACCTTACAGGCATTTTCTGGGTTAACTCGCTCCATCGTCGACCTCATCTATGACCTTGGTCAAGATTAAGGTCAAGAGTTAACCCATCATAAAAAAAAACTAATAAGTAAAGGATGATGGGAATTTTGCTATCGGTATTAGTATGGAACTTGGTGTCGGCCCCAATTGAAATTAATGATACATCATTAAAAGGGTAATTTCTGTAGAATAAGAATAACCGAAGCGCCATTCCTGATTCAGTGTCCAATTAGAGTAATCCTGCCTTGAAAATTATTATTTTTCATCATTTATTTATTTTAGCTACATGTCGTAGCTTAATTTTGGCATAGTATTTTTATTTATTGTATTAATTATAAATGATTAATTTAAAAAAAAACTACTTTCAATTTGTTTTATTTACTGCGAGAAAAAACAACAAATAATTAATGATGATCATTTATAATTAATATAATAAATAAAAATAATATGCCAAAATGAAGAATAATGTCACAGAAAAAATAAATAAATGATGAAAAATTAATAACTTTCAAGGGGATTACTCCAATTGATCAATGAATCAGGACTAGCGCTTCGGTTATTCTTATTCTACAGAAAATTAAATTTTAACGATGTATCATTTATTTTAATTGAATCGTTTATTTGAGAAACCCCATGAGTCAGAATCGTCGGAAGATTTTAAAAACATAAAAAAATATTTTTTTGAAAAAACTTAGCATATTTATTATTCAAAAATCCTATAAAATAGTAATGTCAGTATTGGTTAAAATGATTACATGTAGAAAAATTCAATTATTCAACTTGTACCATAAAAAAAATCAACCTCGTTGAAAAAGTGACTCAAATAAAGTGGGGTTTCTCAAATAAACGATTCAATTGGGGCCGATACTAAGTTCCATACTAATGTGCCCATCATCCTTTGCTTTGTTTATTTTTTGTTAAGTGGCTGCTCTGGCCAATTCGCTTTCTGAAAGAGAAAATTATAGATTAAATGTATTATGTCACGCATATCACCAAAAAGATAGGCAGAGCTTCATCTGGTTTTAGAACCACTTAGACCCGTCCTATATTATGCGTGAGGAGAGTTGCAAGCTAGTACAGAGATCTGTACATCAGGATACCGCACGCGAGCACTCTGTGCTGTGACTATAAGATCGATTTTGTGATGTAAACGGGGTAACCTGAAGTGCTGGTCTTTGTACAGACTGTTTTACTGTTTTTAACAGGGTACGTGGATGTAAATAACTATAAATTTTAAAAAAATGTATCACCCCCGACATCTGATTGCTTATAACTTTCAAACTGCTGAACCAAATCTGATCCAATATATCTAAAAACCATCTCGATTACGTCAGCTTTCAAACAAAAACAAACCGCATCGAAATCGGTCCATTCGTTTAGGAGTTACGATGCCACAGACAGACACACAGATAACACCCCTCTGTTTTGTCGGGGGTAAAAAAATTATTAATACTTACGTAAGTGACGATAACATTCTGAAACAATGTGCGGAAATAAAGCGATTTTTTTTAGTAACATTCATAGAAATAAAAAAAAACAACGGGTTGCACTCCGGGAGTGCCGGCAGGAGTGAAAACTTGAACATTAACATTGTGCATTAATATGGAAATAAAACAAAATACTCAAAAAGAGTCCGTTATTCTCTCAGGATTCGATTCCTCGACCTGTTGCTTACAATCTGGCAACTTTTTCACTTGACAAACTGACTACCTACTTTGAAGTCAGTATTTGCGCGCTATGTGCGAATAATCGTTGACATCTGTCAGAGATTATTTTACCATAGGGCTGCCATCCGTCCGGGTTTCCACCCATACTTCAAAGTGCACAACGCTGCTAAAGAAGTTTTCACTTGAAAAAAGGTGGCAACCCTATCCTACGCATTTTCGATCAGGGCCACGTGACATCTGACGCGAGTTCATCGCGAGTTTAACATTTTTTCCCCATACTAAAAGTGCCCAACGCCGCTAAAGAAGTTTTCACTTCAAAAACAAACAATTGTAATTAAATTACACTCACTTTTAACGAAATCGGTACGTATCGCTGAAAAACAACACACTGGTAAGTGATAAGTACTGATTAAAATATTCACTCACACAAATTTTTTGTTTCGTAAGTTTTGTAAATTTATAATTTTACTAGGCATATTGTAATACCGCGGTAGATTGTAATTAGACTAGAGAAATTGTAATATTATGGTTTTTACAATTTCCCGGATCAATGTCGGCGCATCAAAATCGGCTTCACGACAATTTGAAATTTATTTATTTACCTCAATAATTTTCCACGTTAAAAACGTAAGAGTCACCGACTTCAATCCCAACAACAGTTGGCACAAAGTAGATATCTAGTATTTTTTAGGGATTACAATGCCTCTTAGCTGATAACCACAAACGAAAATGTCATTCATTTATTTAGATGACGTTCTGATTTGTAGTATTTTTTGTTTTTATTGTGTTTTTTTTAAAAACGCTGCATCATTTTCGATAAAAAATTCATGAGACCACTTCAGGAGTATAGTCTTTCGAACAAAAAAAGATTTTATTAAATCGGCCAACAGTAGGCGAAGTTATCGAGTAACAATACATACAAAAAAAACATACAGACGAATTGAGAACCTCCTCCTTTTTTGAAGTCGGTTGAAAATGTGCCGTATTCACTAACTAAATTTCAAATAAATTCATTTACCTCTGGTTTCTCCAGTACTCTATCAAAGTTTAGCGATCCTAGATTGATTCTTCGTGCTGGACCGCCACCAATCGAACCAATTATGAATTTTTCTGTTCCTTGACTTTCATTAATCACCTTTGGCAAGTTTTTATACATCAGCAGCCTTTTGGGTATAACTGGTTTGTAATATTTATTAAAGTACTCGTGTCTAAATGTATTGTTCGACATATTATCTTTTAAAGCCATAGTATCTTTTTGGTAATCTGGATCGTCCTTAAATCTGTCGTTAGTGTGTTTTTTAATGTGATCTAAAATGTTCTTTATTTTTTTATGTACGTGATGCCATGATTTGTATTTCGGTTCCAACTTGTTCATTTGTTTTATGTATTTTTTGTGTTCTTTCTTATCATCTTCAACCTCGCGCAGTTTTTTCTCGACTTGAGTTTCATTTGAGGCCTTTGAATCTTCCTGCAAAAGAAATGTTCCTATCTTAAAAACGTATAATATTTATATCTTATTAGTCTAATATTCAAATTGAAGCGATCTTCACCGATCTGTTCATTGGATGAAAAGTAGTTAACATTAAATTTTGTATGTTAAAAAATATATTGCAAGTAGGTTGCCTAAAAGATTCTTGGCCAGATTATGATTAATAAAAAATTGAAAAATTACTTTTTTATTGAACATTGCACTCATTCGTTTATCGAATATATGTAATACCAACCGAAAGAATGAAGGCTATAGAATATGAAAATGTTGGGTTGTCTATTTTCTTCCTGGCCTAACTACTGGGTTTTTTTTTTTTTTTCAAACTTCACAGCTTATACATGTTACATTACATAGCCCTTATACTAAAAATGTATACAGTCAATTAAGAAGTTAAACATATTATAAACTGTAGAATTAGATTAACGGGTAGCATAGATATATGATTAACAAAACAAAATAGGTTGGATGAGTAATGTAAAAGTAAGGCCAGTGTGTGTGTGTGTGTGTTATGTGTATGTGAGTGTGTGTGTGTCTGTGTATGTAAGCGTATGTAGTTATTCACACCCTATGAAAATAAAATAAAAATATTGATGTTGTGGTTAAATTATTTTTTTATCATTTACTAGGGTTGGCACATAGGTATTAAATAGTTTCAAACCACAACATCATCTAAATAGATGAATGATATTTTCGTTTTTAGTTATCTGCTAATAGGCATTGTAAATTTTAGTTGTATGAGTCAAATCGTTTTTGAGGTAAGACTATCTACTTGCTTTCAATCTTTATTAGTCAAGTAGATTTTGATATTTCATGATAAACGTTCGTTTTTATGTAACATACATACACAATACATGACACAAATTTTACAAATTTTTGATATGGTACAACTTGAAAACCGTGCATGCTGAATGGCGTGCATTTTTTAGAAATTGTGTGTAAAACAAAATTGTGAAAAATTGCTTTAATTCATATTTAAATAAAACTACATGATTTATTAATTTTTTCGTGGATTACAATGCCTATTAGCAGATAAACACTAACGAACATGTCATTCATTTATTTAGATGATGTTTTGGTATACCTGCCAACCTAGTAATTAGGCAAGGAAGAAAATAAACAACCCAACGCTTTTATATTTCATATAAAACTGCATGGGAATCGAACAAATTAACCCTTTACTTTTATTGCATCGATCGTTAGGATGCACAAATTTATTCTTCTAACGAATTCATTTCTAGTAAACTTTAATTGAGCCCGGAAGGCGCAGCGTAGGAAGGCCTCCCACAAGGTGGACCGACGATCTGGTAAAGATTGCGGGAAGCTGCTGGATGCGGGTGGCGCAGGACCGATAGAGGTGGAGATCCCTGGGGGAGGCCTATGTCCAGCAGTGGACGTCTTGCGGCTGACATGATGATGATGATGATGATGAAACTTTCATAACGTGTTGTGGCATTAGTAAACAGATGGATCTTTGAGTAAATGTGCTTTAACGTGACCTATTGAATTTATAAGTCCGGATTTCATGGTTTTCCTTTCTTATAATTTACCAAGTTTATTAGAGAGATTTCATCCTTATAATTGACCCTAACGATCGATGCAATTAAAGTACAGGGAGTTATTCTTACAGATTTTAGTCGGCTCTATTCCCGAGTATGGCAAGCAAATTTTCGAAAATCCTTGAATGCGGTTTTCTTTCTTTTCAAAAACAAATGAATGTTTCCTTGGAGTACAATGTTCTATCTATAGTATTAAGAGTACTTTCCCTTCAGGAGGTTTACCATGATCGCTTAGCGCGATCCAATTTAGGACCTAAACAAGTCTGCAACGCTTATTCGTACCATGATGGCTTATAGGCGATTCAATTTTGGCGCTGTTGCGATTCAAAGGCAGACCAGTGACAATTTATTTTAAAAATAAAAATGGACTATAGACAACCGAGCAGTTCAAAAGCAGCCCCATCATGGTACCATTTAAAAAAACATTCCAATTGCGAAGCAGTTCAAAGTTGGATCCTAAACAGAAATGCTTTTAAACGATCGTGGTAGATACCCAGGTGGCATTACAAAATTCCATTCGCATATTGCGTTCACCTACCTGATTCGGCCAACCGTTCACAAAAACGACAAAATACAAAACAAAATATGAAATTCTCATGTTATTTGTCACGAAATCAAAAGGCAAATAAAAAAATACTGAAAATAATGTCCATATGTGTGACGGATCCCTTGAAATTATAAATTTATAACACAATCTCGATTTTAGAACTAAACTAAAAGGAAATCAATCTAGAAATATCAATTTTAACGCATCATGGAAGGTAAGGATTTGATTGGAATAAATATTGGTTTTTTGTAAAGCATAACAATACCACGTAGATGTCAGGTCACCGGAAAATTTTAAAAACTCTAATGCCCGTATTATAGAAGGAGACTGAACTCTTGATCTGTCTTTTTCTCTCACTATCAAAATGACAAAGACGACTGCTGCTCAGAGTCTGAGTCGCGTTCTGTAATATAGGCCTAACATTAGAATTTCTCTAGTTAAATTACGATCTCCCGCAACTTATGCCCAGTAAAATTAAAATTTCACTAAAAGAGGTCTCCTGCATTAAATTAGGATAAGTTATTAGGTTGAGCGTAAGTTTTTTATATTATAAAAAAAATACGATAATATCTCGGTACTTTGTGAACGGCCTCTCCTCACCAATCTTACCAAGTGAAGTTACAGTATACGGGTTTCACAATAGATAACTATTTCTATTCCTTCGATGAATACCTTGCTGACGCACTTTTCAATTTGTCATTGATATTATTTTTGACATTGTTAACTAATTTCTACTAATTTCTAATCTCACAATATGCATGCTTTGCTCTTAAGACTGAACATTAGAAGCGCAATTTCTGTAACAACTTATTTACTACTTTCTGGCAAATAAACTATTATATTCTGTTCTATTCTACAATGTTACGTAAAATACAAATAATACATGACGGCCGGTTTGGTCAAGTGGTAGTGACGCTGCCTCTTGATCGGCGGGTCCTGGGTTCGATTCCCAGTCGGGGCAAATATTTGTGTAAAAAGCAGATGTTTGTTCTCGGGTCATGGGTGTTTGTGTTTGTCTTTGTGTGTTCCAAGGGACCCACGACACAAGGGAAAACCTTAATGTGGGCCTTTGAGTGTGAAGCGTTAATATTATTAATTATAATAATTATATATATATATTATTATAATTAATAACATTATGTATTATATATATATACATAATATATACATAATTAATTAATAAGATGTAACCAACAAAAACCCTTTCATGGAGGTTATCAATCAACCGAATAAGACTAAGCGTGCTTACTTTGTATATTAAACTTCTAAATAATAATAATAAATAAATATAAATATTCTCCTTTGAGTCTGAGGCTCTAAGCCCATCGCTCATCCAGTGGCATAAACTGTTTACCAAGCTTTTTGTTTCGCTTCGAGATGAGATACAACACAGATGTGTTGTGGTATAGATGCATTATACCTGGGTCACACTAAAAGTTTTGCACTCTTTTTTTATTTTAAGATGGGTTAACTCTTGACCTCAATCTTGACCAAGGTTATAGATGAGGTCAAAGATGGAGCGAGTTAACCTAGAAAATTCCATGTTAAGGCACTGGTACTCCTACGCACAGATTGAACACAGCTAGCTGTTTGGTGTCTGACTTCGGTAGGAGGGTGGTCGCGAACCAGACGGCCCTTTACAGAGCCTACCACACCGCATGAGACCATAGGACACCTTCTCAGATTCAGAACAAATTGGGATAGATTAAAAGGAGGCAGGCCATTCCTCCTGGCCATTCTTAGATGTTTGAATCATTATACCTGGGTCACACTAAAAGTTTTGCAATTCTCGGCCATTCTTAAAACATGCCATCGGATGATCATCTTGTTATCAAAAATGATTGAAACGCGTGAAACAATCTTTTAAATGTAACAAAGATACTTTGAGAATTTGTTTTTTATTTATAAAACTTCAAATTGTAAATTGCTTTATTTATGTACGAACTGTGCAAAGCTTTTAGTTTATCCTACTGTAGAGTCGTATTGCTCTTACTTGGTGATTTCAATGCTCGCTCGTATCAAATCGGGGTAAGTTTGAAAAAGCGAAATTTTGTGTTGATTCTCCTCAAGAAAGAAGTGTATTCGAGAAACAATTTAATTTTAAGGCAAAAAATATTACAAAACATTTTTTTTAAATGATGATTTTGAAACACTAGAATTTTAAGGCAGAAAATATTATAAAACATTTTTTTTAATGATGATTTGGAGCACTAGATGTTATGACACCCCAAAACCAATTTTTTTAATGGTTAATGTGTTCGCTCTTGACCACAATCTATCCAGGGCTGAAGATGCGGTTGAGGTTGTAGCAAGCTTACAGAAGTTTCCTATTCACTCGAACTTTAAAGAGATGCAGACAGAGAACTTCATTCCTTAACGGTTAGCAAAAGAAAAGATGAAGAGATGCGCTCAGTACGGATCCGAGAGATCTCAACAAGCTAAGGGCGGTACCCCGCTGAACTTCTGATAGAAGAAAGGGGCAGGCGGAATGAGCTCGTGCAGCTCATGAGCACACTCCCCGAAGTACTTATTTTGTACATTATGTAGGTACCGTGGCGTAGCTCTGAGGGAGCTGGTTACCGGGTCGAGGTGGAAACTACCAGGAAAAGTCTAATTGTTTGTTGACTTCATTTATTAGAGAGAAACCTGACCTTCACGGCCAAAGCCGCGGAAGGTCAATTATATGTAAAAGGCGCCAAATGATCCGAATTACTTGAAGTTAGAACCATTGGCTAAAGGCTTTACAAGAAGATGTTAAACATAGAGGTAATAGAACCTCTACAGTACACTATGTTTTATGTTCTGTTAATTTTACATACAGCAGCTAGTCAGGTTACCTATTTGCATTACGAAAGCCGGCGCTATTTATTAGTGGATTAAAGGAGCCGTGTGGTGATCGGTTGAGAATAACACCACCCCATCTCTTTCCGTGGGTGTCGTGAGAGGCGACTAAGGAAACACAAATAAGACCTGTCTCCTAGTAATCCATCCCAGGCAACGACACTTCATTTTTTTCTGAATCTGAGGTGTCGTCCTGTGGTCTCATGCGGTGTGGTAGGCTCTGTAAAGGGCCGTCTGGTTCGCGACCACCCTCCTACCGAAGTCCGACGCCAAACAGCTTGCTGTGTTCCGTCGGTGCGTGGGAGTACCAGTGCCTTTATAGGCATTTTCTGGGTTAACTCGCTCCATCGTCGACCTCATCTTTGACCTTATGGTCAAGATTGAGGTCAAGAGTTAACCCATCTTATAATATAAAAAAAAAAGGTCAACATGAATAGCCTGATGTGTTGCAGTGTGTACGTTACTATATGTAATAAAGTATATTGTATTGTATTGTACTTTCTCACTCCTCGAGTATTAATTCAATTAATTTATTTAGATTAAATTGTACACAGGGCTTTAGGTATCTCTCTTTCAACCTTATTTAATTTAGGTATCTCTCTTTTATCCAATTTATCCAGTTATTTTATTACATTCTAATTTTATCTTAATTCTGACATGGTTTTACCAAATTCAATATTTTTGACATTTAATTTATACAGTTATTTTATTACTAATTTACAAATGTTTAATCAATTTTTTTTTTAATACTGACTTACTTTTTTTTTTCTTATATTATAATAGTAGCCAGATGACTGTAAATTAAACTTATGTTTTTGCATGCTAATTTTAAAGGTTGGCAAAACATGTCTCAGTACTTTAAGTTATTTTTAAGATCTTTTATACCTACCATGTTTTATGCAAATAAAGAAATTATTATTATTATTATTATAACCTCTGGTGGTTAATCAGTCCATGAAACTGAACAACTTCCCCAAGGAACATAGGTCAAAATACGAAAAAAAATGTTGATCTCCCATACAAAATGCGCTATATGAGCGATGAAGTTTGTATGGGAACTCAATTTTTTTTTTCGTATTTTGACCTATGTTCCTTGGGGTAGTTGTTCAGTTTCATGAACTGATTAACTACCCGAGCGGTTGAAAGAGAGATACCTAAAGCTCTGTATAATATTAAAAATTCGCACGTTCAAATACAATTTTACCCATAATTAAGTAGCGTCAACACCATATCGTCTGCGTACTTTTCTTTATCTGTTTAACGTACCGCTAATTCGTATTATTTCAGTACTATTTACGGCATTCATCCGTCCACAATGTTATTTTTCCACGTCCCGTGTTTAAAAGTGCGTGATAGAAGCAATCTTCACTCTATTTTGAAGGAAATTTCTGTTGCTTTTCCTTGCAAGCTTTATTGAGAGAGAAATAAACACAGATTGTGGCAGCTGTTTTTCTTCCCAGGGCCCCGATTCTGTAACTTCAGTTGTGTGTCTATGGAATGGTCGCTATTTTATCCGTTCATGTGGCGAAATTGAGAACCATCCAAATTTTCATACATCTAATGACGACTGCTTTGACTAGTGGCGCCACCGCCGACTGAATTTTCAGTTGCTAGGTAGTTTACAACTTTACGTTCGGTTGGCAATGGCGCTGCTGGTTGGGGTGGTTGTCAGCAAGATATGAAAATTAAATAGTTCTCATTTTCGCCACCTGAACTGATAAAATTGCCTCCATTCCATCGACACACAACTGAAGTTACAGAATCGAGACTCAGGCGTGTTGCAAGAGTCATTACAGCTCTCGAGGTATTTGCCGTATTTTTACCACTCGACAAAAAAAAATATTTCTGAGGATTGTATTTGTATATCACACATGCATGTCAAATGTAGCACCAAGAGTCAAAGTCCAAAATTGCTTTATTTCATAGAAAATATCTTCTTAGCGTGTAGGTATAGTCAAGTATGTGGCGGACTTGACTAACCCTGGTGTTAGAGTTTTCAAACCGCCAAATGGCCTCTGATTTGGTTTAACTACTGTAGTCAATCGACAACAGCCGGGACCGACGGCTTAACGTGCCCTCCGAAATTAGCATTTTTAACTTTGCGCCTCTTCGCAAAGGTGCAGTCTTCTTCAGGAGAAGAATAGGCGAGAAACTCCGAGGGTCGCTCTTTTTAACTCATATGAATTTCTCATTTTAATTTATCCTTACTAATTATATAAACGCGAGAGTATGGATGTTTGTTCCTCTTTCACGCTCAAACGGCTGGACCAATTTCGATAAAATTTGGTATGGAGGTAGCTGACACCCTGGATTAACACATAGGCTAAATGGTTTTTTCAAATTCCAACTGGAATGAAGTTCCGGGCGAAAAGCTAGTATCTAAATAAGTCTGGAGCTGAGCAATTTATTCCCATGGTTGCTTGTCTAACAAATAATCAGAATTTCTATAATTAGCCCTGTCACAGTCGTGATATTATGCCTACCCCGATAGAGACTATAGGCCTTGTAGGATACACTTGTTTCCATAATAATCTTGGCTCGGCAATGCACCACCACAACGTCTTCTGCCGGCGGCCATGACAGGTCTCCCCCACCACCGACTGTGACGTATGCACTCGAGACAAGGGTAGTAAATACATAATGCCAATACACTACATCCCTTCCTTTTTTTAATGAAATAGAAATAAATCACGATAACAAAATGACCTAAAAATCTTTTCAAATCTACTGTGGTCTTTTACTTTTCTTCAGGCTCACTTCGATAGACTTTTCATCGTCGTTCAACTCTTTTAGAGATGAACTACATCTTGCATTATACGTTTAACCAGGCTCATAGTTTTTAACTTTAACAACACCTACTCTTGAATGAGCTTTATATAACTTGATGATTTTAATATACTTTATATCTAATTGTTTGTTCCTAATCACAACCTGTAGTTTTTCATTTTCTATCTGCATACCTATTCTTTTTCTTTTTTTTTATTTATCGTTTTTTTTTTCATAATCATCATTCATTTATCGTAAAGAAAATACATTTATGTTCGATACATTATTACGGTAATTGTCATATTACGTTGTAAAGTATTACATTATTCCTATTTTGCATTTAATTATAATTTTCTATGCTAAAAATTCACTTAAACTATAAAAACATTTCTTTGTCATTAGATCTTTCTTAAAAGTATTTAGTATATTTTTTGAGCTTCAATTTCATAGGCAATTTATTATAAAATATACCTAGTGATTTAGTGATGGTTTAAAACTCTTTGTCTAACTATACACTCAGACTTCGTGTGATGCTAGCATCTCGCTATCTAACATCTCTTTCTATTGATATCTTGTAGTGATGACGAGTCTTCATAAAAACAGTAAGCAAGATCAAAATTTATCTGCACGGGTCTTTATTTCTAGTTTACATTCTTTTGCATCACCAATCAGTGGTATTGGTATCTTCTCTCTCAATAAACCCGGGTAAATATTTCTCGAGTCACGATATCTCCTGTAGTAAAAATAATTTTGATACTTTACAAAACTATTTACACAAAAGATCTTTTTTGACTAGTGCTTTACTTATTCCATTTTGTAATAAATGGTTGGATTGCAAACGTAATATTATCCATTTCTCTATTTTGCATGGCTTCGGCTTCTAAACAAAAATTATTTCCAAAGGTTGGTTGTCGGTCACCAGCTCAAAGCTTTTCTTATATAAAAATTGATTAAAATGTTCAACCGCCCAAACTAACGCTCGATCCTATTTTCAGTACGACAATATCAGCAGGAGTTATGATCCGTGGTTTCTTATAGTCACCCAGAAGTATAAGAACACCCAGTCCTACTGGACTAACATCGGCTTCTTCAATGTTTCTTATCATATTATGCTATGGTAGGAATATTAGAAAGAGCAGTTTTAAAGCATTGAAACCAGGTTAGGTTAGTAATTTTTACAAAACTTCTGTTTATCCAAACCATTGCTTCCTGTATTACAAAGAACTTTCTTTAGTCGTTTCGACCTAATCGAAAAGTTAGAGATCCATTTGCTAATGCAATTCACCAAGCCCAAAACCAGGTTACTATGCTACTATAGTCGGTGGTCTAATTGTTGTATAGTTGACACGTAGGTACTTCTGCAGTGGTTTAATCCCTGTTGTTTTGATAGTTTGATAGTCCATGTCCTGAAATACCTCATCACAGTCATTCTGTACCGACATTTACAATATAATAAAATATACTTTATTTGCAAACAGAGACATACTGTACACTTAACAGAACATAAACCATAGTGTACAACAAGGCGGCCTTATTACTAGGTAGCAATTCCTTCCAGGCAACCTTACATTTATTTTCCTTCAAGACGACATTATATTTTTCTCTTAGAACGTTCATCCCTTTCTAACCTAGCATCATTTTCTTTAAGATCTTAACCGTATACTAAAATACCATCAATAAAATCCCGAACATCAGCCGTTCATACTTAAACCAGCCTTTTATTTGTAAAGGAATTCCCGTTTTCCTCTTTTCTTTTTACAAGAATTCTCGTCCAACAGTATTGTCGAACATGTCCATCAAAACAATTCAAATATCTTTTTCTTTTGCAGGGCATTTAGAATCATACGTTTTAAATCTCAATCTCCCGCATCTACCGCAACAATCTTCTGCATTTTTTTTTATTAATAATTATGTATCTTATGTTATTTTTGAAAGTATTTGAATGGTTTCACTTTTGACCACAATCTAGCTGAGGGGCAAGATGATGTCGAGGATGTAGCAATCTCAACTAGAAGGAGCCTTACACTCGAGCCTTAAAGACACTCGGAATATAAGCTCGGAAATACCGATGCAAGCATTAGAACTCCATACCTCAGAAGTGAGCACTATGATAGATGAAGAAAATCATCCGGTGCAAGTCCTCGGAATCTTGACAAGGCAAATATGTTACCCCAGTGATTCCGAACGTCCGATAAAAGAAAGGGGCAGGTGAAATGAGCTCATACAGCTCCTAAGCACACTCTCTGAAGTACATATGTAAAAACACACAGGCAGGCGTATGTTTGCAAGATAGGATTCGAAGCTTGTGTTTGTCGTGCGTTTTCTGCACTTAGCCACAACTGGGCCATTGCTTGTGCAAAGGTTTTGTTTTTTACTTGCTATTTATCATCAATAGGCCTCTTGGCTCTTCGACCCACCAAGTCCAGTCCGGCAAGCTGATACTTTGCCAAATCATCCCCGAGGTGGCTAACTCCATAAACGATCTGACCTATGCCTTGTAAAGGGACTGGGGTTAATGTGGCGGGAAGTGCCGCTGAACCTTGTTTAGGATACCAAGCCGTTTGTTTTGCCTCAGTTTGAGCTTTAGACTCGATGAAGGTGCCAAAGTTAAGATAAGCAGATAACTTAATATAGAGGCGTTCAAGCTACTCGCTTACCGATAAGTATCAAGCTAAATATACTTCTTTTTGCGGAGAACAGACACGCTTACTCGTACGTGGCGTTAAAACTCAGCAGATTCATGTCACCCCACTAAAGTTAGTATCTCCTAGTTTATCAGTTTTCTTCTTAATTCTTATGAAGCACATTTCTGATTTCTTATCATATTATCACTTTAATCATTAACTTGTCACTAAATTGCTAAACTTTTTCATTCATCAATCTAAATAGGTTCTTCCATAAATAAACTATATTTCATTTCATTTTCATTTCAAGCAATCTAAATAGATACCTGTCATACACTTTGCTTTGGAACCAAATATATGTATCAAGTTTAGTTCCAGCTACTTGGAAAAACATATATTTTATTTATTAGTAGCTTTATCGGCATCAGGCATGTTATAAATAAACTTCCTGTATTTCCAATCACCTGAAATGAAGCTATTTTTTTCTGATTTATCAATCCCATAGTATCAAGATATATCGATTCCGCTCTTTTCCAGCACTGCCGTCTGACTATTACTGAAGTAGAATCACAATTTAAATTTCTAAAATTTAAAAGATGTTAAAAACACATTAGAAAATATTTGGGCAACCTTCAAAATCAATTTTAATAATCAGATTAATTAATAGTAATCTGCTGGAAACAACGCATTTTTTAAAATATGTAATTAATAAATTTATTTATTTTTCTCACCACAATACATATGAATACAAGGGAATGAGTCACACACAATAAAAAACTTGAAAATATTGTGGGAGACTGGTGCCTAAACTAGGATATTAGCCTGTATTTCAGGTCACCAGATCTCCACCCCTTGGTGTTGAATATCTATGTGTCTGCTATATTATCTATGTCAAATCAATCAATATATTGATAAAACATTTGTTCAAATCAATCAATCAATTTAATGATCAAATCTTTATTCAAATCAATCACTTTTATGATCAGACATTTTGTCTGCTTCAATCAATTTAATGATCAAACCATTGTTCACTTCAGTCTATTTTATAATCAGACATTTGTCTGCTTCCATCAATTTAATGATCAGACCTTTGTCTGCTTCAATCAATTAATAATCAGACCTTTGTCTGCTTCGATCAATTTAATGATCAATATTTGTCTCCTTCAGTCTATATAAATATCAGATCTTTGTCTGCTTTAATCGATTTAACGATCGCACCTTTGTATGCTTCTCTTTTTTTTTATACACCCTTTGGAAATGATCAATCTATTGTATATTTTATTATCTGCTATATTGTAACTTGTCACTATCTAAATCCGTAATTACATACACTATCAAAGAAAATGGCTGTATGGTGTGAGTGCCCTTTGCTAAGAAAAAACAAAATCATAAAACAATGGGTTTTGAAAATTATGGCTGTATGGATGAAATCCCTATGCACTGAAATACAATATCTAAATAATATTACAATACGCCAATTGTTTGGCTGCATGGGAAAACTCCTCTGCCTTTTCAGAAAATATGAATAAGAAAATTATGTAATGGCGCCAAGTAGGTATACTGTATATGAAAAATTAATTATGAATTGAAATGAACTTTTTGCAATAAACTAAGTTTCAATATCAGCACTCAATCTGTAATTTACGAAAAACAAGGTCACTCACTTTATTTGTAGCATCCGTACTGTCAAATAGTAAACAACGTACCACATAGTATTTAGCATATTAAGCTATACAAAATATTAATTATAACTTAACTTTCACCAGACGTCATGTCTCATTCTCATAAAACACGTATTAACGTTCAGTTCCATAGAATTGGCGTCACAAATGCCATTCCATGATAATTTCATGACCTTTACATTGCCGCGTCAAAGTTCGGGTTTAAATTACAATAAACACTAATTTACTTACATGCTTATCCATGTCAATGCATTATCTCCCCTCTTTTTTCGAGTTTGTTTTATAATTTGGTATGATTATGTACCTTTATCTCGTCGCCAGATGTAGGATACACTTGTTTCCATAATAATCTTGGCTCGGCAATGCACCACCACAACATCTTCTGCCGGCGGCCATGACAGGTCTCCCCCACCACCGACTGTGACGTATGCACTCGAGACAAGGGTAGTAAATACATAATGCCAATACACTACAGGCCTGAGTGTTTAGATGGAACTCTTTTAGATATAAGTTGGCCATTGGACGGTTTTCCACTTGACGGCACGGCAACGGCACGGCACCGGCGCCGGTAACCAGGGAAACAAAAAACAAAACCGCCCAATTGGGCCTTTTTATAATTCGAACGGCACGGCACGGCATCACAAAATTTGTATTACCATTGCCTTCTATGTTCCCGGCTTCTAGTATCATTAGTGCATATGAGGCAATGGCAAGGCAATGGTAATTAAATTTTGCCGTGCCGTTTTCTACACTTTATAATATAATAATAATCTATACTAATACATCACTACATAGTATAAAACAAAGTCGCTTCCCGCTGTCTGTCTGTCTGTCTGTCTGTCCCTATGTATGCTTAGATCTTTAAAACTACGCAACGGATTTTGATGCGGTTTTCTTCTGTAGATAGATTGATTCAAGAGGAAGGTTTATATGTATAATGCATGCATAATATAGTGGAGGAACACTGATAATTTTAGAGGTTTCTAATGTGATGTCGTAAAAAACACTTTTTTGATGTATTATAAAACACTTTTTTTTTGCGCTTACGAAAAAAAAATTGAACTAATGACCAAATAACCCATTTATTAAATACCAAAATTCTACTTCGGTGGCTATTTTGTGATCCAGTAAAGTAATTTTTTTAATCAAATGATGCATAAAAAGTATGTAAAAAGTGAATAAAATACTGACAAAAATGTATGACCCAATAAAAAGTAGCTGATTTGATAATCTGTGACACTTTTAACAAGTGAGAGTATTACGTATTACCTTTTTACTGGCAGTAAGTATAGAATGATAGCAAAGAGTTTTTATGCCTAACAAAATGATTATTTCTGACGAAAATCTTGATTTTTCAGTGAAATAAAATAAGTAGGTATAAAAGTAAATTAATTATTTTAGTTTTTTCATAAAATAAATCTGATTTTTAGCGAATTTGAACTAAGTATTTAAACATTTCTGTAGGCGTAACTGGCATTTTAATTGCTTAGCCTTTCAGCCTTTGCCTCATAATTGTGGAAAAAGATTTTATTCGTCCTTTTATTTTGGCGGATATTTGAAATTATTTGTTAAATAAATATTTTTTGTGTTATTCAATGTATTATCATGAATACACAAAAATTGATTAGGGAATTATCGTTAATGTTTTGTGTAATATCGTAAAATTTTAGTGCACATTGTTAAATCGTATTCAGTTTGAGAACTTTTGATGTAAGTATGTACTTTATAACGATGTAACGATGTATGTTTTTGACAACATTTTTTTTAGTTTCATTTCCTCGGCTACTGCATTGTAAAACGTTGAACAATATACGTGCCATAATACATTGTGCATTTAATATAGATCAATGTGCACATTGTTCAATCGTTAACACGTTTTCCGTTAATTTTGATTGAAAATACTATATTTTAAGATCTTTAAGTATATGTACAGACAGCAGCACGTCAGGTTACCCATTTACACTACGAACGCCGGCGCTGTTACGAGCGAGTTAATGGCGACGTCAAGGTTAACATGTATAGCCTGATGTGCTGCCGTGTGTACATATACGATGTAAGTTTTTGACAACATTTTTTAATTTCATTTCCTCGGCTACTGCATTGTAAAACGTTGAACAATATATGTGCCTTAAGTATATCATTAATAACTATAAATACATTGTGCATTTAATATTGGTCAATATGGGTCTTAACAGCATTTAATTTAAATGAATGTTAACAGGTTGGCAATGGAGAGTTAACACAAAGTGATGGAAGGATTAACCTAGAAAACCTTTGTGTTTTGATAGACAACATCCAAGAGTTGGTCAACCATGTCTATCCCGACATTGATAACATAAGTTGTAAGACTATATCTTGGTTTAAAGAAAGAGCGATTCTGTAACCAACTAACGAACAAGTAGATAAGGTAAACAACTTGATTCTTTCAAGGATTGACGCGTCGACGCAAATACACTCGATACTGTTCTCAATTTGGAAGAAGCAGTTCATTTTCCTACAAAATTTCTTAATTCTTTGAACCCGTCTGGACTCCCCTCATAAAATGATGTTGATAGTAGGTTGTCTTGTTATTTTGTCAAGAAACCTGAATCCACCTAAACTTTGCAATGGCACGCGTTTGCTTAAAATCTCGAAAAACTTTTATAATAGAGTGCACAATACTCACCGGATGTGGTACAGGAGAAGATAAAATAAAAATAAATAAATGGATGAATAAATAGATGTATTGATTCCCCAAATTCCTCTGATATCATCGGATTTACCGTTCCAATTTAAACGCCTACAATTTCCGATAAAGATATCTTTTGTGATGACCATTAAAAATCGCAGGGTCAAACTTTCAACGTTGCAGGCTTAGATTTGAGGGTTGATTGTTTTTCACATAGCCAATAATATGTCACTCTTTCAAGAGTAACATCTAACGAAAAAATGTTTGTTTTATCTAATGACAAAAAAAACGGTGAACGTAGTATATAAAGACATTTTGTAGTATATTTAGTTAAACCTGTTCTGCTTACTATTTTCTTATAAACATGTAACAATGAAGCATTTCTTTTTTTTATTTATTGCTTCCCATTGTCTGTATGTCTGTCGGTATGTCCCTAATATGCTTAGATCTTTAAAACTACACAACGGATTTTGATGCCGTTTTTTTTAATAGATAGAGTGATTCAAGGGGAAGGTTTATATGCATAATATATGCCGGTGGCGCACGACAAAAAGCTGTGAACGTTGTATATAAAGACATTCTTTAGTATATTAAGTAAGTATTAATAATTGCACCCGTGCGAAGCCGGGCGGGTCGCTAGTATATTATAAACAGGAAAGATTTGTATTTTTGTATGTAACGAATAGGCACCGAAACTACTGGACCGATTTCAAAAATTCTTTCACCATAAGGATGCTAAATTATCCCTAAGTAACACAGGCTACATAATTTTCCCGAATCCCCACGGAATCGAAGTCCCGAGAAGGATGCTTGTATAATAATATAATAACATAAAGTATAATAATATAAAGTGGAAAGATTTGTATTTTTGTATGTAACGAATAAACTTAAAAACTATTAGACCGATTTCAAAAATTCTTTCACCATTAGGACGCTACACTACAGTATCCCTGAGTAACATAGGCTACACAATTCTACCGAATCCTTACGGGAACAAAGTCCCGAGCGGAGTGCTAGTCGTATTATAAAAAGACCCATTTAGCTAAAAGCTGGTAAAAACTGGAATTGCAGTCTTGACTTAAATCTAGAATTTCTTGCGACTGTTTCTAGGTTTACAGCCATTAAGGAGTACAATGAAACGCTACAATTGAGTTTTCAGTCGTTTTTATGATCGCTAAAGCTAATCTACGTTACTGTTATACAGACAAAGGTACTCTTAAGAGTCTCAGCTTCAGCTTTTCAGCGAAAAGCTGCCAAAATTCAGTAGGTTCCAATTCCACGAAAAAGTGCGATGCCCCTATATCTTGGAGAATTGTGAAGATATGATATTCAAAAAATACTCAAAAGACGCGTATTCACGAGAGCTAAGGTGCAGAAAACAATTTTTTAAAAATTCCGAATTTTAAATTTTGGCACTCGATATTTTGGAAATGAAGAATGATATCAAAAATTTGAGAAAAATTCCTCTGGACAATTTAGTCAGCTACAATTTGAGCCTAAAACAAAGCAGATTGGGTTAAGGGTTTTCTCTGTAGCCTAACCTTTTTGAAAAAAGTCAAAAGGTGAGATCGACATTTTTTCGAATTCCTTAGATTCTTTTCAAATTCACTTCCAATGTGGTCGATAGTCATGCCAGGCCCGCAGACATTGACACTGGAAATGTCAAAAAGGGGCGTTTAACTGTGTGTCCCTGACATCGTATCTCCTAAGCCGACGGTTCACCCCCCCCCCCCCCCATACTGGGTGAAAAAGAACCTCCTAGCTGTATCACTCAAAGAACACATTTATGAAAAAAAAATTTTTTTTGTATTTTTTCAATGGGAATAGTTCATTTTTTGCCTAAACGTAGACATTACCTCTACACCAAGCACGCGAGGGGTACGAACAGCGCTCGGGGGGTGCACCCGAGTGGTGTCTACGCTTAGAAAAAAAAATGTTCTGTAAGTGATACTGGTTCAGGATTTTTAATAAAGCTAGGAGGTTCTTTTTCAACCTGTATATATACGTTTATGTGAAACCACACGAGCATATTATGTTTTTCTGCGTTTTCGCTGCGTGAGGAATTCCCATGTTTATTTTTAAATTTAATACCCAAATCCTCTTAACGAACTTTAGATGTCATACGATACGGCTTCTCCTTTTTATTAAATTGTTAGCATCAAAGCAAATGGGTTCGATAAAAAAAACGTAATATACGTATCGGAAATCTTTACTTTTCATTTTTTTACTATATAATGTATGTGTAGGTACGAGCATTTTTCAGCTTAGTACATTAGATGAATGGACAAGAAAATAGTTTGCGTTGATATACATTTTGAATGTGTGCTTGCATTTCCTAACTTTCCTCTAGGGGAACCTATATGAAAAAAAAAGGAAATTCGACGTCTCATACAAAGACCGCCTTTGCGCACTTTTATTTAGAGTAAAACTTTTTTTGTGACGAGGCGGCATGCGCCTCGTCTTCATCCTCCTTTTCCATTCTCTTTTTGCGACATTTTTACTCTTCAGTTTTGGCATTCCTAATCCAACTTCAAAATTGAACACTTCTATTTGTCATTCGCTGGGATGACACAGACCCAACACGAGAATATAAACACTAGCAGACCCAACAAGAGAACGTAAACACTAGGACCCAACAAGAGAATGACCCAACACGAGAATATAAACACTAGCAGACCCAACAAGAGAATGTAAACACTAGGACCCAACAAGAGAATGACCCAACAAGAAAATATAAACACTTGAGTTTCCGTCGCAGGCGCACGCCCGCTCATAGTATACTGTTTTATATATTTTGTAATAAATTAACATTTAAAGTTTAAGTGTAATAGGTGTGTAATAAATGTAATCCAACTTAATTGTTTTCTTATTACTTCTTCGTGCTCCCGCAGCCAGCCGGCGCACGTGCAATAAATTAATTTCTATCTATCTAAAGGCAAACCTGTAAAAAAAATTGAAAATTAAAATAAAAATAAAAAAAATTGAAAATTAATTAACTTTTTACAAAAAAAAATCGACTTCAAAAAGCGAAAAATAAAAACGTTGCATTTAGTGTGCTACGTACCTACTGACCTGTTTGAAGTCGGTGCCTAGCCAAATAAGTTTAATAAGCGAAACATACATCCGTCTTTACACCGATTTCAAACAGATCGCACACTTTATGCAATGTTTTTATTTTCCCTTTTTGAAGTCGGTTTTCTTTTTTTGTAATGAGTTAATATAATGTAGTATAACATACGACAGAAAACAACACGTGTTCAATAAGTTAAGCTTACGATGTGCCTAAACAAAACAATTTAATGTATAAAGCAACGCTATGTTGAAACATATCGGGGAAACTTAATTAATTCAGCTCTCCAATGTTCGACGAGCAGCTAAAGATTTAACTTAATTATATAGATAAAATTCAAATTCAAATTCTTTTATTTTGCAAATAAAGGTTACATAATTAATAACAACCATGCGAAAATAATAATTTAACCATAGAACTAAAATTTCATAAGATAAGGAAAACATTTACAGTCAATATATAACAACCAGCGTTATCTTTTAGTCACCATATTATTTATTGACCCCATAGGGGATGATTTTCGAAAAATCTCGAAACATGTGTCCGTTTATTTGCTTTATCCTGTCGAAGTTTCGAATAAAAATGACAAAAAAAAATGTTTTATCAATACCTCCCCATTTCACACCTTTAGGGGTTGAATTTTAAAAAATCCTTTCTTAGTGCTTGCCTACGTCACAAAAGAGACCTTTTGGCCAAATTTCAGCTTTCTAGATCTAAGGGTTTGGGCTGGGCGTTGATGAGTTAGTGAATCAGGGCCTACAATTTTATTTATAACTAGCATTCCGCTCGGGACTTCGTTCCCGTGAGAATTCGGGAAAATCATGTACCCTATGTCCATTCCGGATAATGTAGGATTCTAATGGTGAAAGAATTTTTCAAGTCGGTCCAGTAGTTTCGGAGCCTGTTCAATGCAAACAAACAAACAAACAATCTAATCTTTTCTCTTTATAATATGTATAGACAATAAGCAACAATTTTAATAAAAAAAAATAAAACAATATTTAAAAAATGTGTATAAATTAATTATCAAGTTAATCATAGATCTTTCCGAAAAATTAATTTAAAGTATAAAATGGATTTTTCAATAAGAAAGTTTTTAACTTATGTTTAAAGCTATTATTATTATACATTTCTTTATGTCTAAGTCTAAATTAAAATAATTAACATAATTTGATTTCGGTAAAACTAAACGATTGTTATTTCTTATGTTATAATGTGTTACATCTTTTAGAATGGGGATGTTGACAATGTTTGATTTTATGAATTATTGTATGTGTAAAAAAAAATAATGTCCTAAAACAAGTTATTAGCATTTATGTAAGGTCCTAATTTTTTAGTGACTTTCCTTCAAAGACGTTATTGTATAGGTTAATAGTATTCCAAAAAACAACATAAAATTTAATTATCTTAAAATAAAATTTAGCAAAAAAAAATAAAAAAATAATTATCCATTTAAAGATAAAGGAATGGTTCTCTATCACTTGAAGCCGGCCACTCCCCGCTCGCCCGCTCTACTAATGCCATTATTATTTACGTTTGAATGGATGGGTTTATTCATCATAGTAATGAAAAAATATCATAACAAAATTTTTCAAGACCTTTTCAATTTAATATTATGCGTTTGTTTTTTGACTCAAATGATATATTTTGACCTACACAATAACGTGTTAAAAGGAAAGTCACTAATAAATTAGGACCTTATATTATCGTAAGGACTAGCTATCTCGTTTTGTGGGGAGAGCTAGCTATCTCGTTTTTACCTACGCAAACAAATGGCGGTGACGTCACATGCCCGTCTGTGCATCTCTTCTTCGTTGTTTGACAGTTTCCCCCTCTATTGAAATTTAATAGCTTGTAACTTTTTTATTTCTCAATAGTTTTCAAAAATATTTCGGTTTTGGGTTTTGGATTCAGTTCCTTTTTAAGATAACTAATTTAAAAAAAAATTTCAACATCCCTAATTGATTTGCTTATGTCTTTATGAATGTATACTTTACTAAGTCCGTATTACAGAACGCGACTCAGACTTTGATCTAAACTTAGCAATCGTCTTTGCCATTTTGATAGTGAGAGTCAGGGACGATCAATACTTAAGTATAGATCAAGACTTGAGTCTCCTTTTGTAATACGGGTCTAAAAGGTTAAATTTTGACTATCAAAACAAGAGCGCAAATGAAAGATAGGATGTTTGTGTCTCAACATGTAATAATTAACTAAATTCTTAACTAAATTAATTACTATCTTCACGCCCGGTTTGGTCGAGTGGTAATGACGCTGTTTCTTAAGCGACGGGTCTTGGGTTCGATTCCTGGTTGGGGCAAATATTTGTTTAGCAGATGTTTGTTCTCGGGGGCGTTTGTGTGTATTTATGTTAGTTTCAAGGGACCTACGACACAAGGGACAACCTTTGAGTATGTAGCTTTATATATTACTAGCTTTTCGCCCGGGACTTCGTTCCCGTGGGAATTTCCCCGTCAATTTTCCAATGTTTTTAATAGTTATTCTGCTATTCGGGACGGAGAGAAATACAACAAATCAAAAACCATGGATATCGGTCCAGCCGTTCTCGAGTTATAAGTGTTGTAACAAACACGACTTTCTTTTATATATATAGATAGATTATTAAAAAATGAATTCGCCCCTTACATTTTAAACGATATATATATTTTTTAATAATTTGATCTCTTTATTTTTTGTAATCAAATTACGTTTAACCTTAGACCTTTAAAATCAATTCATCATTAGTAAGTTTGCTCAAATAAAAATATATCGTTTACTTTCGCATGTGAGTTTAAATTCTATGCCCATATAAATAAGGCCTATAACAGAAAATTTATCAAAAAGATGCTTTAAAAAAAGTGGCACATTTCAGCACACATTTCAACGTGGCCATTTTCAGCAAAGTAAAAGTCAACATCAGGAAACAGTAATTGAACAAGCGGTAGTGTTTCTTAACCTTAATTTATACTTTATTGTACACATAACTTAAAAAAAAAACATTTTACAGATAACAGGACACACAATGGCGAGCTAAACTCAAAATGAGTTCTCTTCCAGCTAACCTAAGTGACAGAGAAAGGACATCATTCAAAACGTACCAAAATTTAAAAGTGGCGGCCAAAAACGTAAAGTTATTATTTCAAAAGGACACAATATTCTTAACATTTTTTATTATGACAGTTAAGCTGTACGACCTTTACGTATTTTCTATTTTTAAGCTTAAAAATCTAGATTTTCAAGCCAAAATGCAATTTTACATCTAGAATTTTAACCTTTAACCTAATACGAAAAATGTTTTGTATCACAATCTATTAAAATACAATTTTCTGTCTAGTAATGGTCGTATAGCTTAGCTATCATACTAAAAAATGTTTAGAATAATATGTTCTTTCGAAATAATAACTTTAACTTTTTTGGCCGCCACTTTAAAAAATTTGGTATTTTTTGTATGAGCCGTGAATGATGTCCTTTATACTATTGAAGCAAGCAAAAGTGTACAATACGGGGAACAAAATTACTAACATGGTAAAACCTTTTTAACTGACTTCAAAAAAAATGAGGAGGTTCTCAATCCGTCTGTTTTTTTTTTGATTACGCGATTTCAAAAATCTTGTTTTTTTTCGAAATAGAATACTCCTGCAATCGTCCAATGTAAATTTTATTAAAATTGATTCAGCTTTTTTAAAGAATCTACACAAACAAAAAACATGTCGGTTGATTTATGAGCGCCAGTATACGATTGTAGTGTTCGAGCTATGGATACTACCACGGAACAAAATATGGATATAATAAACGGTACATGTCTGTTCATATAATTTTTATCGACTTCAAAAATTTTCGACTGTATGTATTTTTTTAAAATGTATGTTCACCGATTTCTCCGCCTATTATTGGCCAATTTTCAAAATTATTTTTTTATTCGAAAGAGTAACTCCAGAGGTGATCCCATATAAATTTTATCGAAAATCATTCAGCGCTTGTAAAAAAATCCACAAAAACAAAAAATACTACAAACCAGAACATAATCTAAATAAATGAGTGACATTTTCGTTTGTGGTTACCTGCTAATAGGCATTGTAGTCTGCAAAAAATACTAGTTATCTACTTTGTGCGAACTGTTATTGGGATTGAAGTCGGTGACTCATACGTTTTTCATGTCCATGTGAAAAACAAGGGGCACTATTTTTGAATCACTCGTTTCATTTCGAGCGATATCTTTCGTTGATTTGCGTCGATGCTACTGATTTTTGAATTTTTTAACTACGAAATTCCATGAGAGCTAAGACCCTTTCGCTGAAGTGCAGCGATCAAAAAGATCGGAAATCAAAAGAATCCGCGCAAATCCATAAAAGATATCGCTCGAAATGAGGTGAGTGATTCAAAAATAGAGCCCAAGCACATTTTATTTGCCTAAACGGGAGGAAATATAGTTTCCCGATGATTTATTCTACTGAAACCTTACTGGTTCTACTATATGTGTACTGTGACAAGGGTGCCTCGTGACAATTTATTTCGCCAGCACCAATTAATCTCCATCAAAGCAGTTTTTAATTGTTTCAGTTTTTTAGGGTTCCGCTGCGAGTTTCTTTTTAGTTTTTAAAGAGCAGAGGTGATGAACCTTTTACAAGCGTGAAATTTTATTTTCTAATATTTTAACTGAAACCTATTTTGATTCAGACGTGAACGTAATTCTTTCCTTATTTTATACTAGCATTCCGCTCGGGTTTTCCTTCCCGTGGGAATCCGGGAAAATCATGTACCCTATGTCCATCCCGGATAATGTAGGAATCTAATGGTGAAAGAATTTTTCAAATCGGTCCAGTAGTTTCGGAGCCTATTCAATGCAAACAAACAATGAAATTTTTCCTCTTTATAGATATAGAAGATAGACGTACAACCAAGTTACTGGCTTAGCGACAAATGAATTCAATAAGTACATATTTTGTATCAATCATTTAAAAAGATAAGATTGAGGTTATCTTTTAATGTACATCTATAGATGAGGTTAGCACAGGACCGTGACGATTGATGATACAGAGAAGAGGCCTATACCCAGCAGTGGGTTGATGTGGGCTGAGTATGATGATGATTCAAAAAGAACATAAACATTGATACATGTTTCGTTAAACTCTTTATTATAGGCTATTGATTACCTAAATTTAAAAAATGTTTGCCCAACTTGACTTACGTACGTACTTATCACAAATAAAAAAGAAAAAAAAATTAGAAAAAATGTTCGGCGCCGAATTTTTTTTTCCCTAATAGTACATTATGCTACAAGTGTGCTAAGTTGGATATTGCATTAGAGGCGAGTTTAGAATATATAATCCATGGAGCCGAGATATATATCCAATACATATATATATATAGATATATATATAAGAACGTAATATCCAATGCGCACGCGTGTCATACGACGTTTTTCAACACATTTGCGAGGAAAGAAAGAAATAAAAACTTTCCTTTGATATTGACGGCAACAAGCTATCACTTGCATGTTGAGCCTCGGAAAGTATTTCTGGCGGTGTATCCACGTAGGTTTCCTGTTCTACACTTGAAGAAGACATTTTTTGTGTTGTATTTCTGACAATAATAACAATCTGATGAATACAAATGCCGTTTGTGAAAACCAAGTGAAAACATCTGAAAAGAGGCACAATTATTTTTTTATTTTTTCGCTCACAAAATGAGATTCACATTGACAAGTACGCCATAACAGCCAAATAATAAAAAAATACTTAACTAAATATTTTCACGTTTTAGCATAAATAAATGATAATTTTTTATTAAATTTAAATGATTTAGTGGAATTATATTTACAAATAGTTTAATATTTACACTTAATTTTAAATAATTAATATAAAATAAGATCTGATCTCTTTCCTAAAATTTAGAAAAAAAAACCATTACGTACTTGTGCTTTATTTTTATTACTCACGGGCTGGGTAATACATATCATTATGAAACAATGACATAAGACCCACTTTATGAGCAAATGTGTTGAAAAATTATTTGTGAATATCCCTCGTGCGGGTAAAAGCGTTTTAAAAAAATACGTACTTATCGTTGACCGCTGCATAGAAAACACGGCCCCCGACTATAACTTCCGCATCACGCCACTCAGATGACGTAAAATTTCACTTTGATTGTGCGAGGGCACCGCGCAAATGCTTGCTCGCTCTCGGGAGACACTTTTTTGACGTTTGAACATTTAATACTAACACGGGATCAAAGGTAAAAACGTAAAAGGCACGCTAATTTTATCCCTTGTCAGTATTAAGTTAACCGTCACGGTAATTATGAAAAGGCCCATTAGTTCGATATCCCTGACTTCGTACAGTCTGTTTTAATTGCATTTTCATTTAATGTCGCGCCATATTTTACATTTTCGGCTCTTGGCCGAACTTTTTTCAAGTTTTTCGTTGCTAATTTTGTTTTTCGTTTTACTTTCTTTCATTCATGGATTTTTAAAAAGGTTTTTTCTTTGAAACTCAATAGTTAATTAAAGTGTGATTTTGAAGAAGGGGTTTTAGAGCAGTGGTAGTGAACGACAGCTCCTGGGTTCGATTCTCGGTCAGTGAAAATATTAAGGGTGAGTAGCAGGTATTTTGCACGGTCTGAATGTTTCTGTCCTATGGGACACGTCATAAAGAAACAGGTGGGCCTTTGAATGTGTGACTTCTATGTTCTTTATTTCAAAAGCTATTATCGTGTTCACAAGTTACCAAAGAAGGAAGGGACTAACGGTGGTTTTAATGGTCATGTGCGTTAAGTCTTCTTCTTCTTATCGTATAGGTGTAGTCAAGTGTGTGGCGAACTTGGCTTACCCTGGTATCAGAGTTTTCAAACCGGACAATGGCCTCTGACTTGGTTTTAACGACTGTAGTCAATCGACGACAGCCGCGGGACCGATAGCTTACATATAAAACAGGGCCTCGATTCTGTAACTTGTGTGTCAATGGAATGGTCGCCATTTTATCCTTTTAGGTGGCGAAATTGAGAACTATCCGTACATATAATGACGGCTGCTTTGACTGGTGGCGCCACCGCCAACTGATTATTCAGTTGCTAAGTAGCTTGCAACTTTACGTTCGGTTGGCGGTGGCGCTGCTGGTCGCGGTGGTTGTCAGCAAGTATGTATATGAAAATTAAATAGTTCTCAATTTCGTCACCTGAATCGATAAAATGGCCTCCATTCCAAAGAACAACTTAAGTTAAAGAATCAGGGCTTAGGCTGCACCGGAGACAACTATGCTTTTCATTGTTTTCTCCTAGGTTTAAGAAATTTATTTCTCATAAGAATTTACAATAATTCGAGAAAATACAAAATACGGGTACTTGATACAAAACAGTTCCTTAAAACTATTTACTACTTACTACGTGAATTCGTGAGTGAATCAATTCTACAATAATTACGCTCGAAGCAGATTTTATATACAGGGCTCTAAAGCCTAAATACCTAAGTATCTCTCTTTCAACCTCTCGAGTGGTTAATAAGTCCATGAAACTGAACAACTTCCCAAAGGAACATAGGTCAAAGAACGTAAAAAAAATTTTGTTCTCCAATACCAAAGTTTGTATGATGGGAACTAAATTTTTTTTTTTTCGTATTTTGACCTATGTTCCTTAGGAAAGTTGTTCAGTTTCATGGACTGATTAACCACCCGAGAGGTTGAAAGAGAGATACCTAAAGCCCTGTATAATAACTCAATTTAAGATTGTAGAATTAATTCACATCGCAATATTTTTACTACAATTAAATATCTTAGTTAATATCATACCAATAAAGGAACCATATCACCTATAACTGCACTCACCCTTGTCTACCCACATCCCCCCCGCGATACAGGAGTGACAAGTCCTGAATGAGTCCCCACCAAACCGAAAAAAGCCATTGTTCTGTCCATCAAAGCTAAATCAATGGAAAATTCTTTGTGGCGTTTTTTATTGTAACCTTTTGTTTTGTATAACCGGTGGTCGTTTATCATTGCACAGCGAGTTCATTATGACACTTTTTTTAACCGACTTCAATGAAAGGAGGTGGCTCTCAATTTGAACAAAAGAAATAAAATAAACAAATAAAAAAACAAAAAGAAATAAACTTATGATTTTTATTTCATTTTTTACCAGCCCACATACCTACGTTCCCACCGAAAGGCACGGGCCTCGAAACACGAAGGGGATTTAGGCCATAGTCCCAAGTCCAAAGAAAAATAAAATATTCTAAGAAATTTAATAATCATAGGATTCACTTGATTTTGCAGGATTATTAATAATGCATTGATGTGCTAAACTACAAACCATACGATTTAAAGGTCTTATATACAACAGAGGAAGGAATATTTACTTTTATTTATTTATTGAGGTACATACAGCAGATTACAACTAATATTACAAATAACCTTTCAGAAATACTTATATAGATCTAAGTTGAAATCCTTACAAGTACACACAGCAGCACATCGGGCTATACATGTTGACCTTGACATCGCCTTTATGCCGTTTACATAGCGCCGGCTTTCGTAGTTCAAATTATAACCTGACGTTCTGCTGTCTGTACATACACAGCATGCAAACTATTTATGTGCCTCTAGGACGTGCGTAAACTAAATTCAATAACAATAAAAAAGAAAAACAGGAAAACAAAAATACAAACAATGTAAAAGGATTAAAAGGTACACAAAAATCAGTTCATTTGACGACGTCTGTGACTAACTTTTTTAAATCTGCGAGGTTTACTGTCATAAAGATCAAGAATAGCGCGGCTCTCAGAAGGCAATTAGTTGTATGATCTGCCCATTCTTTGATCAAACGGCATAATATATATTTCAAGACGGGAATACAGCCGACGGTGGTAAGTATAAAGTCTTTAGATTTAGTCAAATTCTCATCCCTCCCTTGTATTTTTTTGGATAGTAGAAATAAAAAAATGATCGCTAAAAAACATTAACATTCCTATTTCGTTCATCCCCATAAAGAAATTTAGTTTCAAGTAAATTTGTCTCAAAGGAGCTTCATAGTTTTATTTTATGTAAATAATAACAATTCTAATGCAAATTCTTTTCAAGTTGTATTGTGAGTAGTCTCAATGGAGTAATTTTGTAGTTCTCAAGGTAAACATATTTGTGTTAGGTAAGTATTACAAGATCACTTACTAGAGCAATTCGCACTGAAGAGTTAAAGTGATACTGTGCCTCTTATAGGCACAAAATCCTTACTTAATGTTATAAATGCGAAAGTAACTCTGTCTGTCTGTCTGTCTGTCCGTCTTTCACGATAGGTTAGAGCCTAGGAAAGGACATAGGCTACATTTTATCTCACAGTTGGGCACGATATAACCTGTAGTCCACGCGGGCGGAGCTTCGGGCGGAAGGCTAGTAATGAATAACGATGAAATAACTTCGAGAAGAAACCTGGCACGTATTTTGCCAGAACCGAATACAATAATTAAACAAAAACTTTGTAAAAAAGGGTTATTATTGAATTTCTGATTTTATCTGTTAGACAAGTAACCATGGGAATAAATTTCTCAGCTTCAGAGTTATTCAGTGAAGTCAATTAAAATTAGAAAGAGAGACCCTCGGAGTTTCTTGCCTATTCTTCTCTGAGGAAGACTGCACCTTTGCCAATAGGCGCAGAGTTAAAAATGCTTCCCAGAGCCGCCAGACCTTACTTATTTTCTCATTAACCGAATGTGTGAGAAATAGTTGTGCTAGTACGTACTAGTAACGTATTGAATACCAGCTAACCTGGGCCAACGGCCCATTTTCAGCTACCAGGTTCTGAAGGTACTTTCAAAAATTACTCACTTGTCTTGAAGTCTGGGTGCTACAGAAAACATTGTTACAATTTCCTGAATAGCATATAAACGGCTCAGATTGAAAGTACAATCGCATAATTTACTTGCAAACTGTAAAGCGTCTAGCAGAAATTACAGCCGACGGAGAGTGTCTGGCGGTGTTGATCATTAATTTTTCTATTTAATTAATTATACTTTTTTATAAGACATCAGCAGCCAGACTTCAAGACAAGTGAGTAATTTTTGGAAGTACCTTCAGAACCTGGTAGCTGAAAATTGGCCGTCGGTTCAAGTTAACTGGTATTCATACGTTACTAGTACGTACTGGCACTACTATTCTCCACACATTTGGTTAATGAGAAAATAAGTAAGGTCTAGCGACCCTGGGATCTCAGTCTATAAGTATTGAATTAATTCACTACTTTGAATTATTGAAAGTAAATTTTTGAATGATGAAATAAAGCAATTTTTAACTTTTTGACTTTGTTGTTCCACTGCTACCTGCAGGGGTATTCAGGAGCGTTCGACTATCGAGAACGGATCGAAATTCGATCCGTTTTCGAATGCCTTCGACTCACCGTATTCTACAGCGTTCGGCTCGATCCGAATGTCAAATTTGACATTCAAATTCGGATCCAAATTCGGAAAAGTTCACGATTGCTTCTGAGCATTCGACTTACACTTGTAAATAAACATTTTGTGCTAGAATCAAGCTAAAATTCAGTTTTACGTAGCAATTCGAGTGAGAAATAAAGAAAGAGCAAAACAAGGACCGGAGACAATGTCTTCCAACATGGAGATAAGGGATTTTTCTAATACTTTTCAAGATACCAATTTTCAGAACAAATATCATTTAAAAGTCGCTTCCTTGCGAATATCTCACTTTGTTGAGTAATTTGTAAACATATTATCCACCAACCACCAAGATATTAGCCATTCCCGTGGAATTCAAAGTAAGTAAGTATGTATAATTGGTGTAATTTAAAATACATATTCTTGCCTTTATTTTCACAAGATACAGAGGCATCGGAGACTCATTATTAAACAAAAATTGTGGTAAGATCTTGTTACAAATAGTTTTTAATTTCTGCTTTCATTTTTTTACAGCCTTGCACTTACTGGCACAAGATAGTTAACAGAAATTTTGTAACAAAGGGCCAGGCATCAATGTCTACATCAATAACGCAAACAACTCAGGCACTGAATGCACCAGAAGTTATGAGGATGTGGATGTGATTTCATAGCATTCACTATCAAGTAGGAAATATTTTGTTAAAAATAAGATTTGCTTATCTGTGTAATTCTTTATCTTTACTTATTAATATTATAAATGCGAAAGTAACTCTGTCTGTCCGTCTTTCACGCCTAAACTGTTGAACCGATTTTGATGAAATTTGGTACAGAGATAGATTAGAGCCTGGGAAAGGACATAGGCTACATTTTATCCCACAGTTGGGTACGATACAACCTGTAGTCCACGCGGGCGGAGCGGCGGACGGAAAGCTAGTTGCTTATAATTAACTTTATATTTAAATTGCCTTCATAGACATAAAATAACTAGGTATATGTACTAATATCCAAATTTTTGACTATTTTCAGAGTATTCAGGCTACCCAACCTAGCCTGATGACCCCGATTTCGCAGGCTGACATGAACAGTCCTGAAGAAAAAATTAATAAAATGCACATGAAGTCCATAAACTGCATCGAAAGGTGTTTGGAGTACTTGGCGTTGTTTTACAAATAAATTCAAATCACTCCATAGTTATTAGGCTGACTGGGCAAAAATCATAAACATGACATGTAAAATGCTCATAATACTTATTTCTTAACTCTCGAGGTAAATGGTTCTGAGAGCACTTATGCTAGTACCTACTGAATGCTCTGCTTATCCCCATTAAGAACATTTACTTATGAAGATTGACTGTGTCTATTTTTAAGTAGTTTAGCATACTTTATTGTTCACTTGCGATTCAAACCTTTTTTTTCTGAGATAGTACTTATTGCAAGTATATAATTGTATTGTTACTTATTTAAAAAAATCTTGAATAAAACTGAACATATTATAATACACAGTTTATTTAAATCGCTTTGGGTTTATTTACAACAGTAGTTAGGTATTCTTACAAACATTGAATACTAATTTCTTAATAATAACAATAGTTAAGTAGTGGAACAGTGAGTACCTAGAAGCTAAATTATTAAACCCTATTGTAGCTTCATATTGTAGCTTCAACACACCATCTTAAACAGATTAAAAAACACATTAGTATCCTACTAATATTTTAGATACGAAAGCTTGTAAGTATGGATGGATGTTTGTTCCTTCTTCACGCTAAAACTCTCGGACGGATTTTGATGAAATGTCCAATTAATAAAGCGACGTCGGAATAGTACATAAACTGTAAAATTTCCCAAATTCCTACGGGAATCAGTATGTTGTACGTTTCAAGTTAGTTTCAAGAAAACACAAAATAAACCGCCACAACAAAGCAAAGCAAGATCTTGACACTTTACATCTCGTTTACAAAGACATTTCGTAAATTTTAAAAAAAGTTTTTATAATGAAGAATTATGAAGGTTACTATGGTTAAAAACCATTTAAAAAGTAAAGCTATATTTTCTCTAGGCCAGAAATTCATCTAAGAATTAAATTAAAGAAATAAAATGATATTTTATAAATGTTATAATTTTTCATTCACTCAGTTATTCGTTCAATCAAATCTACTATCTCCGTAAATGCTTGCATAAACGTGTTATCTATGTCACATAGTTTCCGAAGACGGAAACGAGTCGAAGACGAATCGAACGTCGTTGTGAATAAAGATTTCCGTGGCATTCGACTCGTCTTCGACTCGAGTCGAATTCGGAAAATAGTCGAACGGAAAATAGTCGAGCGCTCCTGAATACGCGGCCTGGTCTGCTAAATTTTGGATCTTGCTCGAGGGTACCCTGTATCTTAAACAGTACAGAGATGTAGGAATAAGATTCATTGCTATTGTAGTATTTTACGAGTATTTTTTTTATGTGCACAGTAAAAAACATCGTGTATTGTGTTTGTGTAGTATCGTATGACATTCGAGGACTTTGTTTTTCGTTCAGTAGGCTATAAGCGGCCATTAGTGGTTACGACACACTTTTACAGCGAGGCTATAAAGCTCAAATTAAGATATTTACACACTATGGTAAGTAAAAGCTGCGGTTTCATTTTTCAGTTGATTGTACCGATTGTTGAATCTATATTCCACCAGGTTTTTTGAACTCGACATTGGTCTAATCCAATAGACAAGAAATTGAATTGAATGAGGAAAACAATAACACTCTAGATGCTCTACAAAAAATGGCACTCTACTAAAAAAAAAAAAATAGTAAATAAACGCTTTACACTCAAAGGCCCGCATTAAGGTTTTCCCTTGCGTCGTGGGTCCCTTGGAACACACAAAGACAGACACAAACACCCATGACCCGAGAACTACCATCTGCTTGTTACACAAATATGTGCCCCGGCCGGGATTTAGCTCGACCAAACCCGCCGTCAAAGAAGACCCTTAGTATAGTGTTTTTTTTTTTTTTTGTTAAATTTATCCCTTTCGGGAAAGGCAAAGGAAACTATGTCCATACAGCCATGTCTTCAGTGAAAAATCTTCTTACTTCAACTTAACCTAAGCCCTAAGCTCCTCATGTTCTGCGTAAAACCGGATAGCGTCTGTTTTACGAAAACTGGTGGCGAGAAGCACAACCGCGAGGATCTTTGTCGGTACCAAACGGAGCAGAAACACTGTTATCACTTGAATTTTTCATCACTACACGAATTTTAGTCAATTTACTGCATAATACACTATCACTATTACACATTAAACAACTTTTTCACGCAGAAAACGAAAATTCAATTGACAAAGCAACCGCTCACGCCGAGTTCCCGCCAAAAACCTCGTGTATTCATGTAAACATTTTACTGCTCATAATCAGAAGTACAAAACAAAAGAGATGGATATAAAGAATAGTTTTTTTTTATATCCATCTCTTTTGTTTTGTTTACAGTCGTTAAAACCAAGTGAGAGGCCATTGTGCGGTCTGAAAACTCTGACACCAGGATGAGCCAAGTTCGCCACACACTTGACTGCACCTACACGATATGAAGAAGGGTACAATGGCGGTTGTAGTAAGTACACCGGCTTTTGTAGTGCAAATGGGTAACCTGACTTGCTGCTATCTGTACAAATAGAATAGAATAGAAAAAATCTTTATTTTATAGGACATTCAAGATGTCACCTAAAACAAGTCAAGATTACAATGAAATACATACAAACATACCTTAAACGATTTAAATTCATACATACGCATTCGTTCTTTTGACCCTACTGACTCTTCGCCTATTCGCAAAGGTTGCAGTGTTCCTCAGAGAAGAACAGGCAAGAAACTCTGAGGTTGCTCTTTTAAATCGCATTACAAATTTTCTTATTTACAAATTTTAACTAAATCTGAAATAACTCTAGAGCTGAGCAGTTCATTCTCATGGCTGCCTGTCTGATAGATAATCAGAAATTTTGTAATAGCCCTTTTTGCGAAGTTTTTGTTTAATTACTGTCTTAAATTTGTCTGTGGGACGCCCATACAGACTGTGGACCCAGGTGACCCAGTGCCGTTAACCTCAACCTTCTGGATCCTTGCGAGCTTATTCTTGCGAGCAGAAGTCCCTAAGAGGGACTTCTTCTAGCTATCCCTGGGGAGAAACGAAAGGAGACTAATCGCAGGTTCGGCGTACTTGCGCATCAAGCAGTTTAAACCAATATTATCTACTTTAACCACTACACTAATAATATTACTAATTCATATATTTTTAAATAAATAAAATATTAAGTTTTTTCGCAGCAGATTTTTACCATAGTCCGTTTAGCGAGTCCTCTCAAGCCTCAAGACTCCTAATACAAAGTAAACAATACCAGGATGAAAGTTAAAAGAAAGAATTAGCTTCGTAACTTTTATTAGTCCCATAGAATAGACGAAATGGAAAAATGAAGGACAAAAAATGCCTAGGCAATTCCAGTAACAAAACTCGTTCGAAAATTCTGCTGGCCAAAAACAAGTCAGTTTTGTGAAGCAAATAATAACTTTTCCAATTATTTTACAAAGTTTTGATTTCGTCATTATTATCACAAGTCTATTTGCCTAGAATAGAATAGAAAAATCTTTATTTTATAGGACATTCAGGATGCCACTTAAAACAAGTCAAGATTACATTGAAATACATACAAACATACATTAAACGATTTAAATACATATATACGCATTCGTTCTTTTGACCCTACTGACTCTAGTTTCCTATTTATTGTTAGTCTCAAGTCTTACTTCCACACTGGACTGAGAGTGAAAGAATAACTTAGAATGTGCCAGCTACCTACTCTTCCCAGGTATACAGTAATAGTCTGTAAGTGGGATGCGAGAGTTTTGCTGTATAATGGGCGAAAGGCTGATCACCTCTCATCATTATGTAACTTGTTCCATCTGATAACCCTCACAATTTGTGTCAAACGTGGCATCTAGTGGTTCTAGAACCACTGATGCTCTGCCTACCCCGTTATGTTCGACTTTTTATTTAGTTCACCGATTTCTCCTCCAATTATGAACCGATTTTAAAAATTCTTTTTTTGTTCGAAAAGGTATACTCCAGAGTTGGTCTCATATAAATTTTATCGAAAATGATGCAGCTTTTATCGAAATGATTAAAAAAATCAACAAAAACAAAAAAATACTAACAAACCAAAACTTAATCTAAATAAATGAGTGACATTTTTGTTTGTGGTTATCTGCTAATAGGCATTGTAGTCTGCAAAAATACTAGTCATCTACTTTGTGCAAACTGTTGTTGGGATTGAAGTTGGTTTTTATGTTATATTTATGTTCTACTATTTTGATTTTTTTTCAGATTTTTAGAAGCAACGGTTTAGCTGGTTGGAAAATGACACTTAATACTTAATTGGCAAACGAATTCAAAAATTGAAAAACGTTAATTAGGAACCCTTATTATTTTTCAAAAAGCTATCCAATGAATGAAATTTCACACAATGGCATTGGCGACTAAAAAAAAACATCCCCCTTTTACGTGTCTGGGAGATACCTGAAAAAACATTATTCAAAAAATTTTTACCCTTATATTGGCGAAAGTAATCAATTTGTATAACCGTGCCAAATTTTAGCTCGTAGGTATCGTTTTTCCGCGGTCGGATGGACATACAGACATGGCAAAACTATAAGGTTTCGTGGTTTACTAAAAAAAAAAAGAAATTCTAAAACGACCCTTCAGCGGTTTCTTCATTTATTATGCGAAAGTAACTCTGTCTGCCTGTCTGTCTGTTACGCTTTCAAGCCTAAACTACTGAACTGATTTTAATGAAATTTCGTACAGAGATAGATTAGATGTTGGGAAAGGACATAGGCTTTATCCCAAAGCTGGGCACGATATAACCTGCAGTTTATGCGGGCGGAGCCGCGGGCGGAAAGCTGGTTTTATAGATGCGAAAGTAACTCTGTCTGTCTGTCTGTTACGCTTTCATGCCTAAACTACTGAACCGATTTTGATTAAATTTGGTACATAGATAAATAAGACCTAAGGAAAGAACATATACATTTTATCCTACAGCTGGGCACTATATAACCTGTAGTCTACGCGGGCGGAGCCGCGGGCGAAAAGCTAGTAATCCCATAATATTAAAAAAAAACTTGTATTATTACAATTCAAAAAAGGAAACCATCAACACGTATTAAATTCCATAAAAATACGCAATGTATGGTAAAACCCTTTTATGTGGCATTAGCATTCACGACGCGAAAACAATTGAAGCATAATGATATTCCAGTAATTTATCACACAGTAGAAATACGCTGTTGGAGACGAAGCGGAAATTACAAATTCCACGCTGATGAAAGAAAAACTCAATATATACCAGTTGCCAATTTTTTTCAGGCACACTGTAAAAATCTTTGATAGACGCGAGTGTTTTTATATTGAGAGAAAGGTTGACCATCATATCAGCCTATTGCAGTCCACTGCTGAACATAGGCCTCCCCCAAGGTGCGCCACTTTGCACGATCCTCCGCCTGACCATCTGGCTGGGGGGCGTCCTACACTACGTTTGCCAAGACGTGGTCTCCATTCGAGAACCTGTCTACTCCAACGCTCGTCGGTTCTGCGACAGACATGGCCAGCCCACTGCCACTTCAGCTTGCTACACTTTTGGATAATATCCATCACTCTGGTTTTCTGTCGGATGACCTCGTTTCGGATTCTATCCTTCTATCCCTTTAACGTGGAACATGACAGTGAGGTTGGCCCACCGATTGCACGTCGCTCAGCGAGCAATGGAGCGCTCCATGCTCGGGATCTCGAAAGTTTGACAATGTCTCACTATTACACAGCATGTTTCATTTAATACTTAACCCCAGAATTTATCTCAAACGTGGCATCATCTGGTTCTAGAACCGAACCACTGATGCTCTATGATCTGTAAAGTCTATGATCTGTAAAGGCCTATACCATTACAGATCATAGACTCGAGCGTATGTATGTATGAGCTACGAAGACCTTACAGCAGGGTTGGAAATCGTAGTATAATTATACTATTTGTACCAGAATGAGGGATTTTCTTTTTATTTATTTTTTAAATTTTCCCCAGGCGCCGGATAGATGGCGCTAAACTATGTACGTTACTACAAGGAACGGAACGTTAAATTATTTTTGATTATTACACTTAAACGTAATTTTGAGATCATAAAACGAAACGTTATAGTCATATCAGATCAATATCACGTCTACCATACGTATTTAGGCGATTTTATGAAAACAACGAAAAAACAAAACTGAATTATAACAAAGCGCGAGAAAACTAGGATGATTGGAAAGCCAAAACAAACTCAGAATATTTGATGCAATGTTTTTCTCCCAGCCTTTTGGCTTTGGCACCTAGTAACGGAGTCAGTTCAGCGCCATCTAGAGAGCTCTGATAAACTACTTTTTTTTTTTTAATACCCAAAAAGAAAACCTCCCATTTCATGAAGTTTAGCATGTAGTATTGTAATGCCAGTATACTACGCGACAATACCAGAATTATTATCGACCAGTGGATGGGTAGTTTTTAATGTAATTTTTACTATTTCCTGTCTTTTTGACAGAATAGGAGTTGTTATGTATTTTATCTATAAGTGTGAGTGAGATGACGATTACTTATATGCACTTTCTTGTGTATGCTCTTACAATTTTCTTTAATAATGTTCTAAAATAAGGTAAGACAAACAGTTTTATTTTTAAATCGCTGTTTCTACCTTACTTTAACTCAATAAAATAGGCTATGCATTGAAACAAAGGATATTTTTGTGATTATTTTTTATTATTTTAATTGTTTTTTTAAATCAAAATGTATTATTATTTTTTGTCAAATAGTATAATGTTGATCTCCAAGTAGTATAATTTTCTGGCGGTCTGATTCCAACCCTGCCTTACAGCCCGTGATACTCACTGTTCCAAATCGATAACATGGGTTAAGCAACGAGCACGAGGTAAGGAACTTTATGAGGTGACCGTGTAGAAGGTATAGTCATGAGAATTTCCAATCAATACGTATCTTTGGGAACTACGATACAAGGGAATATTCTTCTTTATAATATTCATCATCATCATCATCATCATGTCAGCCGCAAGACGTCCACTGCTGGACATAGGCCTCCCCCAGGGATCTCCACCTCGATCGGTCCTGCGCCACCCGCATCCAGCGGCAAACCGCAATCTTTACCAGATCGTCGGTCCACCTTGTGGGAGGCCTTCCTACGCTGCGCCTTCCGGTACGTGGTCGCCACTCGAGGACTTTTCTGCCCCAGCGGCCATCAGTCCTACGAGCAATGTGCCCACTGACACTTAAGGTTAGCAATTCTTTGGGCTATGTCGGTGACCTTGGTTCTCCTCCGGATTTCCTCATTTCTGATTCGATCGCGCAAAGAAACTCCGAGCATAGTGCTTTCCATCGCTCTTTGAGTGACCTTATAATATTAGTTTGATTTAAAATAAGGACTCCTACAGAGCAACATTATGTTTTCTTTATTAATTTTGTAGGGGCAAAAGTGTTATTGTTTACAACTATTAAACCCATTTACTGCAACTAACTAAGCTACACAGAGTATATTCTTCTTCTTAGCGAGTAGATGGCAAGTAACTATACAGGGCTTTAGGTAAATCACTTTCAACCTCTCCGGTGGTAAATCAGTCCATGAAACTGAACAACTTTCCCTAGGAACAAAGGTCGAAGTATGAAAAAAATATTTTGTCTTCCCATACAAAATGCGCTATCAGATGACGCAGTTTGTATGGGAACAAATTTTTTTTTGTATTCCGACCTTTGTTCCTTGGGAAAGTAGCCACTTGGACGGCGGATTGAGTAGCGTAACATGTTGTCCTTGCTACAGCGAGTCTGTGTCCGGAGCCTGTTTAAAGAATTCCAGACCGGCCATGACTACTTGTATCCAGGCGGGAGACTTTCGATAGATGAAATAAATATAACGAATTATACTCATATGTTATCTACTTACTCTCAGAATGACGTCAAAAGTGGTTCTAAAACCATATGATGCGCTGCCTTCCCCGTTAGGGATTTTAGGCGCAAGTATTTGGATGGAAGGAAATAATAGATTTTACAACAAGTGCACAAAACGAGTTCGCCTTCGGCTCGGACTGCTATAAGTCTCGGATAAAAATGGTTTTGTGGACGAGTTATAAACTCTGCTTTTCACTTCGATTGCGAGGAAATAATAAAATAACATATAAAAACAAATTTTATCTTTAAACTTCTGATTATTTTGGCTGTATGGAGTTTTCTATGCCTTACTATAGACCCATTTATGAGTAGATCACTTTGTGCACTAGAGCACAAAATGCGATTTTGTGCAGCCTATAGTAGATCGTTTTGTGCTCTAGAACAAAAAAATCGATTTTGTGCAGCCTGCGACTTTGTGCAGCCTATAGTAGATCGTTTTGTGCTCTAGAACACAAAAATCGATTTTGTGCAGCCTATAAGCTGCACAAAGAAGCACTTTCCGAGCATGAATAGTGAAAAAGTACTTACACGTTTTAATTAAAACTAGATACCTATATTTTTAAGCTCGCAAAATTTGAATACCTAACTCATACAAAGCTAAAAACACATGGAACCTACGAAATTTTCCGTCAATTTATCAAATGTCGAGCAAACAAACGAACAAATTGGCGTACTATGTTTGCAGAAGCCTTCAAAGCAAATATTCTAATACAAACATTTGTCGTTCCGCTTCAATGGCAATTTTAGGGGTAGGTAGGCAAATCGAGTATCATCCTTTAGTTTCGTCATCAGTGTTAACTAACAATTTTTTGGGCGATAAAATCGTAATACCTGAACGAAATCGCTTGAAGCGATTAGGTAAACTACATTGTACCTTTATTTTAATGTTAAATAGGGGCTCGGTTGATATTTTTACCGTGTGGTGATCGGTTGAGAATATCACCACCCCACCCCTTTCCGTGGGTGTCGTAAGAGGCGACTAAGGAAACACAAATGAGACCTGCCTCCTAGTAATCCATCCATCCCAGGCAATGACACTTCATTTTTTTCTGAATCTGAAGTGTCGTCCTATGGTCTCTGTAAAGGGCCGTCTGGTTCGCAACCGCTCCTACCGAAGTCCGACGCCAAACAGCTTGCTGTGTTCTGTCGGTGCGTGGGAGTACCAGTGCCTTTATAGGCATTTTCTGGGTGAACTCGCTCCATCGTTGACCTCATCTTTGACCTTATGGTCAAGATTGAGGTCAATAGTCAACCTATCTTATAATAAAAATAAAAAATAAAAAGCACGAGAGTTTTTCTGTATTATGGGCGAAAGGCTGACAACCTCTCAGTATTATACATCATGTTTCATCTATTAGATTTTATGTCAAACGTGGCATCAAGTGGTTCTGAACTGTATGTCCTCATCAGCCCATATACGTCCCCACCGAGGGGCACGGGCCTCCCTTCGAAACACGAAGGTATTTTAGGCCATAGTCAACCACGCTGGCCCAGTGCGGGTTGGTGGACCGCTCGTCTTTCGAAAATGAATTTTCTTGGACAGGCGGGTTTCATCACGTTGTTTTCCTTCACCGTTAAGCAAGTGATAATTAGAAATCCGTAAATAAATCCGAAAAGACGAATTTAGTGGTACAGGCCCGCACCAGGATTTGAACCCGCGACCTTCCGATCACAAGTCTGGCTCATTACCAACTGGGCTATCACACCCTCGTATGTATGTATGTTGATGTTATTTTATAAGCCTTGTATCATGTTTTTTTTTTTCAATAAAGTATATTGTATTATATTGTACTAATCGAGGGGTAGTAATGCAGTGTTGTATGAAGCGCTCGTAACCCAGTGTCGCTGGCTGATCTAAACCGATCAGTGAGGTTAAGCAACGTACCTACGCAGGGGCACAGACCCTGATGGATAACCTAAGTGGCATTTTTATTTTAATGGTCTTTATCAGCTAGTAAGTAAGGGAAAAATAAAACAAACGTTATTTTAGGATTCAAATAACATATTTTTTATAGATAGTGGGTTCTTCAAACAAAATCTCTTTTCTATACAGGGTTACCGTTTAAATTATAAATTAAAAGGAGAATTTTTAATCACTGGTCATATTTTTTTTCTTATGTAATCACTATCATTGCAAATAAGGAGAAAAAAAAATGTTTTTGAAGTGAAAACTTCTTTAGCGGCGGCGTAGTATGGGGAAAAAATGTTAAACTCGCGTCAGATGTCACGTGACCCTGATCGAAAATGCGTAGGATAGGTTTGCCACCTTTTTTTAAATTGAAAACTTCTTTAGCAACGTTGTGCACTTTGAAGTATGGATGGAAACCCGGACGGATGGCAGCCCTATGGTAAAATTATCTCTGTGACAGATGTCAACGATGCGATGTCAACGATTATTCGCACATAGTGCGCAAATACCGATAGACTATTTTACTGAATTGAAAGTAGACAGTTTGGTCGAGTGGAAAAGTTGCCAGATTTTAAGTAACAGGTCGAGGGTTCGAATCCTGAGAGTTTAACGGACTCTTTTGTTTTATTTCCATATTAATTAATGCACAACGTTAATGTTCAAGTTTTCACTTCTGCCGGCACTCCCAGAGTGCAACCCGTTGTTTAGTTTTAGTATTCAAAGTTTGGTGCTTCTTTTTCAAGCCTATAGTACCTATTTTAAGAAACGCAGAAATACGGGTCAGATGATTCGGTCGAAGAGCACTATTACTAAGTTTTCAAGTAAATTGAACGCTTTTTTTACTAAACGAAAGGACATCATTTAAAACGTGCCAAAATTTAAAAGTGGCGGCCAAAAAAAGTAAAGGAATTATTTCAAAAGGACACATTATTCTTAACAACTTTTATTACTACGAATTTTCCTTTTTTAAGCTTAAAAATCTAGATTTTCAAGCTTAAATACATTTTTAAATCTAGAATTTAAACCTTTAACCTGTTACGAAAAGTGTTTTGTATCACAATATAAGTGTGTCAAGAACAAATCTAGTAATAGTCGTACAGCTTAGCTATCATACTATGAAATCTTTAGAATAATATGTTCTTTCGAAATAATAACTTTACCTTTTTTGGCCGGCACTTTTAAAATGTTGGTATTTTTTTGTAGGAGCCGTGAATGATGTCCTTTTTAACGTATTCTCATCTTTTCGATGTTCTAAGTTTGAAATTTTGTGAAAAAAAAAACACAGCATACGAGTACGTATATTCTATTACATTTCTATGAACTTGCCGTAGGTACAAACATTTTGACCAGTGATTAAAATGTCAGGCCCGTATATATTTATCGAACTAATTAAGTCGCGGGGCATACTCAATGCCAAATACAACACAAAAATAATTACAATGTTGATTGTATATAGTATTTTTAAATGTGAAATTCCCATAAATATACTTCCCTCCGAGAAAATAATTGGCCCAGTAGTCAATTTCGAAGGTTTTACTGTAGGATCCCTGGAAAAAAAATATCGGACTCAATAGCAGTGAATAAAATTTTTATATATCTATCTAATGACTACAGATAGATATTTATTCATAGATATGCAATGCAAATTCATAAAAATGTTAATTATGCTTAATTTTAATGTGCTTAAAACACGCTATGAAAAATCACATTTATTCAAAATATATCAGATTCCACTACGAGCAAAAGCCTTTACATGTAATAAAAGTACTTAACATTTATTGAAAGAACATAAAAAAGTAAAAATTTTTGAAGTGAAATCTTCTTTAGGGCGGTGTGCACTTTTTGGGATGGGTAAAATATGTTAAGCTCGCGTCAGGACACGTGACCTGATCGAAAATTCGTAAGATGGAGGGAGAGTGAAAACTTCTTCATTGTGCACTTTTTGCGATGGGTAGAAAATGTTAAACTCGCGTCAGGACACGTGACCTGATCGAAAATTCGTAAGACGGAGGGAGAGTAGACCGCAAGAAGTAATATTCACGCTGACCATTTTTCTTTCCCTCAAAATTATTCGTGAATATTCTTCACGAGGGTAAGCTTTTTAAAAATACTCTTTTTTACGATCATAGTTTGTTACTTCTTTTTAACGCCTTTTGGGATGAATTTTTAGAAACGCAGAAATCCGGATCTGATGGATTGCCTTGAACCATTTTTACCAAACTTGTACTACCTAAATTAAATAAAATTTATTTTTTCCTGTACAAATAAACATATTTTCATGTTTTGGATGTTCTAGCTTGAAATTCCTGTGTGAAAGATTAAAAAAACCAGGTCTGTAACATTTCTACAAACTTGAAATAAACAAGGTACTTATGTAGGTACATAAAATTTGACCAGTGATTAAAAATTCAGCCCTCTTTACGTGTTTCACGTGTTTCAAAAATACCCAATTAGAAAAAAAGGTTCTGATGTATGAGTATGTTCTAAAATAAATCTACTGACACCATGTTTAAGTCCCTACGATTAATTTTCATTCAAACGTTTAATGAGTTATAATAAAAATAAAAAAAAATATTTCAAGTGGTACTATGTATGTCAAGTGTGTCATGTTTTCTAATGTCAAGTAAATGAATCTTTGACTTTGAAAGATGACTAACAGTGCAACTGATTTCTAGAGTTGCTACCATTTCTCTTTTGCATTTAATTTTAGATTTTCTCTTTGAAACACCTTGTACGTTTATCGAACTAAATGGTTCGCGGGGAATACTCAACGCCAAATACAACACAAAAATAATTACAATGTTGATTGTATATAGTATTTTTAAATGTGAAATTCCCATAAATATACTTTCCTCCAAGAAAATAGTTGGACCAGTAGTCTATTTCGAATATTTTACTGTAGGATCCCTGGAAAAAAAACTATCGATGTTAATGGCTACAAGAAGGTTTTTTTCATTATGAGATGGGTTAACTCTTGACTTCAATCTTGACCAGGTCATAGGTGAGGTCGACGACGGAGCGAGTTAACCCACAAAATGTATATTAAGGTACTGGTACTCCTACGCACCGACGGAACACAGCAAGCTGTTTGGCGTCGGCTACTTCGGTTGGAGAGTGGTCGCGAACCAGACGGCCCTTCATAGAGCCTACCACACCGCATGAGACCATAGGATGATATCTCAGATTCAGAACAAATTGAGGTGTCGTTGCCTGGGGTGGATTAATAGGAGGCAGGTCTCATTTGTGTTTCCTTAGTCGCCTCTTACGACACCCACGGAAAGAAATGGGGTGATGTTATTCTCAACCGATCACCACACGGCAAAAATACCACATGTTTACTAATTTAATCACTTGTTTCATAAACAGTACTGATTAATAAAACATGTTTCATAAATACCCAATAAAAACGTCGCAAAATTAAATTTTGAAGTGAAACAGTTCCAACTGTATTCAAAACTTACCTTTATAAAAATTAAAGACAATAATTAAACGTAAACTTTGTTAAAAGGGCAATTATTAAATTTCTGATTATCTATTAAAACAACAACCATAGGAATAAATGGATCAGGTGGAGAATCCATGGTGTAAGAAAATTTACACCAAATAAGAAGAATTCAGAAGGTCTTAAATTCTGAATTCTTTTCATCATATCAGCCTATTGCAGTCCACTGCTGAACATAGGCCTCCCCCAAGGTGCGCCACTTTGCACGATCCTCCGCTGTTTTCATCCAGCCACTACCCGCTATCTTCTTTAGGTCATCTGACAATCTGGCTGGGGGGCGTCCTACACTACGTTTGCCAAGACGTGGTCTCCATTCGAGAACCTGCCTACTCCAACGCTCGTCGGTTCTGCGACAGACATGGCCAGCCCACTGCCACTTCAGCTTGCTACACTTTTGGATAATATCCATCACTCCGGTTTTCTGTCGGATGACCTCGTTTCGGATTCTATCCCTTAGCGAGATTCCGAGCATGGAGCGCTCCATTGCTCGCTGAGCGACGTGCAATCGGTGGGCCAACCTCACTGTCATGTTCCACGTCTCGGCTCCGTAGGTCATGACTGGTAGGACGCATTAATTAAAGACCTTGGTCTTTAGACACTGCGGGAGTGGCGACGAAAAGATATGACGCAGCTTCCCAAATGCTGCCCAGCCAAGCTGCACTCTTCTGGTGATTTCCCGCTCGAAGTTGTCTCTACCTAACTGCAACGCTTGCCCGAGGTATATGTATTCCTGAACAACATCGAGCGTAACACCGTCAACAGAGATCGGCCTGGACACGACAATATCATTGAACATTACCTTGGTCTTGTCCAAGTTCATCCCAAGGCCGACACGTCTTGAGGTAGCGTTAAGGCTGTGCAGCATTTCTTGCAGGACTTGTGGTGTTTCTGCCAATATTATTATGTCGTCAGCGAAGCGGAGGTGCGATAGAAATTTGCCGTTGACATTGAGCCCAGTCCATTCCAATCTAGCGTCTTAAAGACGTCCTCTAGAGCATTGTTAAACAGTTTCGGGGACATGACATCCCCCTGTCTAACACCTCTGAGCAATTGGATTGGTCTTGTACGGAGGTTTTGTACTTGGACTATCATCGTTGCCATATTATATAGGCTTCTCAGCACCTCCACGTATCGCCAATCGACTTGGCAACGCTGCAAGGACTCCAGAACTGCCCAGGTCTCGACTGAGTTCTCGGCTTTCTCGTAGTCCACAAAAGCTAGACACGCATCTTTCAAAATAAATATTTCATAATAATTAGCGTGACATGCTTGATATATTTGAAACAGAGCTGCGCATGAATATTTTTTTTTTTGGATTTCAATTTTGGATTAAATTTATATTGAGTATTTTTGAAATATGCTGTTTAAGTGGGTGCAACGAATAGTGGTTTCGCTGGATGGAGGATACCTAAATGTGATTTTACACATAAAAATTGAATTTTTTCATAGCGTACTGAAAGAAGTGTAAAGTGTTGAAAAAATTCAAGTTGTATGGTGTATCCGCCGTGTGGTGATCGGTTGAAAATAACACCACCCCATCTCTTTCCGTGGGTCTCGTAAGAGGCGACTAAGGAAATAAAAATGAGACCTGCCTCTTAGTAATCCATCTTAGGCAATGACACCTCAGTTTGTTTTCAATCTGAGGTGTCGTCCTATTGTCTCATGCGGTGTGATAGGCTCTGTAAGGGCCGTCTGGTTCGCGACCACCCTCCTACGGAAGTCCGACGCCAAACAGCTTGCTGTGTTCCGTCAGTGCGTCGGAGTACTAGTGCCTTAATTGGCATTTTCTGGGTTAACTCGCTCCATCGTTGACCTCATCTATGAACTTGGTCAAGATTGGAGTCAAGAGTAAACCCATCTCATAATAAAAAAAAACAAAAAAATCTGCTCCGTATAGTTCAGACTAAGATCTCGTTCTTTTTTGTTATAATGTTTCAATTTCTGTGTAACAAAGAACCAAACCGTGTAACAATGATGACACTTGAACTACAATACAAAGCGTGAGTGAGTTTATGAGTAGATGGATGGAATTGAACGGTAACTGTGTATCTATACATATTGGGTGACGAAAATTAAGGATGTGAATCAGCTCACAAAATTTTCCTCAAAGAATAAAATTCAAGTTTAAAAAAGTGGCGATGTATACAATATCATACGTAATTTGTGATAGTTAAGTTAGCTGTAAGAAATATATGTAAGTTGCTACACTATCGGATTAGGTCATAAGTACCTGTAAGGACAGTTGTAAGTATTAAGTAAATAAAATAAAATAAAAATAAAATAAATATGAAAAAAAAAATATGAAAAAAAAATAGTTGTTAAATTTCATGGGAAGAAACACCCTATAAAGTTTCAATAACTGCACTGACGAGCAAAAATAACTTATCACTTACATAAACGAATATATTAAATTCATAAACTGTTATAGATATCTTCATGAACCAAAAATAATCTTATAATAAAAGAGGTTTATTTTACACACTGTTTTCCTTATGCTTCATTAAATAGACTTCTGTGCTCTTTAGATTTCATAGAACTATCATGAGTTGTTTAGGAAATTTCGTTGTCTATGTAAATGACCAAATATCTTTGCTCGGGAGTGTAATTAAAAATACTTACCTGCAATATAGTGCAGTTTTCTGAAGCATTGACAAGGTATCTTATCATTATTTCAACGCCCAGGTTCTTGCAGAAGTTATCAAGCTGTAACCTCAATAACATTTTTCCATTCACTGATCCAGTTAGCCTGTACTGTGAAACCAAGCAATTCACAACGAAAACATGTTAAACCTAAATTGGACTAAAGTAACGTAAAAAGTTACCTTCCATGTATAAATTCACCCTTAATTAGCCGCAAGGAATACAGAAATAGGTTCTTAATCTGACTACACGTCGCTCATTGCCACATCTCCCGGTACTCACATTGCATTAAATACCTATATGTAATTTTCAAAAAAATCAAGTCTATTATGATTTCTTCATTTGACACGCACCCAGCATTATGGATACAGCCCAAAAGAATTTCATGAAAGTTTGTGGGAAATGTTTTACAATATATACTACTAGCTGATGCCCGCAACTTCGTTTGCGTGTTAATTTAGATTTTCACATACAAAAGTTTTTTCCCGCTAACTCCCGTTCCCGTGGGAATTTTGCAATATCCTGTTGCAACTAAGCTTTAAATTTACTAAGGTACCTGCATGCCAAATTTCAAGTGCCTAACTTAAGCGGTTTAGATTTTTCATACAAAAGGATTTTCCCACTAATTCCCGTTCCCGTGGGAAATTCGGAAATTCCTTTCTTAGTGCACCTCTACAGTACCTAAGCTACGTCCCTTCCAAATTTCAAGTGCCTACGTTTAGCCGTTTAGGCTGTGCGTTGATATGTCAGTCAGTCAGTCAGTCAGTTTCTCCTTTTATATATTTAGATTAACTTGAAATATATGATTTTGATTTAGTTTAATCCATCAAAGTTTATCAAAATTTAATCAGCCGTTTAAAAGTTATAAGCAATAATTATCGGGGGTGCTATAATTTTTAAAATTTTAGAGTTATAAGTTATAAATATAATCACCGTAGCTTTTCCGATGTTTTTTTTGACGATAGCATTAAATTGGAAAGCGGTGTCATTCACTTTTCTGTTGACCATCTTCACAGCACCGCAGTCTTTTTGCTTTGGACCTTTGCAATAGTCTATTTTCGTAATTCGTGTTTTGAAAGGACCCTGAAATTGTAGTTATCATGTAATAACACGAGGTAAGTTTTTTTGTTTTACCAGCTCTTAAACGTCTCCATCCAGGGGCATAAAATACGAAGGGTATTTAGGTCATAGTCCACCAGTCCACCACGCTGGCCCAATGCGGATTAGTGTATTAAAAAAAAATTTAAGTCAGTTCGATTTTTTTACCAAATACAAAAGATGTAGGCATTCCCATCACAAGTGTCTATGACTACTTACTGGGAAGCCCCGATTATTACATGTAAGGATTTGTCTAAATAAAGAATATTTTTTTAATTTTTAATTTTTTTAATTTTAATTTTTTTAAATTTTTAATAATGTTATGTAAGTCGTTTTCCATGCTGGACTGGAAGTAAAAGAAAAAAATAGAAAGTGCCAGCTGCCAACTCCTTCCAGCCATAATGTAGGAGCCAGTAAATGTGATGCGAGGGCTTAGCTTTATCTTAGGCGAAAGGCTAACAAACTATCATTACTATATTCACGTTCCATCTCGTATCCTTCCGAATAATTGTGAAATTAGACATGTGTTATTGTTTTGACACCAATGTCAAATACCCAAGTATTTGATATAATATGCTTTCAATTTTAATTTTGTTCAGTGTTTAATTCAGTTATTACAATGTTTTTGCCATAATTAATGTTTTAATTTGTTTGTAATTTGTATGTTTGCATGCTGAATGTTTATCGGCTAAACATGTTGGCCTGTCTAAATAATTGTGACATCTTTGTGTATTGCCAATATTGCCATATTTATTGCAAACTAGCTGTCCCGGCCAACTTCGTTACGCCTTTTTTCTATATTTTCTCACCTTTTAAACCTTTCCTGGACTTCCACGAATATTGCAAGACTAAAATTAGCCAAATCGGCCCAGCCGTTCTCGAGTTTTAATCAGACTAACGAACAACAATTCATTTTTATTTATATAGATAAATAACTATGACTATGACAAAAAAACAGTTTTCTTTTTGTCATCCGGATAAATGGGCAAGGGTTGCCTATAAGTGGACGTCGAATAGACGTCAAGGCCGGGGACGTCTGAGGAAGCGCTGGCGGGATGACCTAGATGCCTTTGGAGAGAGTGGGCAAACACCACACAGCACCGAGATGCCTGGAAGAAACGAGGTGAGGCCCTTTCCCTGCTAGGATATGCAATGAAACTTCTCTCTCATAAGAGTAAAGAGTTCCGAATGAACACAAGGAAAATAGACCCTATTCGAATTTAGTGAAGTTTTCTTTTCTCTTGCAATTTAATTGGAGCATTATGTCCTTTTAGAAATTCGAGATCATGTGCCAACGTCACTTGAATGCAAAAGAAATGCTACCTTCTAATCATATTTTAAGGTTATGTTTTCCTTGAAATCAACTATCATGATAGTGAAGTCTCATTACTTATTGCTAGGGCAGCTATGGTGATATAGCACGGCTTATAAGAAAATTTGTCACCTTGTAGATAAGTTTTTTCTTCCAAGCGCATGGTCCCGTTTCTCATTCGGGGTACGCTTGACCATGATCCAGGGTTTGGCAGCTCAAGTGATTACAGTGGAGCGACTGTCATCTGACCTCCGTGACCCTGCTACAGGGGAACCTGACAGAGTTGGATCATGATTACACATTCATTCTCCTGAATGTGCAGGTTTCCTCACGATGTTTTACCCTCACCGTAAGAGCGTCGGTTAGTGTGCAACTAATGTACATAACTCAGAAAACGAGTCATTGGTAAATGGCGGCACTGGGGATCGAACTCAGTAGGTACTTCTCGCTTAAGAATCCGACCCACTAGCCATCAGACCACCGACGTGACTACCTTAGATAAGTTTATAAATGTAAAATTAGAAATACAAGTAAATACTCACAAATTGCAAAGTAGCATATGAAAAATAAAAACAAATAAAAATTAACAACAAATGGTAAAGTAGTGGTTGTTTGAGTGCCATCATAGTTATCTATCTTTTACATTACAAACAATTATAAAACACTACCGATCTACTTTGTGGCTCATTAATTTTCTAAATGGTACACAGGTTAATGTGCGGCTCTATATATGGTGTAAGAGACAGCTTAGCAAAAACTGAAACCCTGAATTCTGAGCATCATTCTGTATGATTTTTCAGTGGTGTTTTCCTCTGGAAAGTTTTCAAATTTTTTTTTTTTTTTTAAATCTTCTACTTTAAATTTAAACGACTTATTTAAAATCGAATACTATCCATTGTCAAAAGGCAAACAGAAGGTGAAGAAATAGTGAAATAAATGTAGTTTTATAAGAAAATTTAAGCAATTCTGAATATAGGCTGTAATAAATAAATAAAAACTCTCCATTTTGCAATTAAAATCTTGTGTAAAACACGAAAACCAGCAATGTATACTTCATTCTGAAAGCGGCGCGGCGGAGGTAGTTATTGCGCGGGGCGCAGTTTTGCGGTACATTAAGTAATGTAGGTAAATAACGAAAATTTCATAACATGACGTTTCCGGGAAAAAATAACCAATTACTTACAGCCAATTATAATGATGTCTAGGTTCCACCATTTAAGTATTTGGTAAGCTGTCCCTTACACCCTGTATTGTTTACTCTGGGATTTTTACGTCAAGTATTTTTTTTTCTTGAAACCATCTATTCTGATAGCGAAATCGTCATACATTGCTTCGGTATAGAAATAGTTTCAAGGTGTAACAGAAAGCGGACATTGTTTCGTAATTTAATTTTATAAATACTGAAAATCACAAACCAATTAAAAAGTACTTAAATATCGATTTGCCATTATAAAAGCTAATTAGAACACAAGTATGTATGTGGTACTTCTTCCAACGTAAAAACCCCTAATTATTCTCGTTTAGGTGTCATCTTTGTTACACGGTTTGGTTCACCTTTGTTACATTTGTAACAAAGAAATCTAATTTTTATAACAAAATATGCCTACCTTAGCTATCTACGTAAGTCGCAGTACTTACGTATATAGCTAAGATAGGCATTTATTCATGTTGATAGCCAAAAACCAAAACATCATCCAAATAAGTGTATGTGTTTTGTAGGGTTTTTTTCAAATTAGGTTATAAGGGACAATATTGCATAAACTAAAGCTTGAACATCATTCAGAATGATTTCTTAGTGCAATTTTCTTCAAAAAAATATTGCTAATCTGTCCTTTACACTATGTATAGACAGACAGCAGCACGTCAGGTTATCCATTTGCTCTATTAGACTGAGATCCCAGGGCCGCCAGACCTTACTTATTTTCTCAGTAACCAAAAGTGTGGGAAAGAGTACCATTAACATATGAATACCTGCTAGCCTGGACCGACGGCCAATTTTCAGTTACCAGGTTCTGAAGGTACTTTCGAAAATTATTACTTGTCTTGAAGTGAAGTCTGGTAGATCAACCTTAGGTGGAAAGCCACTCCTAGGAAAACTGTCTTTTCAAACAGGTCATATGAGTTCACAGGACCATACTTGTATAACAAATTACACAAATTATTGAATGTGGCACAACTGACTTAATTCCGTTGTAAAAGTCTATTAAAAAAATAGTTACTCACCTTAAGCTATGAAGATACTGAGAAACTGCTGGAAATACCTAATTAAATAAATAAATTATACAACGTGTTTCAAAAAAACCCAAAAAAAGATAATTCAAAATTAATTAAAATTTAGCTTATTGCGCAGCTATAATACAACAAATATGACAAGTATGTTTAAATGAAACTTTCATTTTGAAAGATGTCAAACCATGCAACTGATTACTAGAGTTGCGACTATTTCACTTTTAAAATTAAATTTTGGAAATTCTTTTTTTTTGTTTTTTTTGAAACACCTTGTATATTTAAGGAAAAAATAAAACAAATCTTACACACACACACTCACACACACACACAAACACACATAAACACACACACACAAACAAACACTCGCACTTGCACATACGCACCACATGTTCCCATTTTTAGGGTTCCGTAGTAATCTACGAACCCTTATAGTTTCGCCATGTCCGTCTGTCCGTCTGTCCGTCTGTCCGCGGGTTTCCTAAGAAACCCTTGGTACTACAGAGCTGAAACTTGGCATGATTATACATATGAATCACGCCGACAGAACTGTAGAGTAAAATCTTAGAATAAAAAATTTTTTCGGGTGTCTCCCATAGACGTGAAAGGGCGATAAATTTTTTTTCTCGCCAATATTTTTGAGTGGGGTGTCATAGGATAGCATATTAAAAGATAGAAGGGGTTTACTAAGAACGTTTTTCGATTCTGCACTCCGTTTGCGAAATATAAATTTTTAAAGTGAAAATATTTGTCAAACACAAGTGTCCCCCCCCTCTACCTGCTAAACGGTTGTTTCTAAAAATGTGGAAAAATTCACGTTGGTAGAATATATAACGAAATTAAAAGGAAAACTATCACACATAACTTGGTCCTTCAAATTTGCGAGTAATAGTCGACCAAGTGCCAAACACTGTTGGGATTAATAAGAATATATTTACTAATATAAGATCCTTGGTACTACAGAGCTGAAATTTGGCATGGTCATAGATATTAATTGCGCCGACAGATCTAAAATAAAAAAATTGGGAAAAACATTTTTTCGGGTGTTTCCCATACACGTGAAAGGGCGATGGATTTTTTTTTTTCTCACCGATACCATCGAATTGAATGTCATAGGATAGATTTTTAAAATATAGAAGGGGTTTACTAAGAACGTTTTTCGATTCAGCACTCCGTTTGAGAAAAAAATATTTTTAAAGTGAAATTTTTTGTTAAAAACAAGTCTCCGGGGGGGACACTACCAGCTACACGGTTGTTTCTAAAAATGTGAAAAAATTCACGGTTATAGAAAATACAACGAAATTAAAAGAAAAACTATCACACATAAGTTGGCCCTTCAAGTTAGCGAGTAATAGTCGACCAAACGTTTTTGGGATCAATAAGAATATGTTTACAAGGTTCCACGCTAAAAGTGAGGGGAGGTCGAAAGCCAAACTGTAACATATTGATATTTTAGGTGTCGTTAAAAAGTTTTTTGGGGGTGTTAATTACGAAAATGTCATCAAAATTATTTTAAAAGCAGGTTGATATTATTTCTAACAGTAATATTGCCGTAAAAACAGCAAAAAAAAAGAGCAAAAAAAAATTCGCGCTCGCTTCGCTCGCGAATTTTATACTTGCATTCGGTTGCATTTAGACCAAAAAAAAATTATTTCCGAAATTACAAACTCTTTCATAATACATTTGTTTTTAGGGTTCCGTAATAATCTACGAACCCTTATAGTTTCGCCATGTCCGTCTGTCCGCAGGTTTCCTAAGAAACCCTTGGTAGCACAGAGCCGAAATTTGGCAAGGTCATACATATAAATTACGCCGACAGAACTGTAGATTTTTTTTTCGGGTGTCTCCCATAGATGTGAAAGGGTGATGAATTTTTTTTTCTCGCCAATATCATAAAATGGGGTGTCGTAGGACAGCTTTTTAAAAGTCAGAAGGAGTTTTCTAACAACGTTTCTCGATTCAGCACTCCGTTTGCGAAACATAAATTTTTAAAGTAAAAATTTTTATCAAACACAAGTGTCCCCCTCTCTACCAGCTAAACGGTTGTTTCTAAAAATGTGGAAAAATTCACGTTGGTAGAATATATAACGAAATTAAAAGGAAAACTATCACACATAAGATGGCCCTTCAAGTTTGCGAGTAATAGTCGACCAAGTGCCAAACTTAGTTGGGATTAATAAGAATATATTTACTAATATTAGATCCTTGGTAGTACAGAGCTAAAATTTGGCACGGTCATACATACCTATTGATTGCGGTGACAAATCTAAAAAATAAAATGGTGGAAAAAAAATTTTCGTGTGTTTCCCATTAACGTGAATGGGCGATGGTTTTTTTTCTAGCCGATATCATCGAGTGCGTTATCATAGGATAGCTTTTTAAAAGATAGAAGGGGTTTACTACAAACGTTTTTCGATTCAGCAATCCGTTTAGAAAACATTAATTTTTATAACGAAAAAAAAATGTGGAATAATTCACGAGGGTAGCATTTACGACGAAGTGTACCCTAATCCAAAATGGTTGACATACAAGGTTCCACGCTAAAAGTGAGGCGAGCCGAAAGCCAAGCTGTAACATATTGACATTTCAGGTGTCGTTTTATAGGTTTTTGTGGGTGCTAATTACGAAAACGACATTTAAAATAAACACCTGCTTAGCTTGATATTATTATATTATTCCTTAAAGTAAAATTGTCGCAAAAAAAACAAGAAAAAAAATTTGCGCTCGCTTCGCTCGCGAATTAAACACTTCCATTCTGTTATATTTAGGCCAAACTTTTTAAAACATTTGTTTTTGATACTAAGTATAGTATTTGGGGATTTTAACATCAACTATAACAATATGCTTGTAGAATTAAGAAGCCAGCTGCATATTTGAACCATGCTGCTACGGAACCCTACAATGCGCGTGGCCCGACACGCTCTTGGCCGGTTTTAATTTTAATTTTATTTTATTGTTGAGTAAATTTATGAGTAAATTCTGTGTCTCTAGGGAAAGAGGCTGGTAACCCATAACACAGGGAATCCTAGTGTGGGTACCAGCACACACTGTTTTTTGTAAAATCCTGTTTATGGAAATAAAACTTTTTGAATTTTAATTTTGAATTTCTAATACTAACCATCTTGTAAACAGTGAAAACCACAGATGAAAATCATTTTCTGTCACCTAGAATGGAAGGAAAAATAAAACTAGTGCTATAATTGACAACATTTTTTTTCTTACATCTTAGTTTCATCAAACAAAATCTCTTATCCATATTTTATAGAACTATATACTTCGGGGATAGTACTCAATGCCATATACAGTACAGGCATAATTACAATGCTGACAGTAAATAATACTTTTAAAGGTGAAATTACCATAAATGTATTTTCCTCCGAAAAAAATATTGGACCAGTAGTCAATTTCGAATATAGTACTGTACGATCCCTGAAAAAAAAAAACGATGTCAATAGCTATACAAATAGGTATCGCCGTGTGGTGATCGGTTGAGAATAACACCACCCTATCTCTTTCCGCGGGTGTCGTAAGAGGCGACTAAGGAAACAAAAATGAGACCTGCCTCCTAGTTATCTATCTTAGGAAACGACACCATAGTTTTTGTTTAAATCAGAGGTGGCGTCCTATGATCTCTTGCGTTGTAGTAGGCTCTGTAAAGGGACTTCTGGTTCACGACCACCCTCCTACCGAAGTCTGACGCCAAACAGCTTGCTGTGTTCCGTCGGTGCGTGGGAGTAGAAGTGCCTTAATTGGCATTTTCTGGGTTAACTCGCTCCATCGTCGACCTCATATATGACCTTGGTCAAGATTGGGCTAAGAGTTAACCCATCTCATAATAAAAATAAAGTTACTAATTAATAGAGATGCAACAAAAATGTCTGGCCGGATGCAGAATATCTAAATGTGATAATTCCTTTCAGCTGTCTACGAAACCGGAGTTTCGTAACTAAATAGTTACGAACGAGTCACATAATTCGTATTCGTAAAGCACTCTGCAGATTTCAAACAATTACGAATTGCAGGTTCACAGGTACGAGTACAAGTTTTTCGTACACTTTACCATAATTAATTGGCAGTTAATTGACTTGTTTAATTTAACCTGTATTTTCAAAAACGTAGGAAAAATTAATATAATAATGTTTATATTTTTTGAAATGAAAACTTCTTTAGCGGCGTTGTGCACTTTGAAGTATGGGTAAAAAATGTTTAACTCGCGTCAGGACACATGACCTGATCTGAAATTCGTAAGACGGAGGGAGAGTGAAAACTTCTTTGTTGTGCTTTTTTTGGGATGGGTAAAAAATGTTAAACTCGCGTTAGGACACGTGACCTGATCGAAAACTCGTAAGACGGAGGGAGAGTAGACCGCAAGGAAGTAATATATGTTCAAGTTTTCACTTCTGCCGGCACTCCCGGAGTGCAACCCGTTGTTTTTTGTTATTTTCTAGTCATTGCTGCCACACTGCTGGGCAAAGGCCTCCCCCCCCAGCCCTCCATTTCTCCCGATCCTGTGCAAATTCCATCCAGTCCTTTTTATAAGCAGTTAAAGCATCATGCCATTTTTTTCTGGGTCTGCCTCTACGGCGTTGCGTCTTCGGACATCCATTGAGTGGTTAGGATGGCCCACCTGTCAGGATGTATTCAGCTCACGTGGCCGGCCCAATCCCATTTCAGGGAAGCGGATTTGTAACCAACGTCTGTTATGCCTGTTTTAAAACGCAACGCAGAATTTCGGACACGGTCGTTCTTTTCAGACCCAGCACGCAGCGTTCCATGGCTCTTTGGCAAACCGGAGTTTGGACTTTTGGCGCTCTGTTCGTAACCAAGTTTGCGCACCGTAGGTTAGGACAGGCATTATACAAGTGTCGTTGAGTTTGCGTTTCAGTTAACGTGGAAGCTCGCCCTTCATTAAATGTTTTAATTTTCAGGATTTAGCCTTGATTTCAACGTGTAAGCATTTGATTCTTAACTACAATAGATTCCTTACCTGTAATATAGTGCAGTTTTCAGAAATACCCTTTAAATTTCTCATCATCATTACAATGCCCAAGTTCTTGCAGATGTCATCGAGTTGTAACCTCAATACCGTTTTCCCATTCACTGTTCCAGTTAACCTGTACTGTGAAACCAAGCAATGGACAAAAAACACATGTTAAACCTTCGCGTCCTATTTGACCACATGGTGTACGAGATTTGTATCGCACGCGGCGTAAACAAGCACGCGACGAGTTAATTTACGAATACACGCTACACGTGTTTTTTTTTTTTTTATTAATGAAGGGTTCGCTCTTGATCACAATCTAGCCCAAGGGCAAAGATGTGGTCGAGGATGTAGCAAGCTCACCCAGAAGAAGCCTATTCACTCGAACTTTAAAGAGATTCGGGTTATATGAACTCGGAAATACAGACGCAGGCAGGGAACTCCATTCCCTAGCAGTGCGCAATATGAAAGATGATGAAAAGCGCTCAGTGCGAATCCGTGGGATATCAACAAGATAGGGATGGTACCCCGCAGTGCGTCTGGACGTCCGATAGAAGAATGGGGCAGGCGGAATGAGCTCGTGCAGCTCCTGAGCACACTCCCCGAAGTACAACTTATAAAAAATACAAAGGCAAGCTACTTTGCGGTGACTAAAACCTTTTTAACCGACTTCAAAAAAAGGAGGCGGTTATCAATTCGGGTGAATTTTTTTTAATTTATTTTTTTATGTTTGTTACCTCAAAACTCCGTCATTTGTAAACCGATTTCATTTTTTTTTTTTAGTTCGGAAGCATCTACTTCCAGATTGGTCCCATAAAAATTTTATCGAAATCGCTTTAGTAGTTTAGGTCATAAAAAAAATGAAATTAACGGTCATATATGTGGATGATAATAAGTCATCAATGTAAACGAAGCAAAAACGAAGTAGTTCCAGACTTTTAAGTTGTTTTTTGGGGCTCCTTTGCGGGGATCTACCGTTTAGTGACCGGTAGCGTATATTACCACCACACATCTTCCCTGCTGTCTGGTAATCGGTTGATAATATCACCCACCACCCCATACATTTCATGCCATCTGGCGATCGGTTTGAAAATTGTACTACCCCGTATCTTTCTTGCCATCTTGCGACTGGTTATGAATATCACCACCTCATATCTTTCCGTGGGGTGAAAGTAATTGATCACTATATCGCTCTTTAATCTCGAGTGATTTAGTGCTTTATAATAAACTAGCTTTCCGCCCGGTGCTCCGCCCGCGTGGACTATAGGTTATATCGTGCCCAACTGTGGGATAAAATGTAGCCTATGTCCTTTCCCAGACCCTAATCTATCTCTGTACCAAATTTCATCAAAATCGGTTCAGTAGTTTAGGCGTGAAAGACAGACACACAGACAGACAGAGTTACTTTCGCATTTATGATATTAGTATGGATCTACGAGGGAGTTATATGAATGATAAATGATAACCTTTAAAAACAATAAAATAAAACATTTTTAACAAAAAATTGACCCGCCTTCAAAAAGGGTGAAATAATTTTTTAAAGCTGTGTTCACGAGTAAGTAGTGGTTACGGGTAAAACAGCAAATAGGTGAATTCATAGCGGAATATGGTAAATAGAGAGGAATTTTTTTTTGACAAACGGGACCCTATTACTAGGGCTCCGCTGTCCGTCCGTACGCTTGTCTGTCACCGGGCTGTATCTCATGAACCGTTATATCTAGATATTTGAAATTTTCCCAGATGATGTGTTTCTGTTGCCGCAATAACAACAAATACTAAAAAACAGAATAAAATAAATATTTATGGGAGCTCTCATACAAACGTGATTTTTTTGCCATTTTCATAGAAAAGAAAGTTTGTCCGAAGTTGTATCTCATGAACCGTGATAGTAAGACAGTTTAAATTTTCACAGATGATGTATTTCTACTGTCGCTATGACAACAAATACTAAAAAAGAGAATAAAATAAATACCTAAGGGGGCTCCCATACAACAAACGTGTTTTTTTTGTCACGCGAGGGTCCCGTGCTAAGTCTTGCACGCCCTCTGGCGTTGTCAATGTTGTCATTTTCACATAAGACCGCGGCGCATTACGCGCGTTATCACCATCATACTCGAGCTGCTGGTATCATGGAATTCAGATACAAATATAAGAAACAAAATGACAACTGTCGGTCCTTGGCAGGAACTCGGCGTTGCTGTACCGATTGAATTTTTATTTTCTATAATAAAGAGTTGTTTAATGTGTTTTTTTATTATATTTTATTATAAGATGGGTTAACTCTTGACCTCAATCTTGACCAAGGTCATAGGCAGCAGGTCTCATTTGTGTTTCCTAAGTCGCCTCTTACGACACCCACGGAAAGAAATGGGGTGGTGTTATTCGAAGCCGATCACCACACGGCGTAATATTGATAGTGTATTGTGCAGTAAACCAGTAAACCAACTTTAAACCAAAAATTCTAGTGATACAGTGCATCGGCTTCGATTGGTTCAGATCGGTTCAGATCAGATTAACTGTCAAAACTTCCAGCTTCAGGCGCTGCTTACTGGATTTCTTTATTTTACCATCTAATAAAGAGATCAAGTTAGTTACCATAGCTCCGTTAATGTTTTTTTTGACGATAGCTCTATTATGGAAAGCGGTTTCGTTCAACTTTCTGTTGATCATCGTCAAGACACCGCAGTCTTTTTGTTTAGGCCCTTTGCAGGAGTCTAATTTCGTAATTCGTGTCTTGATTGGACCCTGAAAATTATAATTGTCATCAAGTAATTGTTTGGCGCCAAAATTGTTCTACTTATTGCATTTTGTTATCAGTTAATTTACTGGTTAACTTAACTACACATCAACAAGGTCCAGGGATATTGCACGATTTTTCATACAAAAGATGTTTAAGAAGCTATACTCAAGATATACTATAATTTTCAGACGAGCAAATGCTAAAACTGAATTTCAAATTCCAGTCAATAAATTTTGTTTTACTTGAAATTTTTGAAAACGTGACGAAAATGAAAAAAATTATTGCCTAAATTAAATTCGACCATTTTCATACAAAAAGCAGGCAAAAATCGCATTTTCGTTTCGTTTCCTTCATGATTTCACAAATTTCAAGCAAAACAAAATTTATTGATTTTTTGCACCTTTGCATGCTTTTTATATGAAAATAGTCGAAAAGCCCTCCATGTATCTTGAGTATGCTTTTATAATTTAAATGACCTCTTTTTTATAAAAAATCGTGCAATATCCCTAGACCGTGTTGATGTGTGTACCTACATGATTCATACTTCATAAAATTGTCTCACCCCTTTTGAGGGCGGGTCAACTTTTGTTAAAAAATATTTTATCATTTATTGCCAACTTAATTTTGTACATCATAATGTCGTGTTAACTATACATACTTATGCTGCCAACTAAGAAGTTTAACATTTTATAATCTTTGTATTATGGTTGCAATAGGTAATGCAAAGATCGTGTAGTAAACTGTGTATAGGAGGTAAGTGGACGAATTAGTATGTTTATATATTTTATTATTTCTGCGTTTAATATGTGCTGTTTGTGTTTGTGCGTTTATTGTTTTGTATATGCTGTTTTGTTTGTGTTGTACTCCCAAATACATTGTTTACTTACTTACTTACTATATGTGTGTATTAATAATAATGGTCTGTTACTCTATTGTTAGGTCCAATGTCGTTCCCATCAGGAAAAGTCAACGATATTTACTTTATGCAATGTGTAACTGCTTAACCCGTCGCGTCGCGCGCTTGCGATACAAATCCTTAAATCGCGCAAGGGCTTAAAAATAAAATGTCCACATCAATAAATCTAACAAAATGTCCGCATCAATAAGCTTATTTTTTTCTAGGGGACTTTAATGCCCACCACCTTGTTCCTGTCTGAGAAAACTGACCATGTTGGGAGAGTTGCGCGTAAATTTTGACGCCCAACTGCCTTGACTTACTCCCACAGAACATACTTCTCTTTATATGTTCTGTGGGCACTCCATAGCGGTGTTAGCCCCGCTAGGAACATCCGACCACTGTCTGGTGAAATTCATATCGATCTGCTCTCCTCCAGACTTGTTTCTCAAAGACAATAGGAGTCAGCAGATTGGGATGAAAAACTTAGTTTATGTCAGCTGGCTACACTTCCTTAGGCATACTGTAGAAACCATTAAGCGGGACGCGAGGGTTTTGCTGTATTACTTTTAGCGATATGCTGATTACCTTTCACCACTACACTCATGTCCTATCTATCTTATGACCTTAGGAATGTACATATATCAAACGTGGCTCTTGAATCATATGTTGCTCTCCCTACCCCCAACAGGAATTACAGGCATAAGTGTGTGTGTGTGTGTTGAATTCTGGAGTGTGCGAGTTTGTCACTTTAAGCCTTCGCGCGCCAAATGTACACCTTGGTGTACGAGATTACTATCGCAAGCGGCGTAAACAATCGGGGTTCTTACCAGCCCATATATACGTCCCCACCGAGGGGCACGAGCCTCCCTTCGAAACACGAAGGGGATTTAGGCCTTAGTCCACCACGCTGGCCCAATGCGGGTTGGTGGATCACTCGTCTTTCGAAAACGAATTTTCTTGGACGGGCGGGTTTCATCACGATGTTTTCTTTCACCGTTTAGCAAATGATAGTTAGAAATCCGTACATAAATCCGAAAAGACGAATTTTGGTACAGGCCCGCACCAGGATTTGAACCCGCGACCTTCGGATTACAAGTCTGGCTCATTACCAACTGGGCTATCACCGCTAACGCTAGCGCGACGGGTTAATAAAAGTAAAATAAGATAAAGATATAAGTACTCACAAATTTCAAAGCAGCACATGAAAAATAAATAAAAATAAAAACTAACAACAAATAGAAATGCAGTATTTGTTTCAGTGCCATTGTTGTTATCTACTGAACACTGCTAAATCTACTATGTAGCCCATAAATTTTCTAAATGGTACACAGGTAGGTTAACGTGCCTCACTAAGTATATTGTTAAAACTGTGAGATCGTACGTCAGGTAATTATTGTTATAATTTTTTTCAAACAGTCTATTCTGATTGCGAAGTAGTCATACAGTGGTTCCATACAAAAGTAGTATCAACCGAAAGAGTAATAGAAAGTCATTAGACATGTTTCGATATTTATAAAAATTACGAGCTTTTTCCCACGGCTTCGCTCGCGCAAAGAACTTTTTTAGTCACCCATTTTATTTTCGAAAAATCACGAAACACTGTTCATTTATTTATTTCAAGGTATATCTTGACGAAGTTTCGAGTCAAAATGTCCAAATAAATTGTTTCCTCCATACAAACTTTGAACCCCGATTTTACCACCTTAGGGGTTGAATTCCTAAAAATAGCGAAACACGTGTCCGTTTATTTACTTTAAGGTATATTTTGACGACGATTCGAGTCAAAATCTTCAAAAAATTGTTTTCTCCATACAAACTTTGAACCTCCATTTCACCCTACCAAGGGTTGAATTTCAAAAAATGCTTTCTTAGTGCTTACCTACTTTATAAAACACACCTTTTTACCAAATTTCAGCTTTCTCGGTCTAAGGGTTTGGGCTGGGCGTTGATGAGTCAGTGAAACAGGACCTCCAATTTTATATATAAGATTAGCTTTCCGCTCGCGACTCCGCCCGCTTAGACTACAGGTTAGATCGTGCCCAGCTGTGGGATAAAATGTAGCCCGTGTCCTTTACTATGGTCTATAATCTATCTCTGTACCAAACAACAAAATCGATTCAATATCAGGCGTGAAAGCGTAACAGACAGAGAGAGATACTTTCGCATTTATAACATTAGTAGGAATAAATACTGAAAATAGCAGACCAATTAAAAAATACTTAGATAGCATTGCTATTATTAAAGTTAATCATACCATTATACGTTTTAGTATGTGGTAAATACTTCTATAGGTACTTTATTCCAAAATCAACTGATGAGCTGGTAGTTTCACTGCACTTATTTTTGTTTCTGACACACATCTCCAATGGATTGATATAAACGCAATATTTGCCATGTGGTGATTCCGTGGGTGTCGTAAGAGGCGACTAAGGAAATACAAATGGGACCTGCCTCCCATTTTTCCACCCCAAGCAACGACACCTCAATTTGTTCTGAATCTGAGATGTCGTCCTATGGTCACATGCGGTGTGGTAGGCTCTGTAAAGGGCCGTCTGGTTCGCGACCACCCTCCTACCGGAGTCCGACAAAAAGCTTGCTGTGTTCCGTCGGTGCGTGGAGTACCAGTGCCTTATGGGTATTTTCTGGGTTAACTGGCTCCATCGCCCAGGCAGCACACAAGTCAGATAACTGGTCAACAATGTAACCTTATACGAGGTTAAGCTTTATTATTTTTGTATAGAAGCTGTGTGTATTGCAAAGTGCTGTATAAACTTTTTATTTTGCTATAATCTTGCTATTAGCTGAGTTAGTTTTGTAAAGTGCCGATTTTATTTCTAAAAGCTGAATAATCATCATAAACAGACTTGTTACTCAAGAGTTTGTGTGACCTTTTGTATAATACTGGTATAAAATTCTATTATCAAGCATGATACTGGATAATAGAGGTTCTGTTCTCTTTCAGCTGTATTACAGACCACATCTTGACAGTTATTCAGCTGCTGTATAAAGTAGGGTGTTGTTTCTGTTATGAAGAATGTAGCCACTTAACAGAAATTAAGACAGCTGTTATAACTACTTTATTCCTCTTTAAGTACGAAATTACCCTCTAGTGCAACTAACTTTGGTAAAAGCAATCGTAACAGACTCTTATACAGAAGTTTGCTGGATATTCACGAAAAGTAGACATTTATCAAGCTAGAAGAACTGTTCTGGAACTTTAGTCAGAATTTAAGCCGCTAATAGATTGACAATCGCGACGCGAAATACACTTGTAAAATGCCGCCTTTCAAAAAACATACTAAAAATACTCTAATTCGTAGAAAAATAGAAAAAGAACAGGAGGCATACGAAGAAAGTGCTTGTGGGAGTATGAAAACATTAAAAACTCTTTTTGTGCCAATACAAAAACGGGTGTAACTAGTTTTTCTAGTTCTTCCGATGTAATCATACATAAAGTGCGACCACAATCGATAGATACGGGTTCCGTAAGAAATAGTTTTGAATGTTTTGAATTGAAGGTTTTGAAATACAGTATGAACTCTATATAACGACACTGAAGGGACTGAGCGTTTTATGACGTTATTGAGAGTTGTCGTTAAATGGAGAGAAGAAAAATCTGTGTTAGAAAAAGAAAAAGGTTATTTTAGACTAGTGTTTCGTCAATACACAGTGATTTTCTCTTACTTGCCATGTTTACAGTTTAAAAGTTTGTGAGCAACTAAGAATATGATAATAGATAAGAATAGATAATCTATGACTCTTACTAACAACAGTCTACACGTGCTGGCAATCCCAATTTGTGAAGAAAAGAACGGATTTCTGAGAAAGTACGGTATTTAAGATGCCGACAGTCGAGTTTATTACGGGCTAGGATAGTAAAGCGACAAAAAAAACGTTCTTTTGTCGCTTTATTATCCTAGCCCGTACAACAATAACGTACTGTGTACGTACGCAGCTATTTAATTGTTGTCGTTATTGAGAGTGGAAGTAATGATATATAGAGTGTATCATTGTATGTAAAACAAGCTAAACCAACCAAAGCCGAGTGATTTCGATGCTTTAGGGAGTTTTTCGTTAAATCAAGTGACGTTACATGGAGTTTACACTGTAGTTTTGAATTGAAGGTGGAGAATACTGGAACAAAGGACTTTCTAATGCTTACGTGCCATCTTAAATTAGACTTAATTCAATATTTGTTAGTTTTGAGATTCTAAGGTAGATTAATAAGAGTAAGTGGAGTGCGAGTGTAAGTGTGAGTCCTGGGGTGTGTGTGTGAGTGGGGATGTATGTGGGTGCATGTGAGTGGGGCTTGTATGCCAGAATTTGATTTTGAAGATAGGTAAAGTGTTACAAACCAGCACGCCCTGTAGATGATTGAGGTCCTTGGGGTCAGTAAAAATAAATAATAAATCGTTTAACCCGAGTCTCTTTAAAGTTCGAGTGAATGGGCATCTTCTGGGTGAGCTTGCTACATCCTCGAGCACATCTTCGCCCCTGAGCTAGATTGTGGTCAAGAGCAAATACATTAGTTATAAAAAAACCTGATCATGAAAACATACTGATTTTATTTTCCTAAAAATTACAAGATAGAGATAATTTCAAGAACATGGATTCCACTGTCAACATGCAACAAAGGCTAGATGAGATGAAAATAATTTTGTTTTGCTCATTATTCACGTTTTTAGATAGAAGAGAACTTATCAACCAAAAATGAACAGAATCTCCAGGTTTTGAAACCTTGCAGAGTTATCTAAAACCCTTCAGAAAGAGCAAATAAACATCATTGAGATATTATAATTAACCTCAATGTTGACCATGGGAAATTTTTATATAGCTTGGTTGGAGTGTAAATAAGAAGTCGTGAATATGAATAATCATTTGGCAATACTATTGGGTTTATGCGTGACCAAAAGAGAACATTTTTTTTTTACAAATAATGTTTTCATAGTGTGCTGTCAGCACTCTAACAAGTGAATTCGACACTTTCAGAAGAGCAATGTGAAAATGCTAGAACTAATCTTACTGCAACATATCCAATTTATGTTATAGTACAGTAATCTCTGAAGCTGTCTGTACAATAAGTAACTTATATGATTTATTTAATTAATAGTCGAAAATTACAGTAGTACACATCCATTTATTTTTAGTTCTTCATCATTCTTTGTTTGATCAAACTTATTTCTAAAATAACTAAGCCTATACAGTGTTACAGAAATACCCCAAAAAACTCAGGCCTATGTGTTTATGCTTCCAAAGGATTAACGATCTAGCCATTGTCTTATTATTATTTTCATCATTTTATTAAGTATTTAGGAATATTTTGGTAACACTTTGTATACAGGGTGTAATAAAAAGGGAAAATAAATATTTCAGAGTATGGTTGTGCTCATGAAACTAAACAACTTTTATAAATTAAAGTAAATGAAACTAAACAAGAATTTTTACATACAAATTTGGACTTTTCACGCTAAATCATTCAGCTGACCGGTCATTTTGTGTGGAAAAGCGATTTTTTTTTTCATATTTCAGCCAAAGTTTTTAAGGCAAAGTTGTTTAGTTTCATAAGCACAACCATATCCTGATATATAATATTGCCTTTTTGTTACACCATATAATTGGTCTTTTACGATAAAATAAAATAACTTATCATGCTTGAGAATTAGAATCATTGATCACTCGTACTATAAAAATTTAGATGTTTCAATAATAATTGTTTTTATGTGTGTTTATTTAGGTTTCGAACTCTATGATTATGTTTTAATGAATCAATATACTTAAGTATATTTATGTAAGCTTCAGAGCGCATACACGGTTGCAAAAATTTTAATTCGCCAATTAAGAGGTTCCCAAAGTAATAATTTCTTTTATCAATCTCCTTTTCAAACATACAATCGATACACTTAATGCCATTCGTTCTTATTTCTTCATCATTGCCAATTGTTATGTCTTCTTCTTGGTGTTCTGTATCAGAATCTGCATCTTTATTTTCAGCATTTATCTTGGTTTCATTCAGTTTTTTATTCGAAGGCTCATAATTTTTCTTTATAACCTGTGTGTTGCTATTAAGTAAATAAAATAAAATAAAAATAAAAATTCATTTATTTGCTCTTAACAGATAAAACCTTATTACTGAATACTTAGACATATTCTTATCTTAAAGAGCACGGAGCCTAAACTAAGCCAAAGCCTGTGCTATAGGACTCCGGGCCTTCCACTCCAGAGATAGGCAGCTATATGTGAAAGTTTCTAAATACACTTTAAAAGGGTGAGCTTACATTTCTGAGATTATTATTATACCTCTAATACAGTACATATTTCGATGTGTGTCCATGCTGTGCAAGCGTGCATGCATGTTGTATGTGTTTTGTAGTGCGAGTATGTGTTGTGTAGTGTGTGTGTGTGTGTGTGTGTGTGTGTGTATGTGTGTGTGTGTGTGTGTGTGTGTGTTCATGTGTGCCATTATATTTTAAGTTACAATAAACAACAACTGCTCAGTAACCTCGTAGTTTAATTTAATGAGCCATTTTGTCACTTTATTTTTGCACTCCCATTTTGAATCATTGTAGATAATTATTTCTTTATTTATGTCGTTGTATAATCAGAGACCTCTGAAACAAAAGAATTTAGTGCCGATATGTACTTTTGTATAATTTGTCGAATCGTCTACTAAATCAGTTGTACGACGCTTTTTTGGGCCTGATAGTAAAGATTGTGAACCGCCACAATCATCCTCATTTCCATAAGCATATTCAGAGAAGAATGGTTGGCTGTCAGATAAGTCTGAAAGAAAACCACATTACAAGTTCGTACTCAATCCGTAGTAGGTAGTCTTTAAATGTTTCCACTGCTGAACATAGATCTCCCAAGGCGCACCACTTCGCTGATTCTCCAGTTTTCTGCATCCACTACCTACCGGCTACCAGTTTTTTTTTACTGAGACCAATTCTTAAAAAAACTGGACGTGATATCATAAAATACCTCTTAAATTTTTTAAATGTCTATCCACAACTTTTCACTGTGTCCTTTAGTTTTAAAAAGGATTTTTGCTAAAAATATCCTCTCTAAAGTATCTAAAACCGAAAAACTAGTATGAAAAGTTGTAGACAGACATTAAATGAAATTGTAAAAAAAAATATTTTGGTATTACGAAAACTGACAAAGACATAGCAGTTAAAAGTTTTGATGACTTACATTTTACATACAAAATTCTAGGGAAAATGTGACGTCCCAGATATTTTTTTTTAGATATCGAAAAATATAGTTATTCATTTTTTAATAATTAATTTAATTATTTTTTTCACATTTCTTAACTAAACGCTCAAGTGTGCTATTAAATATCAATGATTTTTCAATTTAAAAAAATCGACTTAAGCAAACTTCCTTATTGAGCACACATACCTGGGTAATTAGTAACAATTTCTAAAATATTTTTCTTTCATGTATTTAGTAAGGAGTTTAAGAGGAAAACTTACCCATCTCGTCCATTGGAATCTTACATAGGAGACGTAAAGTTTTTTATTCTAAGTTTGTAAATATCCGTATGACACGCGGTACTTCACTCTCTCTGCAGTTGGAAAATAGACGTGTGGCACTCGGGGACTGCCGCGGTAAAGCTATTGCATAGCATTTTGTATCAACTTATGCAATTATAATTAAAAGTAGCCCTCTACTTTTAATTATGATTGCATAAGTTGATACAAAATGCTATGTAAAAATTTCAAAAAAGTTTACAATTTTTTTTGTTTTTTACGGCCGCCATCTTGGATTTTAAAATGGATGTTATTTTCGCAATAAGCACCCCCGAAAACCTATTAAACGACACCCATGACGGTTTTTTACAAAAAATACATGTCCGCCATCTTGGATTTCAAAATGGATGTCATTTTCGGAATCAAAACCCCCGAAAACCTATTAAACGACACCCATGTCGGTATGCCCGAAAATTTCATATCCGCCATCTTGGATTTTTGGTGGGGGAATCGAGACGCTCCGGGCTTTGCCCTTCGCGTCACGATTCCCCCAACTAAAATCCAAGATGGCGGATATGAAATTTTCGGATGGCGGTCGGCGGATAATAATATAGGCTTGGTGACGCTTCGAACTTCGCCCTACGCGGAGCTCGGCCTTCGGCCTCGCCCTATACGCAGCTCGCCTCGGCCTACGGCCTCGGCTCGCGCGTTCGGCTCGGTCTGCGACCCTGCCTCACCTTAAAAATCAAAATTTGTATGGCGGTCATCTTTAATTAGGGGGGGGACGCTCCGGGCTTCACCCTACGCGGAGTTCGGCCTTCGGCCTCACCCTATACGCGGCTCGACTTGGCCTTCGGCCTCGCCTCGCGCGTTCGGTTCGGTCTTCGACCTCACCTCACCTTTAGAATCTAAACTTGTATGGCGGCCATCTTGGATTTGGGGGGGGGGGACGCTCCGGGCTACGCCCTACGCGGAGCTCGGCCTTCGGCCTTGTATTTTTATTATTATATTATTATTATTGTTGCACGCACACAAAAACCGTGTCGAAGACTGCCGAACTGAAACGACGTTAGACGATGCACGGCCTTCAAGCCACACCTCCGTGCCCGTCGGAGTGGGGAGCGTTAGGTTTTTTCGTTACGGAATTTCTGGATTCGGTCCCCGCGCTCAAGGCCCGCAATAGAAGCTATGCAATAGCTTAAAAAAATGACATCAAATTATTATAAATTTGAGTTGGTTGAATCGGCGATGGCGGTGTCGTAGGTAAGAGCGAAATAAAAACTTCTAAAAACAGGTAAATTGATTCAATATGTACTACAATAAATACAATATTTTTCGTGTCGCTTAAATTTTTCATTAAATGTTATATCTGAATTTGATTTAACCTAAAGAGAACAAATAAATTACCGCTATACTGTCGGTTTTCATTAATGTAGCACTGAATCCCAATTATTTGATTAACGGTACGAATGTGTGTGATTATAGAAAACTTATCCAAAATATGTTGTGCGCAGACCACTTTTAACCAGAAAATAGCTGAATAAGTGGACACATAAAGTCGGTTATGCAGACATAAGACGAGTAGCTGTGCAAGCAGGGTATTTAATTCAGAATGAGCGTCGCCATAATGAATAACATAACCTATTATAATTTTGTAGAATTTTATACACAAATACTCAATTTTAATAACGAAATCAGTATAATATTCTTGTAAAAGTATTGCAATGTTATTTTTGAACCCTTAAATTGCATAAAACATAAAAAGTATTTCAGTAGCAGAAACAAAACAATCGATGAAATGTTGTTTATTATCTCAAAAACTCGCTTATCAGGAAGGCGCGTGAAAATTTTACACGAAATGTATGTATAAATACACGGTAAAGTTGCATGCGCACCTACAATTTCTTTCTTTAAGCATTAAATTAGGGTAAAATTATTTATTTAGTTATAGATAGGAACAATTATGGCCGTTTAGCTTTCACGTCATTACAATAACACGACGTTTCGGATTTGTCAATTAAATTAATATGAATAACTTCTTGATAAAAAGTTATGAAATACGCTAAACGCTGTGTATCCTCTGAATAACTGACCTTAGAAGGACTTCAGCACTAAGTTCATTCATCATTCATTCTTCATCTGGCTAACAGAGCTGTAATATTTGTAAAAAAGAACAAAATGCTTTTATCCAGAAGATACTCACCTTGTCGTGCAATTATTCAAAACTTATTCATCTGTTATGTTGCTATTATCCAGCTATTAGCAATATAATTTTGTGCCCAAATTGCTTGGATAACGTCTGAGTAAGCGCTTAACCAGCTAATTACGGTAACGTTATTCAGAAATTCGTTTCTATGACTGCTGTTATACAAAACTTACTCAGAAGGTTTGTGCTGGCTGGGCGTCGACCTCATTTATAACCTTGGTCAAGATTGAGGTCTGCCCCTGATTGGTCGATCGTTCTTTGTGGCCTTATTGTTTTTACCCGTCAAACATTTTATGAAACAATAAAAAAAACACATTTAACCACAGAAATCCGGACTATTTGTTCAGCTTACAGCAAATTTTGTCCTATTTATAAATTAAAATAATAGTATAATGCTTAAAACTTAATTCCATCAGACGATGTTTCGAGATATCGTGTTTCCATATATTGATCGTTAAAGGATACGTTTTTCGAGATTTTGATGCATCGGTAAGCCATAAATAATCTTTGTTTTTTTCTGCTTTTCAATTACGTAAGTGATTAATACAATTAAAAGAATAAAATAAAAATAAAATAATAATAAACGCTACACACTCAAAGGCCCACACTAAGGTTTTCCCTTGTGTCGTGGGTCCCTCGGAACACACATAAAGACAAACAGAAACAACCATGACCCGAGAACAAACATCTGCTTTTTACACAAATGTTTGCCCCGACTGGGGATAGAACCCAGGACCCGCCGATCAAGAGGCAGCGTCACTACCACTCGACCAAACCGGCCGTCAAAGATAGAAAGTAATGTACTTACATCAAATTTTGTTTGAGACAGGATAAGGCTATAACCTATAATTTGCACCATGTATACAGGGTAACTTTAAATTCTTTACGACTTCTTCTTATCGTGTAGGTATAGTCAAGTGTGTGGCGAACTTGACTAACCCTGGTGTCAGAGTTTTCAAACCGCACAATGGCCTCTGACTTGGGTTTAACGACTGTAGTCAATCGACAACAGCCCTCCGAAGCACGAAAACGCTCGTGATAAATTGCCACTTTGGTCACCCATCAGGTTCCCTACCTCTGTTAACGTTTCTTAACCTCATTGATCGGTTGAGATCTGTACGACTTTCCCCAGGAGAAACCATACGGAGTTTTTTTGTTTTTTGAAGTGAAAACTTCTTTAGCGGCGTTGTGCACTTTGAAGTATTAGGTAAAAAATGTTAAACTCGCGTAAGGACACGTGACCTGGGCCTCGATTCTGTAACTCCAGTTGGATGTCGATAGGGTTTCAGTTGAGTTTCGATAGGGTGAAAGTTGTGTCTCAGAAGTGTGTCAGTGGAGTGTAAGCTGAATGAACACCTTAATGACTTCCAAATGGAAAACTTATCGTTCAAAATCCATTGTCTATGTCCACCGATCGTTTCTCAATGATTTCTCAATGAAACACTGACTTGGTATAAGTTGTATGATAGGTCATTGCCATATAAGTATTATTCCATTTCATAAACATAGAAATAAGTTGAAGTCATGTTAATGCACCACTGACATAAAGATGTCTATGACATGCACAGTTATTTTTTCTATGTCTATGACTACTTTACAACAAGTCCTCAGATTAATGAAATCCATTCTGGATTTCATTAATCTGAGAACAAGTCTTTCGAAACTTCACTGACCTCTATACATGTATATACTTTTGGTTTAGAAAGTGAAAGTGAAAGTCATTGAGGACTTTTGGTTTAGAAAGTGGTATTCAACTTATTTCTATGTCTATGATGTACCCAGTATAAAACTCTGAAATGTTAATGGATACGAGAAAAGAGGACATTTTTAAATCTCTAAGGAACACCATTGATGAAAAATTGCTTGCTTGCTTGGTCTTTAGATCAATTCTTGTTTTTGTATATTAAATGAAATTAAACTTAGGTTAGGTTAGGTTCTCACGGGCTGAAAAGAAGCACGATTGGTGTTCTTGAGGAAATAGGGCAGGTCTGCAGATTCTCTTTCTGCATACCGACCCATTTGCCTGCTGGCCGAGGCCGGAAAACTATTCGAAAGAATTATTTCCTCTGGTTCAGCACGCACTTGTGGAGCGTCGGCCCCGACCTGTCGAATGACCAGTTCGGTTTCCGATAGTCACGCTCGACGTTGACGCGATTGCGGCAAGTCTTCATATCAACAACGCCTTTAACTCGTTACCCTGGAGGACGATAAGGGAGGTACTGGTTTACCATCAGGTACCTTCCTACCTGTAGCGCCTGGTTGAAAGTTACTTGCAGGACAAGTGCATAAAGTTTAATGGTCGAGATGGAGTTCTTCATCAAAGGAAGATGACGTGTGGGGTACCGTAGCATAAACGTGCTACTGTGGAACTTCGAATATTTTAAAATTACATGATTTATTTCTTCAGTTATCGTATTTTCCGCGGACTACAATGCCTATTAGCAAATTACCACGAACCAAAACGTCACTAATTATTTTGATGCCGTTTTGGTTTGTAAGGAATTTTAGTTTTTGTAAAAAAAAAAAATTAACTACTACTAGTAATTTTCGAAAAGGAGTATATTTTTTCAAAGAACAAACATTAAATAAAAACTAGTCAAGTGCAAGTCGGACTAGCGCACGAAGGGTTCCGTACTATTACTTATAAAACCGGCCAAGTGCGAGTCGGACTCTATAAACACCATTATCGCTATAAAAGCGGCAAAAAAAATCACGTTTGTTGTATGGGAGCCCCCTTAAATATTTAATTTATTCTAGTTTTTAGTAATTGATGTTATGGCAGCAACCGAAATACATCATCTGTAAAAACTTCAACAGTCTAACTATCACGGTTCATGAGATACAGCCTCAGACAGACTTTCTATAAAATGAGCAATAAAATCACGTTTTTTGTATGGGAGCCCCCTTAAATATTTATTTTATTCTGGTTTTTAGTATTAAATACTAAAAACAACAAATTTTGTTGTTATAGGGCCAATGAAAAAACATCATCTGCGAAAATTTCAACTGACTAACTATCACGGTTCACGAGATACAGCCTGGTGACAGACGAACGGACGGACGGGCGGACGGACAGCGGAGGCTTAGTAATAGGGTCCCGTTTTTTCCCTTTGGGTACGGAACCCTAAAAAACTTAGTCGTATTGAGAACCTCCTCCTTTTTTTAAAGTCGGTTGAAAAGTGGTACTTATGGGATGGTAAAAGCCGAAACATCTCTGACTCTATTTTGGAATTTTATGTTTTAGAAAATTTTATTTCCTAGAGTTTCTACAGAAGTATGTCTATGTCTAAGTAAGAACGAAGTTACAAGTACTTGCTGAACAGTAAGATTGCATTAAGGTTGTATAATGTTACCATAATGTTACTAGCAATTGACGGCTGGTTTGGTCGAGTGGTAGTGGCACTGCCTCTTGATCGACGGGTCCTGGGTTCGAATCCCAGTTGGGGCAAATATTTGTGTTAAAAGCAGATGTTTATTGTCGGGTCGTGGGTGTTTGTGTCTGTCTTTATAAGGGGTTCCGAGGGACCCACGACACAAGAGAAAACCTTAATGTGGGCCTTTGAGTGTATGGCGTTTTATTTATTTATAACTAGCTTTACGCCCGGGACTTCGTTCCCGTGGGAATTTCAGAAAATTATGTAGCCTATGTGTTAATCCAGGGTATCAGCTACCTCCATACCAAATTTGATCAAAATCGGTCTAGCCGTTCTCGAGTTGTAAGTGTTGTAACAAACACGACTTTCTTTTATATTATAGAATTTATGAAACCAAGATTATGAAATCAGGTATTGTCTAGAATCCCCAGGGATTGTTTGTACAAAAGCTCTGGAATAGTCAAATAGAGTATGGAATGAGATTATATAGTATACACTACACATACACAGTGTTTTAGGTATCGTATACAGTCCCGGAACAGCAACCAGCAATGAATGCAGGTTTCCATTGATTGTAAATATAAGGACAGATAACATTCAGAATACCTAACTACTGGGTGAAAGGAACAGAAAAACCAATAATCCTTATGCTTTCTATGTTTAGAATTTATTAGATTAGGAATCATTATTAAATTACTACTGCAAAACTATGCTCAATCGTACTTTTTGTAGATATTCCGATAATTATTTCATTTTCATGAAAAAAATCAACTTTTTGAATGGCCTCTCCTTGCCTGTTGTGCAGATTCAATTCTTGTCCCTATTTACAAGTTTAAACCCTCGACTCACACCTGGAATAAAAGTTGCAATTTATAAAAGTAATTCATATAAATAATTTACAGCATGCTGAGCTATTTCCAATATGTAAGTCAGTTGGGTCAGATGGTCACTGGTCAGCTAAGACTCTCGTCGTAGTTAGGTATGAAACAGATAAACGCTAAGTGGTAATCACTTCTTCAAGAATTCAAATATAAGAAATGCGATGCACCTATTTTCTTGCTGTGTTTTCCAAAAAACATAATATTATGTTTTTCTCAAGCGTCACACAGGTTATGAGGGCAAAGAGATAAGCGTGAACCACGAGTAATTCGTGATTTTGTAAAGATAAAGACAAAAAAATTAAAAGAGCAATTTTTGTGATAACAACTAAAAAGACTGACCTGCAGCAGCTGATACCCGTAATCCGTTCAAAAGTACAATATTTGAAGCCTGTTTCCAAGCTTTTACTTATTTCTGACCTGGTTTTTAAAAGCTTTCGGTACATTTTATGTTAGATATATAACAATAATAAAGAAATTGAAATTCTGACAATTTAAATACTATCCAATTGAAAAACATATAAAAAGAAGCAAGTCTCGCAACATGCTCGCACTGCGTTTCTCTACTTAAAAAGGTTGTGGGATATAATTTTTTTAAGTGAAAACTTCTTTAGCGGCGTTTTGCACTTTCAAGTATGGGTAAAAATGAAACTGACTGACACGTGACCCTGATCGAAAATTCGTAAGGCGGAGAATAAATATAGGAAATTAAAACTACAAAAGTCAAGATTTCATCCGGTGTCAGCATAGAAAAAATTAAATTAAATATTAATGCACTAGGTACGTTAATGTTCAAGTTTTCACTTCTGCCGGCACTCCCGGAGTGCAACTCGTTGTTTTTTTTATTAAGAATGGGTTCGCTCTTGACTTCAATCTAGCTCAGGGCAAAGATATGGTCGAGGATGTAGCGAACTCACTCAGAAGAAGCCTATTCACTCGTACTTTAAAGATATTCGGATTGTATGAGTTCAAAAATACAGACGCCAGCAGAGAATTCCACTCCTTGGCAGTGCGCAATACAAAAGATAATCCCTTAGGAAAACTATAAAATCTTCTAAGTATATATTTCTTAAATTTTTCTGCTGTAACATTAAATTACTTATTTAAATACACTTCTATTTTTCCAATTAGAAATAAGAATAGCAGCTCAAAATACGAAAATCAGATGAAGTAAGATTTATCATGTTTTGCATTAATATTTATTTTAAGACTCAATGAAATGGCTCAGAGTGTAACAAGGAACTTTTTTTTACATAAGTTTTTTTGAGTTATAAAATAAGTTATATTTTCTAAAACAGTTAGCCCCAATACAACACAATACAATACTTTTTATTGTACACCAAAAAATATAAGTATATCAAAGACTCCATTTATCAGCCGTTTTGATTTATTTCTTCCAGGCAACAAACTGAACCATTACAGATATTTTTAAAAGCTAATCAGTGATACTTTAGGGCAGGTTTAAAAAATGAAGTTCGATACTAGACAGTCGAGTTCAACACGGTATGTGATAGTTTTTTGACAGGTAGGTACTTACGAACACTTATAACCCATATAAAATTTATTGAAGTGGTTAACGTTACATTCGCACTTCGAAAATGTCCTGAATGGGCTCCGAGAAAAAATGGGGCCTTTTTTGTTTGTTTTTGCTCTACTTGGGAAGGACGCACTACCGAGCCCCCAGATGATAATTACATCATGGCAAGTCACTGACAATGATTACTTCTGAGTGGCATTGACGTTTCGAAAATTTTTACGTATTGTCTCTGAATAACGTGACTCTGGCTGGAACTCGCCACCATTTTCTCAAACTATTGAGAGACGATTGAGATTGCAACGATAATCATTTGGACGGCACTGTGAGACCACTGATCTCATAATGCCGTCAGAGTGTCGATAGGGTTTCAGTGTAATGACAATGACTGATTTTTACAGAATCGCTAGCCTGATCGAAAATTCGTAAGATGGAGGAAGAGTAGACACATCAACACGGTCTAGGGATATTGCACGATTTTTCATACAGAAGAGGCCTGTTTGAGAAGATACATTGAGGGCTATAATTTTCTCAGATTAATGAAATCCATTCTGTCCGATAGATGAAATCTTGATGACGTCACACCGTACTACCCAAAACGTCATTCCGACTCCTAAGGACTCCTATCCATGCTACCAAATAAGAAAGGCACTTTAATAATTCTACGATGGCAATATTGCCAACTTTTCAATTTGGTCGCGTTATCACTTGCGTCGGTATACACAAGTTATACAGTCGGTAGCGGCGTTAGGGTAGGGCGCGGTTGGGCGACCGCCCGGGGCGCCGGATGAAAGGGGCGCTGCACGTCTACTTATTCGAACAGTTAAATGAGTACTCGAAATCTTGGTCTTTTATGTATAATATTAAAGATTCCGAAAAAACCCAACCTTGTCAAACTCTGTGGTGATCTCCAACTAAATCAGACATAGATGGTTGTATATTGTGTGATAAACTCGTAAATCTAAGATAAATGATAACCTTTAAAAAGAATAAAATAAAATATTTTTAACAAAAAACTTGCCCGCAAATTTAAATTTTTGGTCAATTTTTTGTTAAAAATATTTTATATAAATGGTTATTGCATTCCTTTCCCTATTTTCGCATGGGTTTGAATTGCAGTTGGGGGGCGCCGCGCCGTAGACATCTCGCCCAGGGCGCTGGTAGTGTTAAAACCGGCACTGTATACAGTTAGGATGGTAATGAGATTTGCTGTTTAAAAACAGATTTCGTAAAGTTTGTGGTGTGTTGGTGTACCAGAACAGGGACTGAGGACGAGGAAAATGTCCTGCATCGTGCGCGGTTGCAGATCGCATTCTGGAAACAAAGAAAACTCCCGTGAAAATATTAGTTTTGACGAGCATTTGACACTTTTTTGACAGTTAGGGCTGTACGCGGCATGAAATCGACGCAGTGATAAAAATATTGTCTTCTTGTTTCTTCGTCCGTAAATTTTCGTTTGAGTAACCAGGATAGCATTACAGTCGTAGGTTCCTGTAAGAATAGACTTCATCTATCGGACAGAATGGATTTCATTAATCTGAGATAATTTTCAGGCGAGCAAGTGCTAAACTTAAATTTTTAATTCTAGACAGAACGAAAATTAAAATGCACTTTTTGCTTGCTTTTTGTCGAATTTACGCAATTTTTTTTTCATTTTCTTAACGTTTTCACAAATTTCAAGTAAAACAAAATTTATTGACGATACAACGACGAGCGCTGAAATTTAAAAGCGCTGAATAATTTTCGATAAAATTTATATGAGACCATCTCTGGAATATATTCTTTCATACAAAAATAAAATTTTGAAAATCGGTCCATAATTGGCGGAGAAATCGGTGAACATACATAAAAAAAATACATACAGTCGAACATAGTACATCCTCCTTTTTTGAAATCTGTAAAAAATATCCAGTCAAAATCATAATTTTCTGAAAAAGTTAGGTATAAGTAGGTTTCAAAGAAAGAGTAAAACAAGCGCTGTAATTTACAACAAATTTTATTCATACATCATGGTTTCATCAATTAAAATCTCTTATCCAAATATCAAACTATTGAATCACACACACATCAAAAACTAATCTTAGAAATAAATACATTTTCATTTAATTTTTTCGTTTCATTTCATTTCTGTGTCTCGCGGATAGTACTCAATGCTATAAGTAGAACACACATAATAACAATGCTTACTGTAAAAAATGTTTTTAAAGGTGTAGTTCCCATAAATATATTTACCTCCAAAAAAAAAGTTGGACCAGTACTCAATTTCGAATATAGTACTGTACGATCCCTGGAAAAAATAATCGATGTTATGTCAACAGCTTCAAATAAGTGCTAATTAATTGAGATGCGGTGATAGCCCAGTTGGTAATGAGCCAGACTTGTAATCGGAATTGCGGGTTCAAATCCTGGTGCGGGCCTGTACCACTAAATTCATCTTCTCGGATTTTTGTATGGATTTCTAATTATCACGTGCTCAACGGTGAAGGAAAACATCTTGATGAAACCCGCCTGTCCAAGAAAATTCCTTTTCAAAAGACGAGCGGTTCACCAACCCGCATTGGACCAGCGTGGTGGACATGGCCTGAATCTCCTATGTGTTTCGAAGGGAGGCCCGAGCCCCTCGGTGGGGACGTATATGGGCTTGTATAAAAATAAAATAAAAATTGAGATGCAACAGATATACGTTACCTAAATGTGATTTCCCTTTCAGCCGTCTACGAAACCAGATTTTCGTAACTAATTAGTTACGAACGACTTATAAATTATTTTTCACTATTATACGTGGCGCGGCGGTCAAAGCAACGTAAAATGAATCTTAATTACTACGGAGCAAAAGTTTTTTTGCCGAAAATAGAAGCGCGAAAAGACATCTGTCACCTGAAGACGCATCGACGGACGATAAAAAACCTTTGCTCTTATTATTAACTAGCATCCCGCTCGGGACTTCGTTCCCGTGGGAATTCGGGAATGTTATGTAGCCTATGTTACTCAGGGATGATGTAGCATTCGAATGGTGAAAGATTTTTTTAAATCGGCCCAGTACTTTTTGAGCCTATTCATTACAAACATACAAACATACAAAAATAGGTACAAATCTTTCCTCTTTATAATATTATAGTATGAGTATGATATGAAGTATGAAGTATGATATGATAGACCGCAAGCTCCCGTTGCACGAAACCCTACCTCACAAGGTGGCAGATCAGAAACGTAATGTCGTGATAGATACTACTCAGGAACACTGGATTTAAGTACGTTGCCATCGCATATCCTGGAAGAGTATAATTTTTTTTTTCGTCGTTGTATCGTTAATTTGATCGAAAATTACAGCGTAAGGTGGCAGATCGAAACGTTTAAAAGACACAAAAAAACACATTTGGAGATAACAACCCACATAAGTAACTAGCTCAAACCCTGGTAGGTTTCGAGTTCAGCCATGTTATATGAGCCCCAAAAATGGGGTCAATCACCTCATCAGGTAGCAAGATGGAACTGATGGAGATCGATTGCCCTAGACATGCCGTTCATGAATATGGGTTATCTGTATTCAGTCTGGCAGTTTTTTCATTCAGCCACCTCGAACAATATATGTTGAAATCTTGGAATAACGAGAAATTCTCGAGGCTGAATGCAGGTAACCCTATATATACATGAACGGCACGTCTAGGGCAATCGATCTGCATCACTTTCATCTTGCCACCTGATGAGGTAATTCACCCCATTTTTGGGGCTCATATAACATGGCTGAACTCTGGCTTGCAACCTATGTTAGTTGATATCTCCATATGTGTCTTTTTCGATGGGTAAACGTTTCGGGATAACAACCCACATAAGTGACTAGCTCAAACCCTGGTAGGTTTCAAGTTCAGCCATGTTATATGAGCCCCAAAAATGGGGTCAATCATCTCATCAGGTAGCAAGATGGAACTTATGGATGAACGGCATGTCTAGGGCAATCGATCTCCATCACTTTCATCTTGCCACCTGATGAGGTAATTCACCCCATTTTTGGGGCTCATATAACATGGCTGAACTCTGGCTTGCAACCTATGTTAGTTGATATCTCCATATGTGTCTTTTTCGATGGGAAAACGTTTCGGGTAAACCTTATGATGTAATTTTCGATCAAATTAATGATACGGCGACGAAAAAAAATTTATGTTCTTCCAGATATGCGATGGCAACCTACTAAAATCCAGTGTTCCTGATTATCTATCACTACATTACGTTTCTGATCTTGTGAGGTAGGGTTTCGTGCAACGGGAGCTTGGTCTAGAAGATTCAATCTAGGATTAAGTAGTGTTCGATTTCATTGTTTAAGTATTTGTTTCCTAACATCAATAGGTCTCTTACCTGTAATATAGTGCAGTTTTCAGAAATACCAGCTAAATATCTGGTCATCATTTCAATGGCTAAGTTCTTGCAGAAGTTATCGAGCTGTAACCGCAATATCGTTCTCCCATTCACTGTTCCAGTTAGCCTGTACTGTGAAACCAAGCAATGGACAACGAACACATGTTAATTTACGTAGAGAGACGCTTTATGTAATGAGAAAAAACTTCTTGGAGGAACAATGATCAAATCCCTTAATCAAGTGTCATGGAGGTCAGATAGAAGAGACAAAACAGCTCGAGTACGATAATGAAATCGCGCGTAATTAGCCGCGGTCCTATGTCAAAATGTCAACATTGACAACGCCAGAGGGCGAGCAAGCCTTTGCACGGGGCCCTCGTACAATCAAAGTGAAGATTCAGCGTCTGCCGAGTGGAGCGCCGCAACAGTTTGTCGCCATCTTGCTCGAGTTGAGGTCTCCGATGAACTTTCCAATGTGCCAGGGACATATTACTATTATTAATTTGTGCATGGTGACGGGCGTCGGTGGTCTAACGGCTAGTGGATCGGACTCTTAAGCGAGAGCTACCGAATTCGATCCCTAGTGCTGCCATGTACCAATGATTCGTTTTCTGAGTTATGTACATTAGTTGCACACAAACCGATGCTCTTACGGTGAGGGAAAACATCGTGAGGAAACCTTCACATTCAGTCTTCTGCATGTGTAACCATGCTCCAATCCGGTCAGGTTCCCCTGTTAGCATGGTCACCGAGGTCAGATGGCAGTCGCTCCACTGTAATAACTTGACCTGCCAAACCCTGGATCATGGTTAAGCGTACCGCGATTGAGAAACGGAACTAAGCGCTAGGAAGAAGAAGAAGATGGTGACAGGCGCTGCTTATTTGATGATTTTATTTTATTTTCCTTATTTTACAATCTAATGAGTACCGTAGCTTTGTAAATATTTTTTTTGACGATAGCATTATATTGAAAAGCGGTTTCGTTCACTTTTCTGTTGAACATCTTCACAACACCGCAGTCTTTTTGTCTATTTCCTTTGCAGGACTCTATTTTCGTAATACGTGCCTTGAATGGTCCCTGAAAATTTATCAATTAATGAATATTGCATATTGTTATGAATATCTATCAATTACTAGCTGAACCGACAGACGTTGTCTTGTTTTTGTTTTAACTTTCTTATTTTTGTTTCATAAGAACCTTCTCCTAAAAATAAAGAACACAACAAAAAAAGAATCATTCAAATCGGTCCAGCCGTTCACGCGTGATGCCTTGACCAAGGGAAATAGGTATTAATTTTTATATGTTGTATAGATGAATATTGTATAGATGAATATTTTTTTAATGCTTAATTTTGTGCATGTTTCGCTTGAGCTACGCCAGTGTGTGTGAGTGTATCGAGTATACCTCTCCCTACCCGTGGTCCACCCCCACAGTGTTCCCAAAGACCTTCGGACCCGACATTTTTAGCTGATCCCGTAGATCGACGTAGTTAGGTGTATGAAACAAATCTCTCATACAAACCACCTACCAATTATCCATAGTTTCCTTGAAAAAAAATAGTTTTTTCGCTATTTTTGAGGGCATCGAAAAATGAAAAAAAAAATTTTTTCCTTTGTTATTGAAATCTTAATGCAGGTTGATTTATTTTATAATTACTAATAGAGTCCTTCATTTAATAAGCTATATTACAACTGTCTATGTATACCTTATGTGAAGAAATAACGTAAAAGTCGTTTTTTAGTTTTCATTTTTTTTTAAAGAAATGTGCACTGTTTGCGCATCTACTTTTTTATGGTAATAATATTTCATTATTATATCAATTCACAGAAAAAAAATCATATCCGTATCTCGCGTCTAACTCGAGATATTATTCGATTATACATTTTGATAAAAGTGCCTGCTTCAATGTTCATAGCAAAGTTCCTTCTTTTTTAATTTACTTTGCTAAAATGTTGCAAATAGGTATACCTTGTACTTATTTATATTAAACTAGTTTTTCATTCACGATTTCGTTTGCGAGTAAAAGTAGCCTATGTCACTCTCTGAGTAAAATGTCGAAAAAAATAGTAATAATATATAACTTGGCGAAGGATTTGACGGCCCCACCGCCAAAGGTCCCCCGTTGTTCGTTTCCGGAGTAGACTTGACTTGATTTTTCAGACTCTGAGAGTGACATAGGCTACTTTTACTCGCAAACGAAGTCGCAAATGAAAAGCTAAATTAATACAAATAAACATAAGGTATGAATATTTGCAACATTTTAGCAAAGCAAATAAACAAAAAATGGAACTTTGCTATGAACATTGAAGCAGGCACTTTATCAAAATATTTAATCACAAATATCTCGAGTTAGACGCGAGATACGGATGTGGATTTTTTTCTGTGAATTGATATAATAATGAAATATTATTACCATAAAAAAGTAGATGCGCAAACAGTGCACATTTCTTAAAAAAAAATGAAAACTAAAAAACCACTTTTACGTTATTTCTTCACATGAGGTATACATAGACAGTTGTAATATAGCTTATTAAATGAAAGACTTTATTAGTAATTATTAAATAAATCAACCTGCATTAAGATTTCAATAACAAAGGAAAAAAAAATTTTTTTCATTTTTCGATGCCCTCAAAAATAGCGAAAAAACTATTTTTTTTCAAGGAAACTATGGATAATTGGTAGGTGGTTTGTATGAGAGATTTGTTTCATACACCTAACTACGTCGATCTACGGGATCAGCTAAAAATGTCGGGTCCGAAGGTCTTTGGGAACACTGTGACCCCATTTGACTACCTAGGTGGACTATGGGCAATTTTTCGACATACATTGGAAATGTCTTTTGGGAGGTTTCCGTATAGTGCCTCATTTCACATAAAAGTGTGATCTGCATATAGCTCCGTTGATAATATAGCTAGGATAGTTTATGAGAGCTCAAAAGATGCGTATTTGCAAGGGCTACAATATTCAAAAAAGAATTTTGAAAAATGACAAAAATCAAAAAAATTATGAGGAAAAAACCCGTTTTTTTTTGTCATTTTTTTTCCTTTCGAGTCCAATATTTCGCAAACTGAAAGAGATGTCAAAATTTCGAAAAAATGACCCCTGAGGACATAAATTCCAAACATTTTAAACTCAAAAAAATTTTATTGGGTCGACTAGTTTTTCCACAACGCTTACTTAAAGGTGGTTTTCTTTGCGTGAATTCTTACAATAGTTCGCGCGGGGCTGAATTGTAAAAATTCGTTTCGTTTTATTTAAAATATGAAATTCATTTCTAATGTACTCTGAAATCATGTAAGGCATGAAATCTTTCCAACAATCTTTATGTTCCCAATCTACAGATCAAGCACAACGTGCTCGCAGTGAAATACGCCGCGGTCTAATATCAAAATAGTGTCGAAGAATGAGAAATTTCGCCACTTGACTTGAAGGCACGATAGCTCAGTGGTTAGAGCACCAGGAGATCTGAGCCTGGAGTCATGGGTTCAAGTGTCATTTGCGCCGAATATTTATCTTGCCTTAAACATAATTTGTAAATATCCTTCACGCGGGTAAGCGTTTCAAAAATATTAAAATTATATGTAGATAAGCACCACTTACAAATTTCAAAGCAGCACATGCAAAATAAAAACAAAGAAAAATTAACAACAAATGGTACAGAAGTGTCTGTTTTAGTGCCATCTTAGCTCCTTTTGCATTAATAAAAATTATAAAACACTTTTGGACTACTTCGCAGCCCATTAGTTTTCTAAATGGTACTTAGGTTAATGTGCCTGTATATATAATGTATAACCAGGACGTTATATATGTTACCGGAAATGTATGAAGTTTGGGAATTGTATACAATTCTGAGGCTGTCTAGGAAATGCATAAAATATTGTTTCAAAGATTTTTTAATACACACTCATCCTAGGAAATTTATACATTTCCAACCAACCAACCCAAGACTACTAACAAACCTGCTTGTCGCAGTTCCATCTTTCGCAATCGAACAAAGAAGTCGAATGACTTATATTATAACAAGACAAAAACATTTTTTTTTACATTAGGGATGTTGACAGTGTTTGATTTTATGAATTATTGTATGTGAAACAAAAAATAATGCTGAAATGTATTCATATCCGAAAATAGCATTAAAATTGGTTTAAAAATTGGACAAGTTATTGGAATTTATATTATCGTAAGGACTGGCTACCTCGTTTTGTGGGGAGCGCTAGCTATCTCGTTTTTACCTACGCAAACAAATGGCGGTGACGTCACATGCCTGTAAGTGCATCTCTTTTTCGTTGTTTGACAGTTTCCCCCTCTATTGAAGTTTAATAGCTTGTAACTCTTTTATTTTTCAATAGTTTTCAAAAATTATTTCGGTTTTTGGTTTTGGATTCAGGTCCTTTTTAAGATAAACAATTAAAAAAAAATAGTCAACATCCCTTTTCCGATTGTTATTTAGAAAATGTATAGATTTCCTAAGAAATCTATAAAATATAATTCATTTCACACATTTCCGGGCAATTTTAGGAATTATATGTATACATTTCCTAGGAATTGTATACAATGACGGATTTCATACATTTCCGTTAACATATATAAATAAGTTTTTTCCTTTTTAGGAAGTTGAATCCGATCGCGATCCGTCATACATTGCTTCAGCACCAAGTGGTTTCCACCAGGGATGTAGAACGAATACAGGAATGTACGACTAATCGTTGAATTAAAATAAGTGATTGTAGGTAATAGAAAATCATTGGACATTGTTTCGTTATTTATAAATACTGAAAATCGCAGACCAATTATAAAGTACTCAAATATCCATTTACCATTATAAAAGAAAATTCGACCACAATACGTTTTAGTATGTGCTACAGCCCAGTTTGTGATAGTCCAGTTGGTAATGAGCCGGACTCGTAATCCGAAGGTCGCGGGTTCAAATCCTGGTGCGGGCCTGTACTACTAAATTCGTCTTTTCGGATTTATTTACGGATTTCTAAATATCACTTGCTTAACGGTGAAGGAAAACATCGTGATGAAACCCGCTCGTCCAACAAAATTCATTTTCGAAAGACAAGCGGTCCACCAACCCGCATCGGGCCAGCGTAGTGGACTATGGCCTAATTCCCCTTCGTGTTTCGAAAACCCATGGGCTGGTAAAAAAAAATATGGGCTGGTAAAAAAAAAAGTGCTTCTTCCATAGATACTTATGTATTAGACAAGCAGTGACTTTATTCCAGTTTCTAGTACAGTTTCATGAAGATTAATCAAATGGAAATAAAACAACTTCATTTTTGGTTATACACACATCAAAAAAAGTTTACGATCAGTAGCAAAATCAGGTGTATTCTTTAAAATATAAATTATTTAAAGAAACTGTTTACGTTTTATGATTTTATAATGAAAATGCACTAAGTAAATAAAAGAATCATTATTAATTATTTACTTTTTATTAACAAAAGCTAGGAAATGCAATTTTGCTTAAATGTAATGTAATGTAAAATTTGAATTAATGAAAAAACAAACAAAATTTATTACGAAAAAATTAATAGTTAGTATAAAATGACTCCTCCCCTGGCTCGCACACATGCGGAAACCCTTCTGGGCATGCTAAGAATTAAGTTATCTAGCATTTCTTGTGGTAACCTGTCCCACTCTTCAATAGCAGCTGCCCTGATTTCTGACACTGTTCGCGGAGGTGGCTGACGGTTCCAAACAGCTCGCTTAAGAGCATCCCACGCATGCTCGATCGGGTTTAAGTCAGGCGAGCCGGCAGACCAGTCTAACCTGGTGATGTCGTATTGCTGGAGAGCAGCATCAACACGTCCGTTTCGATGTGCGGGCGCATTATCATCTACCATTATGAATTGGCGCCCGTGGTTGATGCGGAATGGTCTGACGTATCCATCGATTGCAATCGTTTTGTACATGGCTCCGGTCATGGTGCCTTGATACGGGATTAAGGGCGTCCTAGCCCCAATCATTATCCCGGCCCAAAAGGACACTGATTTTCCGCCCTACTGAACGGTTCCAGTGGCAGTTCTCTGCCTTTCAGAGTCGCCAGGTCTTCTCCAGACACGGACACGTCGGTTATTTGGATGTGTACTGATCCGCGTTTCGTCAACGAAGAAGCAGTTCTGCCAGATGCTTTCGTCCTCAATTTCTTCATTTTGACGGAGCCTAGCCCATTGCAATCTGCGCCGCTTCCGTTGCTGTGAGTTCAGAGGTGCTCGCCAGGATCTCCTTGCTCGTAATCCAGCTTGGTGTAAGCAATTTCTAATCGTTTGGGTGCTAACTTCGCGGCCGGTGGCAGCTGGCAGCTCTGCTTTCATTTTAGTAGCGTTCATTGTTGGGTCACGGGCAGCCAGTAATCTGATATATCGCTTCTGAATTGCAGTAAGAACAGTTGGGCGACCACTGCGAGGTCGATCAGCTAAATCTTCCATGCCCTGATACCTCTCCAACGTGGTCACCACGCAGGATTGGGATACATGAACTCTGCGTGATATTTCCCTCGAGGAATAGCCTTCTCCACTTAAAGTTAGAATTCTGGCTCGTAAAACTGCAGTTAATCCTCTCAGCATCGTTACCAACTTAATTTTTTTTGAATAAATTGAAAATATTGATAAGTTGCGACTATGTCAGATTTCTGAATGAAAGCAAGCAAGGGTTGATTGTCTTTTTAAATGAAAAAACATTTGAATTACGAAATTATTTTATATTTAAATTTCATATTTTTAAATAAGGAATCAAAAGATAAAAAGTGATTAAGTTTTATTCTTCTACAATAAAAAATATTAGCACTTTTCCAAGTGATCGCAAACTTTTTACCCGACTACGGCGAAGCAAAAAGGAGGGTTATGTGGTTGACCGGTATGTATGTATGTATGTATGTTTGTATGTATGTATGTATGTATGTATGTATGTTCATCTGTTCCATCATAACTTCTAAACTATTCGTCTCAAATTGACAAATGAAGTATCGTTGGACGCGTTTTGATTGTCCGCTGGTTATAGGCTATAAGACGTCACATTAAATTGATTAGAGCGCCCTCTAGATGACATAAAGTCATGAACTAAAAAAAAAGTTGTTTTTGATGGTGCTTTTTTTGGTATCAAATGAAAGGGCTTCATTAGTGCATTTTAAATATATATGTATTGTAAGCTGTTTCTTGCGGATTTGCTTGGATGCACCGGATTTAAAGTTCACCATCGCACACTGTCGTCTTTATTTAGTGATTACTCGGATGTATAGTGATCGAATCAAGCAGGAGTGGTTGCGAACATTATAACTCATCACACTGCAATAGGTGTAATTCATATACTCATATGAAATGAAAAAAAATAGTGTTTTTTTTTAAAGTCCGAAGAGCCCCCTAAATTAAAGACATCTACCAAACAAATATTATTAATGCGAGGCCGCAGGCCGAGCTCCGCGTAGGGTGAAACCCGGAGCGTTCCCCCCCAATCTAAGACATCTACCAGACAAAGATAAGTGATGCGAGGCTGCAGGCCGAGCTCCGCGTAGGGCGAAGCCCGGAGCGTCCCTCTAATGTAAGACGTCCACCAAACAAAGATATGTGATGCGAGGCCGAAGGCCGAGCTCCGCGTAGGGCAAAGCCCAGAGCGTCCCCCCAATCCAAGACGTCCACCAAACAAAGATATGTGATACGAGGCCGAAGGCCAAGCTCCGCGTAGGGTGAAGCCCGGAGCGTCCCCCCAATCTAAGACATCTACCAGACAAAGATAAGTGATGCGAGGCCGCAGGCCGAGCTCCGCGTAGGGCGAAGCCCGGAGCGTCCCCCCAATCAAAGACATCTACCAGACAAAGATAAGTAATGCGAGGCCGCAGGCCAAGCTCCGCGTAGGGCGCAGCCCGGAGCGTCCCCTCAATCTAAGACGTTCACCAAACAAAGAATAGTGATGCGAGGCCGCAGGCCGAGCTCCGCGTAGGGCAAAGCCCGAAGCGTCCCCCCAATCTAAGATAACCACCAAACAAAGATTAGTGATGCGAGGCCGCAGGCCGAGCTCCGTGTAGGGCGAAGCCCGGAGCGTCCCCCCAATCTTAGATATCCACCAAACAAAGATTAGTGATGCGAGGCCGCAGGCCGAGCTCCGCGTAGGGCGAAGCCCGCAGCGTCTCCCCAATCAAAGACATCTACCAGACAAAGATAAGTGATGCGAGGCCGCAGGCCGAGCTCCGCGTAGGGCGAAGCCCGGAGCGTCCCCCCAATCAAAGACATCTACCAGACAAAGATAAGTAATGCGAGGCCGCAGGCCAAGCTCCGCGTAGGGCGCAGCCCGGAGCGTCCCCTCAATCTAAGACGTTCACCAAACAAAGAATAGTGATGCGAGGCCGCAGGCCGAGCTCCGCGTAGGGCAAAACCCGAAGCGTCCCCCCAATCTAAGATAACCACCAAACAAAGATTAGTGATGCGAGGCCGCAGGCCGAGCTCCGCGTAGGGCGAAGCCCGGAGCGTCCCCCCAATCTTAGATATCCACCAAACAAAGATTAGTGATGCGAGGCCGCAGGCCGAGCTCCGCGTAGGGCGAAGCCCGGAGCGTCTCCCCAATCAAAGACATCTACCAGACAAAGATAAGTGATGCGAGGCCGCAGGCCGAGCTCCGCGTAGGGCGAAGCCCGGAGCGTCCCCCCAATCAAAGACATCTACCAGACAAAGATAAGTAATGCGAGGCCGCAGGCCAAGCTCCGCGTAGGGCGCAGCCCGGAGCGTCCCCTCAATCTAAGACGTTCACCAAACAAAGAATAGTGATGCGAGGCCGCAGGCCGAGCTCCGCGTAGGGCAAAGCCCGAAGCGTCCCCCCAATCTAAGATAACCACCAAACAAAGATTAGTGATGCGAGGCCGCAGGCCGAGCTCCGTGTAGGGCGAGGCCCAGAGCGTCTCCCCAATCTAAGAAGTACGTACGTAAACTACGATGTAAGGGAGACATCCTCGGCTCTGGAACGGTTTCAGTATTTATGTAATAGTTCAAACTCTGTCTTCATAAAGCTCCTATACTATTACGGGATTAAGATTTAACTTTGTATTCCCTTTTTTTACGAAAAAATTTGCCGCTCGCTTCGCTCGCGCAAAGACACTCATCGTTTTCTACCGCAACCCAGTCCAGATAAAACACAGCACCAAGTAGTGAGCCAACCTATTTAAAAGTTTAAATTTTCAATCTTATTTTGTTGAAGATACAAAAACGACAGGTCGCGGCTGGGTGCGTACCCCTCCAAAACGTATTTCTGCCAACGCGCATGATTCTGCCAACTCGTAAAACTGGGGCGGATCGTTAGCTTTAAAAATACATATCACATTTTCTTAGCTGTTCACCAACGAACAACCCCAAAATAATTTAAATAAAAAATAAGTTTAAAAACTAAAACCCGACTACTGAAGAATCGCGCTCTAAAAAGTATGAAACAAGAAAATGCTCGTATCTGAAATATTCATGAAAACTTTTAAATACTTATCGTCTATTTAATAAACACTATACACGTTATATAATTTAACGTGTTAAATACATATTCATATTGACGTTCGGAGGAGAGCCGTGGTCGTATGCCACCTATTAACAGGTAGTAAAGCGATCGTATTAGGACAAAGTGGCATACGATCACGGCTCTCCTCCGAACGTCAATATGAATATGTATTTAACACGTTAAATTATATAACGTGTATAGTGTTTATTAAATAGACGATAAGTATTTAAAAGTTTTCATGAATATTTCAGATACGAGCATTTTCTTGTTTCATACTTTTTAGAGCGCGATTCTTCAGTAGTCGGGTTTTAGTTTTTAAACTTATTTTTTATTTTGATGTGTGTACCTATGGAGCGACTTTAACACAAGGCCCGTATTACAAAACGCGACTCTGATCTAAGTATACTTAAGTGGCAGTCGTCTTTGTCATTTTTTTTTATTATAAGATGGGTTAACTCTTGACCCCAATCTTGACCAAGGTCATAGATGAAGTCGACGATGGAGCGAGTTAACCCAGAAAATGCCTATAAAGCACTGGTACTCCTACGCACCGACGGAACACAGCAAGCTGTTGGCGTCGAACTTCGGTAGGAGGGTGGTCGCGAACCAGACGTCATTTTAATAGTGAAAGAAAGAGACCATCAATGCTTGAGTATAGATCAAGACTTAAGTCTCCTTCTGTGATACGGGTCTTAGAATTCCGTAAATGTAGATGGAAATGTTGTGAAGGACTTTTAGCATAAACTAAAAAAACTATTATGTCTCTTGTGGGACGCCACGTGATGCCTCTTGTGGGACGCCACGTGTGTCTGCACCTTCGCCCCCTGTCACCTAAGTCGCACGGTTCGGGCGCCTTTTTTTTTTTTTTTTTTTTTTAATGAAAAATAGTTTATTTTCGTTTACAGATTATTGTAGGTAGCTTAGTGGATGGAGCCTCCTTTTAAGCAAGTAATGTGCCTGTACCAGGAGACTCCGCTCTTCCATAACAACTTATAGTAACAGACAAATAAACTTAACTAACTAAACTCAACCAAACAAACTTTCAAGGAAACTTAAAGTACCTAGACTAATGATGTGTCTGTATGTGTATGTGTGTGTGTGTGTGTGTGTGTGTGTATGTGTGTGTGTGTGTATGTGTGTGTGTTTTTGGCTGTGTGTGTACATCCACGGATATAGTCACAGTATTGAGGTCGATAATAGCAGGCAGTAGAATGAGTTATTAAGTTATTAAGTTAGCCCTGCGACACTGTCTTGGGATCGGAGGAACTACTGCGGCCAGCACGGAGCCACCGCAGTAGCCTCCACTAACTGTGTATTGCATATACCTACTATAACAGATGTTTTATGTGCCTGTATTTATTATTGGAAGAATTTATATCTCTGACTCTAAATAACTCTCACAGGTTTCGTAGTTTAACTGCATTAACCAGGGGATTAAAGTATTCTTACAATCGTGAAGGGACTTGGCATATATATTTAATTGTTTATTTACCTTATTGTATATATAAACAGATCTTATTTTATATTGGGTCCATGCAAAGACAGTTCTAGTTGCATGAGTTGCTATTACATTACGCCTTCCTCTTTTACTTAGGACGTGAGGGTCAAAATTTAAGGTTTTATGTGTCTTCAGGATTAAGTGTAGCAAGTAAAGTTTCCTAACAGAGAGCAATTTACACATGTTGTAAAGGCCGTCAGTTGGGTAGCGCCGCTTTTTAAAATACATAATTTTTAAGAGGGCTCTCTGCGCTCGTTCTAAGTCCAGAAAGTGTGTTTTATAAGTGCCTCCCCAAACCGGAATACAATATGTTATTATTGATTGCACCAAGGCAATGTAGATATTGTTAAGAAGGTTGTTAGGAGGATGAATAGTGTCCAACGGGTTATTTGGGACTACATGTCTTAACGTCTTAAACATCCATATGAATTTTCTAATTCTCCCACTCAAGTGCTCTATATGCTGATACCACGACAACCTTTGATCTATTAGCACTCCGAGGTACTTTGTGTAACTGACCTTATTTATGATTGGGCAGTTACAATTTGGATAGGAAGTGCTATTACCACAGTCATGTATTTTTATTTCAAAGTTTCCAGTTGGTTGACATTTATTATAGATACTGAAACACATATAATTCGTTTTATTGGTGTTTAGAGTTAGGACATTATATTTTAGCCATTTAGATACCTTGACAAGTCCATTTTCAGCATATTTTTTTGTGGCTTCCCAAGAATTACCTGTGAAGACGATGGCAGTATCGTCAGCGTACGAAAAAATCTTCGCGTTTGAAATGCTCATACTGCAGAGATCATTAATATAAATAAGGAACAGGGTAGGACCTAGGACACTTCCCTGTGGTACGCCGTAAGATACGCCAGCGTCCTCACTGGTATATTGGTCAAGTTTAACCTTTTGTGTCCTATTCGAGAGGTAATCTCTAAAGACTGCAAGTTGATTATCTCTAACACCTATTTTATCGAGTTTGTGTACAAGGATGGGGACGGAGACGGTATCGAAAGCCTTTTTCAGGTCCAAGAAGATGCAGAGACTTTTCTTTTTACTATCAAGTTGTTCCGTGATTAGAGTACTTAAAGACGTCACCGCATCATCAGTAGATAAACCTTGCCTAAAGCCATATTGAGACCGGGATAATATATTAAATTTATTTAGATATCGTAGTAGGCGAGTATTTAGCAGTTTTTCTATCACCTTAGACACAACAGGCAACACTGAGATAGGCCTATAATTACCGATGTCCGCTCTGTCCCTCCCCTTGTACACAGGTGTGATAATAGCTCTTTTTAACAGGTCTGGAAAAACACCTCTTTTGAAACAGAGGTTTGCAAGATGAACAATGATAGGAACTACTTCATTCTTCACGTGTTTCAAATATTTGGTTGAGACACCGTCCCATCCAGGAGCGCTGTCCGATTTCAGGGATAACAGAATTTGATCGACTTCATAATTGTCTGTATCTAGGAGAACAAAAGACTGTGGTTGTATAGGTATACTATTTAGGTAATCAGTTTGTTTATCTATATCTAGGACAGAGAGAATACTTTGAGCTAAGTTATTTCCAATATCAGAGAAGTACGTATTGATGTAATTTGTGGATTCTTGAATAGATGGTTTTAATGATAATAATTCTGGATTAAGGTTGTTCTGCTTATTAGTATATGTTATGTTTTTAATAGTTTTCCATAGTAATTTATTATTTTTGAGGGAGTTTGCAAGAAGTTTTCTATTATATTTACGTTTTAGTTTTTTTATTAGGTAATTACAGTAGTTTCTGTATCTTGTGTAGGTTATTTTCTTGATATCATTTTTAGGATCGTTCCGGAGCTGTTTCTGAAGGTTATTACGGTTTTGAATGCACCTCAATATACCGGGCGTAATCCAAGGTTTCAAGATCCGTTCGCTTTTCGGTATGGTTTTCGTTATAGTATTGAGTTTTATAGAGTTATTAAGTTTCTGGTTTAGCCTTGCGCCACTGCCGAGTGAGCAGCCCTCAAAAAACACAATAAGTACTCTACCCTGACACAGACCTACGCTTTCAGACCACGGGTTGCTGGGCAGCAGAGGCTAAAAGTTTTGTGGCAGAGGTCTGGCGGCGTTTAAGGGATAGCACAGGGGACTATCGCACTCAGTCGTTCTTGGTGCAAAGGCTGGCCATAGTGATCCAGCGTGGCAATGCTGCCAGTGCTATGGGGTCCTTTGCACCAGGATCGACTGTAGGCGGTTTAATAGACTGAAATATCAATCTTATTGTTATTGTCTTGTAATTTTGCTATTGTATTTTTATGACGATTTGAATTTTTCTATATAAATAAAATATTTTTAACAAAAAATTGACACCCGCCTTCAAAAAGGGTGAAATAATTTTTTAAAGCTATGTTCACAAGTAAGTAGTGGTTACGGGTAAAACAGCAAATAGGTGAATTCATAGCGGAATATGGTAAATAGAGAGGAATTTTTTTTGACGTCGCTCCATCCACTCGCTAAGAAGAAGATGATTATTGAATTTATATGAAAAACTAAAAAAAATATGACTAGTAGTTTATACGTGCACATTAACGTCCGGTTTGGTCGAGTGGTAGGGGCGCTGTCTCTTGATCGACGGGTCCTGGGTTCGATCCCCAGTCGAGGCAAACATTAGTGCAAAATGCAAATTTTTGTTTTCGGGGCATGGGTGTTTGTGTCTGTCCTTATGTGTGTTCCGTTCCGAGGGACCGACGACACAAGGGAAAAAAAATAATCACACCTGATTTTGGAATGCCCCAACGAGCTTCGTATTTGATTTTATAAAACTCACGGAGTCAATAGACCATCATTCAGAATGATTTCCGCAAAAGTAATTAAGAATTGAAGGACTTTGCCTTCTGGGGTGTGTGTTCTGGGAGCTGCACGAGCTAATTCCATCTGCCCCTTTGGACGTCCAGACTCACAGCAGTTGCAGTATATCACGCTTACAGTGTCAAGATTCCTCAGATTCGTACTGAGCACTTCTTTTTTATTTTATTTATTTATACAAAGGTAATCAACAGCATAACGTTGAAAGTACAGAATGTAACGTCTTAGATAATATACATAGCCAATTATAGATTACCCTGGATTAGCTAATGAGCGTTGACATCAAAAAATAGACAATGTTTTTTTAAACTAAATTGTAGGTACCTACACTTAAGAGCAGATCAATTCTGCTTCTCTTTATCGTTTATACTAGCTTTCCGCCCGCGGCTCCGCCCACGTGGACCCTACAGGTTATATCGTGCACAACTGTAGAATAAAATGGAGCCTATGTCCTTTCCCAGGCTCTAATTGGTAGTGCCAAACGGTAGTGTCTAGGGGGAGAAACGAATCTATCCCTGTACCAAAGATGGACAAACAGACATACAGAGTTACTTTCGCATTTATATTAGTAAGGATTACACACCGCTAAGAAATGGTATTTGCCTCCGTCTCAATTTCCGGGCTCATATAACCCGAATCTCTTTAAATTTCGAGTGAATAGTCATCTTTTTCAACTAAATCTTCGCTTCTTAGCTAGATTGTGGTCCACAGTCAGCCCATTCTCCATATTTACATACAAGGGAAAAAAAAAACAAGCGCCAAGATTTAAAAAAAAATTAATACATCGTGGTTTTATTAAAACAACTATATTTTCTATGGTTTTTCTGAACGAAATAATATTCTACTTTTAAATATAGAATACTTGACGTATAAAACATGCTCCAGATGCAGGTGGTGTATAAAATGAATTATGTAATACTTCGCGGAGAATACTCAATGCCATATACAGAACACATATAATTACAATTTTCCTTGTAAACAGCAGCTTTAAAGGTGAAGTTCCCATAAAAATACTTTCCTCCGAAAAAAAAGCTGGCCCAGTAGTCAATTTCGAATACGTTGCTGTACGATCCCTGGAAAATAAATTTATCGATGACAATGGCTACAAATAGGGAATGATTATAGCGATGTAACCGATAGAGTTCGGCCGGAAACTAAGGTCTGTGTTACAGATCGCGACTCAGACTCTGATCTACACACATCAAAAAAAGTTTACGATCAGTAGCAAAATCAGGTGTATTCTTTAAAATATAAATTATTTAAAGAAACTGTTTACGTTTTATGATTTTATAATGAAAATGCACTAAGTAAATAAAAGAATCATTATTAATTATTTACTTTTTATTAACAAAAGCTAGGAAATGCAATTTTGGCTTAAATGTAATGTAATGAAAAATTTGAATTAATGAAAAAACAAACAAAATTTATTACGAAAAAATTAATAGTTAGTATAAAATGACTCCTCCCCTGGCTCGCACACATGCGGAAACCCTTCTGGGCATGCTAAGAATTAAGTTATCTAGCATTTCTTGTGGTAACCTGTCCCACTCTTCAATAGCAGCTGCCCTGATTTCTGACACTGTTCGCGGAGGTGGCTGACGGTTCCAAACAGCTCGCTTAAGAGGGTACGTATTACAATACCGAAAATTCAAAATACCGATGGTTGAAAAACCTACGCTTAAAACATCGAAAGTTGAAATACCGAACGGTTGGAATGCCGATGTTCGATATAACTAAACATATAATACCGATATTAAAATGACCGAATGTTCAAAATACCGAATTAAAATGACCGAATGTTCAAAATACCGATGTTTACATGACCGAACATTTAAATGACCGAATGTTCAAAATACCAATGTATAAATGACCGAAAGTTCAAAATACCGATACACGAAATACCTATGTTTAAAAACATCGATGTTCAAAATACTAAAAATTGAAATGCAACCACAGTCGTTTCTGGCACTTCGCCGGCCGCTGCCGCGGCACGCTCGCTTCGCTCGCTCGGCTCGTGCGTTGGGGTCGCAGTTCTAACCAAACCTAACCCAACCAACCCTTGACGGGTTGGTTAGGTTAGGCTACTAACAAACCTAATCGTCGCAGTTCCGTTTGTCATATAAACAGAGAAAATAAAACATTTTTACTATTGAAAACTTTATGTACAGGATGTCCATAAACCGAAAACTAAAATTCAGTATTTTAGTTTTCGGTATTTTAGCCTTCGGTATTTTAGCTTTCGGGATTTCAATCTTCGGTATTTTAGCCTTCGGGATATTTAGTCATAGGTATTTCAACCTTCGGGATTTCAAACTTTCGGTCAAACAAACATTCGGGATTTCAAACTTTCGGTCAAATAAACATTCGGCCATATAATTTTCGGTCTTTCGTCCATAGGTATTATGAAATTCGGTTTTCTATACTTCGGTATTGTAATACGTACCCGCTTAAGAGCATCCCACGCATGCTCGATCGGGTTTAAGTCAGGCGAGCCGGCAGGCCAGTCTAACCTGGTGATGTCGTATTGCTGGAGAGCAGCATCAACACGTCCGTTTCGATGTGCGGGCGCATTATCATCTACCATTATGAATTGGCGCCCGTGGTTGATGCGGAATGGTCTGACGTATCCATCGATTGCAATCGTTTTGTACATGGCTCCGGTCATGGTGCCTTGATACGGGATTAAGGGCGTCCTAGCCCCAATCATTATCCCGGCCCAAAAGGACACTGATTTCCCGCCCTGCTGAACGGTTCCAGTGGCAGTTCTCTGCCTTTCAGAGTCGCCAGGTCTTCTCCAGACACGGACACGTCGGTTATCTGGATGTGTACTGATCCGCGTTTCGTCAACGAAGAAGCAGTTCTGCCAGATGCTTTCGTCCTCAATTTCTTCATTTTGACGGAACCTAGCCCATTGCAATCTGCGCCGGTTCCGTTGCTGTGAGTTCAGAGGTGCTCGCCAGGATCTCCTTGCTCGTAATCCAGCTTGGTGTAAGCAATTTCTAATCGTTTGGGTGCTAACTTCGCGGCCGGTGGCAGCTCGCAGCTCTGCTTTCATTTTAGTAGCGTTCATTGTTGGGTCACGGGCAGCCAGTAATCTGATATATCGCTTCTGAATTGCAGTAAGAACAGTTGGGCGACCACTGCGAGGTCGATCAGCTAAATCTTCCATGCCCTGATACCTCTCCAACGTGGTCACCACGCAGGATTGGGATACATGAACTCTGCGTGATATTTCCCTCGTGGAGTAGCCTTCTCCACTTAAAGTTAGAATTCTGGCTCGTAAAACTGCAGTTAATCCTCTCGGCATCGTTACCAACTTAATTTTTTTTGAATAAATTGAAAATATTGATAAGTTGCGACTATGTCAGATTTCTGAATGAAAGCAAGCAAGGGTTGATTGTCTTTTTAAATGAAAAAACATTTGAATTACGAAATTATTTTATATTTAAATTTCATATTTTTAAATAAGGAATCAAAATATAAAAAGTGATTAAGTTTTATTCTTCTACAATAAAAAATATTAGCACTTTTCCAAGTGATCGCAAACTTTTTTTGATGTGTGTATACTTAAGTAGCAGTCGTCTTTGGCATGTCGTCTACACCATAGATTACGAATAGGCGCAGAGTCAGAAGTGTCAAAAGAACGAATATTTAAATATTTTAATGTATGTTGTATAATAAGGTCCTAATTTTTAGTGACTTTCCTTTTAACACGTTATTGTGTAGGTCAAAATATATCATTTGAGTCAAAAAACAAAGGCATAATATTAAATTGGAAAGGTCTTGAAAAATTTTGTTATGATATTTTTTCATTACTATGATGAATAAACCCATCCATTCAAACGTAAATAATAATGGCACTAGTAGAGCGGGCGAGCGGGGAGTGGCCGGCTTCAAGTGATAGAGAACCATTCCTTTATCTTTAAATGGAAAATTAATTATTTATTTTTTTTGCTAAATTTTATTTTAAGATAATTAAATTTTATGTTGTTTTTTGGAATACTATTAACCTATACAATAACGTCTTTGAAGGAAAGTCACTAATAAATTAGGACCTTATATTTAATATAGTTTTGACTTACTTCATGCAACATCTAATGTTCTATGAAGTAAAACTATTTTGAATTTGAATTTTAATAGTGAGGGAAAGAGACAATCAATACTTAAGTGTAGATCAAGACTTGAGTCTCTCCTCCTGTGATACGGGCCTCAATATGTTCTTTTCAGCGCGTGCTCAGAATACAGTGCAGCAGGGCAATCGCGCAAAAAAATGTGAATTGAATCGCAACTGAAACGCAGCTGGGGGCTACCACCTAAGCGAAGCTGATGCTGATTGCATTTGGTTCGTGTCGTTAATCAAGGTCTCCTTATAAAGAAGCAATCGACAACGTTTCATTCGTTTATATAGCATCAGCTTCGCTTAGGTGGTAGCCCCCCAGCTACGTTTCAATTGCGATTCAATCCACTTTTTTTAGCGCGATTGCCCTGCTAGTTTCGGATACGAATTGCAGATTCACAGGTGTAGAGCAGAATCTAGTGGTTCTAGAATCTAGTGGTTCTAGAACCACTGATACTCTACCCCGTTAGGGATTAAGGGCGTGAGCGTATGTATGTAGATTTCACCTTATCAGAATTTGCAATTATACACCGTTTATCATAGATCTCTTACCTGTAAGACAGTGCAGTTTTTAGAAACACTGACTAGGGATTTGATCATCATTTCAACACCCAAATTCTTGCAGAAGTTATCGAGTTGTAAACTCATTACCGTATTCCCGTTCATTGATCCAACCAGACGGAACTGTGAAACGAAGCAGTATACAACGAAGAGGAAAATTATAAGTACACGTAATCAAATAAGTACACGCGGTTTTACTAAACTGTTAAAAGTGTCATAAATCAGACCCCAAAATAATTTTATCCCGGAAAACCGCAAATGAAAACTTCCATTCTGGAAAAGGAGTGAAAGAGAAACTTAGAATGTGCCAGCTACCTACTCTTCCCAGGTATAGAGTGAAAATCTTTATAAAAGGAATGCGAGGGTTTTGCTGTATAATGTTAAAAGGCTGACCACCTCTCACCATTACACAACATGTTCCATCTAATAACCCTCACCATTTGTGTCAAACGTGGCATCTAGTGGTTTTAGAATCACTATGCTCTGCCTACCCTGTTAGGGAATATGAGCGTGAGCGTATGTATGTATGAAACGAAAAAGCGGCATTTTGCTCAAAAATGTTCATCAAACTCTAAGATAAAAATCTCCCTCGGAAGAAAACTCATTCTCTCATTTTATACTCACTTTACCATCTAATAAATATAAGAAATTAATTACTTACCTTAGCTCTGTCGATATTTTTTTTTATAATTGCATTCGTGAGGAAAGCGCTTTCGTTCAGCTTTTTGTTGATTAATTTAATAACACCGCAATCTTTTTGTCTAGGACCTTTGCAGTGGTCTAGTTTTATAATTCTTGCTTTGAATGGACCCTAAAAATTATAATCGTCATTAAATAATATAAGGTAAGTATTTACAAAGTAACATAAGTTTTTTTTTTATTATAAGATGGGTTAACTCTTGAACTCAATCTTGATCATAAGGTCAAAGATGAGTTCGACGATGGAGCAAGTCAACCCAGAAAATGCCTATAAAGGCACTGGTACTCCCACGCACCGACGGAACACAGCAAGCTGTTTGGCGTCGAACTTCGGTAGGAGGGTGGTCGCGAACCAGACGGCCCTTTACAGAGCCTAGCACACCGCAAGTCAAAAATCACATCGTCAAGTTCGATGTGATTTTTAGAAAATTATAAATACAATACAATACAGTACAAATATACTTTCCTAGCTGATGCCCGCAATTTCGTTTGCGTGTTAATTTTTTTTTTGTACAGAGTACACAGATTGAAAACATCTGTCTTACGTGATTTAGATTTTTACAAACAAAAGATTTTTTCCCACTAACTCCCGTTCCCGTGGGAATTTTGCAATATCCTGTTGCAACTACGCTTTAAGTTTACTAAGGTACCTGCATGCCAAATTTCAAGCGTCTAACTTAAGCGGTTTAGATTTTTCATACAAAAGGATTTTCCCGCTAATTCCCGTTCCCGTGGGAATTTCGGGAATTCCTTTCTTAGTGCACCTCTACGGTACCTAAGCTACGTCCCTTCCAAATTTCAAGTGCCTACGTTTAGCCGTTTAGGCTGTGCGTTGATATGTCAGTCAGTCAGTCAGTCAATCAGTCAGTTTCTCCTTTTATATATTTAAAAAGATTGCACACCAACATTACAGAATATGATACAGAGTAAAAGTACTAGATATCTACTTTGTGCGAACTGTTGTTGGGATTGAAGTCGAGGACTCATACGTTTTTAACGTGGAAAATTATTAAACAACAACAATTTCAGAATTCCTTCTAATATTATAAATGCGAAAGTAACTCTGTCTGTATGTCTGCTGTTACGCTTTCACGCCTTAACCGCTAAACCTATTTGGATAAAATTTGGTCAGAGATAGATGAGACCTTGGGAAAGGACATAGGCTACATTTTATCCCACAGCTGGGCACGATTTAACCTGTAGTCCACGCGGGCGGAGCCGCAGGCAGAAAGCTAATAATTTGAATAATCGAATATGCCACTGAAAGGAAAAGTACACCGACTAAGGTATTTCACTGTACTCTTTGAATCTATCTTCTTCTTCTTATCGTGTAGGTATAGTCAAGTATGTGGCGAGCTTGGCTAACCTTGGTGTCAGAGTATTCAAACCGCACCGTGGCCTCTGACTTGGTTTTAACGACTGTAGTCAGTCGACAACAGCCGGAAGCACGGAAACGAATAGAATAGAAAAAAATCTTTATTTTATAGGACATTCAGGATGCCACTTAAAATAAGTCAAGATTACATTATATACATACAAACACACATTAAACGATTTAAATACATACATACGCATTCGTTCTTTTGACCCTACTGACTCTTCGCCTATTTGCAAAGGTGCAGTCTTCCTCAGAGAAGAACACTCGCGATAAATTGCCACATTGGTCACCCATCAGGTTCTATGAAAACGTAACTGTCATAATGAATACTCTCTATGTACGACAGGGGAACATTGTGAGGAAATGTGCACATCCAGGCGACCAAACGTGAAACCATGATCAAAACCGGATCAGATGGCAGATTTACCAAATCTTGGATCATGGTCAAAGAAATAGGACTAAGCGCAAGATAAAAGCATGAGTTTTTTGTTATCTGTTTTTTTACATGAAAACTTTTTTAGGTTTTTGTTCAAAATGGGGCTACTAAAAGTTAGTACTTACATAATTTAAAACAGCATTTGAAAAATAAATACAAACTAAACATAACAACAATAAATAGCACGGTTTAAGTGACATTGTAGCTTATTATGAACAATTTTATAGATAATTTTTACTCTACAAAAAGTAAGTAGTCATAAGCAGGGGTTTACTATTTGTGACGATAATTTCATGAGCACAATAAAGAGTAGTAATACATTCCAGTATTTGGCTTACATCTTAAATTAAAATGACTTGTTGCAGCAGTAATTTTTTTTTTGTCAAAATAGATACAATATGGTAGTTTTAATGATAGTCATTTTAAACGGCAAGTAAATAAACGATTCATTATTTATAATGCTACAAAATACATTTTATCGGATACCTAATAATGTTTTAAACGATTGTTTCCCGGTAACAGGCATGGCTATTTCATAGTTACGTAGATCAAATAGGTAGAATATTATTTTACTAGATCTCGTTCTCGGCCCGGGATTTCGTTCCCCTGGGAATCTGGGATAATTTGTAGCTTTACGTGCAGGGGCAGTCGCAGGGGAGGAGGTTATTCATATAAACAGAAAATCATATCATATAATATTAAAATTATTACTTTTCATTTAGAATCATTAATAAATGAAAATGACTTTCTTATTATAAAAATAATTAAATAAAATAAGGATAACTTTTTTAAATTAATTAACTTAGAGAGTGGTTTGTCTGGGGGTTAATCTTAGGTTAGTCTTAGTTTATAATTTACTAGCCTTTTCCCGCGGCTTCGCTCGCGCAAAGAACTATTTTTGTTACCCATTTCATTCTCTCTTTTATTTTAGAAAAATCGCGAAACACGTGTCCGTATATTTGCTTCAAAGTATAAGTATCTTGACAAAGTTTCGAGTCAAAATGTCAAAAAAAAATGTTTTTTCCATACAAACTTTGAAACCCCGTTTCACCCCCTTAGAGGGTGAGTTTCGAAAAATCATTTCTTAGTGCTTCTTTAGACTTCATAAGAAATCTACGTGCCAAATTTTAAATTTCTAGACCCCGTGGTTTGGGCTGTTCGTTGATATGTCAGTCAGTCAATCAGTCAGTTTCTTCAAATTCATAAATTCAAATTATTTTATTTGCAAGAATAGCAAATAAAATAATCTTCATCTAATCTTATCTTCATTTATATACTAGCTGTCCGCCCGCGAGTTTGTTCCCGGAGGATTTTCTTTTTTTTATATATGAAAAGTAAATAGTAGCCGATTCGCAGACTTACATATAAAATTTCATAAAAATCGGTCAAGCCGTTTCTGAGGAGTATGGTAACTAACATTGTGACACGAGAATTTTATACATATAAGAGACTAGCTGATGCCTGCAACTTCGTTTGCGTGTTAATTTTTTCTTTTGAACAGATTACACTTTATTGACGGTCCATTAATGGACCTTCATTTAGTTTATTAAATATTGATTTAGTTTAAGATTTAGATTCTTACATACAAAAGTTTTTTCCCGCTAACTCCCGTTCCCGTGGGAATTTTGCAATATCCTGTTGCAACTAAGCTTTAAGTTTACTAAGGTACCTGCATGCCAAATGTCAAGCGTCTAACTTAAGCGGTTTAGATTTTTCATACAAAAGGATTTTCCCGCTAATTCCCGTTCCCATGGGAATTTCGGGAATCACTTTCTTAGTGCACCTCTACGGTACCTAAGCTAAGTCCCTTCCAAATTTCAAGTGCCTACGTTTAGCCGTTTAGGCTGTGCGTTGATATGTCAGTCAGTCAGTCAGTTTCTCCTTTTATATATTTAGATTGAAGATTAATAGATTGAAAACATTCGCAAAGAGGTTACTAAAAATTTAGTTTTCGGAGGTGGTCATAACCACTGAGAGGGAGCCCTCCTGAGACCGCCTGGTTACGTGAAATAGTAACTAACTTATATCCATCCATCGTCACAAAGTTACATGTGTTACATGTGTTTATAATACTAACTAGCTTTTCGCCCAGGACTGCGTTCCCGTGGGAATTTTCCCGTCAATTTTCCAATGTTTTTAATAGCTATTATGCTATTCGGGACGGAGAGAAATACAACAAATCAAAAACCATGGAAATCGGTCCAGCCGATCTTGAGTTATAAATGGTGTAACTAACACGACTTTGTTTTATTTATTTAGATTATAATATTACTTTATAATATTGTCTGCCCGGGACTTCGTAAGTTTGTTTGCCTTTTTGCACTATTTTGTTTGTTTAGTAAAAAATATTATTAACTTAATATTTTAAATAATAATAAATAAAAATTCATTTATTTGCTCTTAACAGATAAAACCTTATTACTAAATAGAATAGCATACAAATACAAATATACTTTATTGCACACCAACATTACAGAACATGAGACAGAGTAAAAGTACACTTAGACATATTCTTATCTGAAAGAGCCCGGAGCCTAAACTAAGCCAAAGTCTGTGCTATAGGACTCCGGGTCCTGGGCCTCCCACCCCAGAGATAGGCAGATAAATGTGAAAGTTTATAAAAACACTCTAAAAAGGTGAGCTTACATTTCTAAGATTATTAACATACCTCAGTGTGTCCATGCTGTGCAAGCGTGCGTGCGTGTTGTATGTGTTTTGTAGTGCGAATATGTGTTGTGTAGTGTGTGCGTGTGTGTGTGTATGTGTGTGTATGTGTGTGTGTGTGTGTTCATATGTGCCATTATATTTTAAGTTACAACAAACAACAACTGCTCAGTAACCTCATAGTTTAAATTAATGAGCCATTTTGTAACTTTATTTTGTTTAATTAACGTGAATTTAAATAGGTTAAAGGTTACATAGGTTAAATTTGAAAAAAAATACGGACATTAACTGTGTTCGTATTTTTTTTTTCAAATTTAACCTATGTTTCTCGAGAATGCAGAAAATCCCAAACTATGAACAAGAGTTAAGATTCCTAAAAGTTCCTTAAGGCGACTACAGCACCTAAATTACGATTTTATGATGCGTAGATAAGCATAACGCACTACATTGAATCGAAGAAAAAAATACTACGGCAATATTCAGAACATAAACTAGTTACCTAAGTAGTTTGCTGATAACATGATTCAGCACTTTTGGTTCGATAGAAAAAGCTCACAAAGTCACCTCTAAATACCCAATATTTGTATCTTTTACTGTGTAAAAACCATAGTGAAATGCATACAGTAACTTGAATTTGCTATCAAAATATTCGTGATTGAACACTCTTGATAAGTAGTTAACGCATTTTTCGATTTAAGCTGTCACCTTTCCATAAATCTCATTTTTCTAACTTTCGAACATGTTTTTACGCACGCACGCTTTCATAGTCCGTAAACTTCGTGTATCGACACTGTTCGCACTGCCGGCCCAGGCCTGTTAAGAGACGGAGATGGCACTATTCCTATGTGTTCTGCCTTTATCGGGTGCTGTAGTCGCCTTATGATTCCTAAACTTAAAGAAAGTTGTTTATTATTTTTATTATGAGATGGGTTAACTCTTGACATCAAGAGTGGATCATCCTATTCTTATCCACTCACCTGCAGGCCGAGTACGATAGTGACAGCGCCGTGACAACACCACGGTCCTATTGTCAAAATGTCAACATTGAGAACGCCATAGGGCGAGCAAGCCTTTGCGCAGGACCCTCGCGCAATCAAAGTGAAGTTTCAGCGTGAGCCGAACGCGAGTTTGTCGCTATCGTGCTAGAGATGCTGAATTATTTGAATAGAATAAAACTTCATTATGCAAATTTTCCGCTTTTTCCCGACTGCGCGACGCAAAGGAGGGTAATGTATTAATCAGCCTATGTATGTATGTATGTATGTTTGTACCTTTGCGGCACATTTAGACCAAACGCGTGGCCGATTTTGATAAATGATACGTCGTTGGATTCGTCATGATGGTGCAAATGTCATAAAAAATACAAATTTGGAAAAACTAAAATGGCCGATTTTGGACGCCATAATGTGAAAAAGAAAAAAATGAAAATGAACTATGTCAAGTGGGGTGTCGTTGAATAGCTTATTTCTCGTTTTTTTCTTTTCAGTTTTTACCCCGCAGTCGGTTTTTTTTTAATTAATTTTGAAATCTTCTTATCATGTAGCAAACTTGACTAATCTTGAAATCTATTATCATGTAAGTAATCAACAGTGTGGCAAACTTGAGTAATCCTGGTGTCAGAACTTTCAAACCACCAAATGGCTTCTGACTTGGTTAACTACTTGATTATCGACAGTAGCCGGGACCAACTGCTTAACGTGCCCTCCGAAGCACAGAAACGCTCGTGGTAAATTTCTACTTTGGTCACCCATCAGGTTTCCTGCCCGTGTGTACGTTGCTTAACCTCACTGATCCATTCAGACCACCGAGCGCCACTTGCCTACGTACGCTTTTTTTAATTTTTAAATTTTTTAATTAAATGCCCGAGGGGCACGGGCCTCCCCTCGAAACACGAAGGGTATTTAGGCCATAGTCCACCACGCTGGCCCAATGCGGGTTGGTGGACCGCTGGTCTTTCGAAAATGAATTTTCTTGGACGGGCGGGTTTTCATCACAATGTTTTCCTTCACCGTTGAGCATGTGATAATTAGAAATCTGTACATAAATCCGAAAAAACGAATTTAGTGGTACAGGCCCGCACCAGGGTTTGAACCCGTGACCTTCCGATTACAAGTCGGGCTCATCATTACTAACTAGGCTATCGCCGCTATTTATAGATACTTGAGGAAAAACCGACCATTTATTCGTTTATTACTACCTTGATTATGATTAATCGACAGCTGAAATAAAGCCTTATTCTGTACACAGACGCTTAAAAATAAATAAATATATAAAAATAAAAATAAAAATAAAATATTTCAGGCACATAACAAAACATTTGAAGCCCCATAAAAGCCCCATTTTTGTTTTGTTTAAGAAATTTTGTTATTTAAACTGGGAATGTACGAGGCACACCCAACACAAGCAAATTAATGCTTACTGGGCTGGCCTCAAGTGAAAATGTAAAAATTACTTTTAGAAATAAATAAATTTTCATTTTTTCATTTTTTTCATTTCATAAAAATAGTTAAGTATAAACAATATAATAATTAATTATTCAATTAAATTAATTTCAATATATTAAGATTAAAATAGATTAAAATATTCTTCAAAAATTTAATAATAGATTAAAATATTAAAATATTCAATTACTTACACTGTCAAATTATATTTCTTAATATGTATTATTCGTCAAAAAATATAATTTTAATATTTAAGGTAGTCCTTAGGTACTAAGGTACTTGCACCGTTAAGGTAGACACACTTTTAACTATCCACTTATCCTTACTTCCTTACTTTTTCATTTTTTATTTTTTTATTTTAGGGATAACAACAGCTTACAAATTTATCTTAAATTCGAAACTTACACACTAAAGTTATCCACAGATTTAAAACAAAAAATTATAATTAAGACACCGAGCAGACCAGTCCAGGGAAGTACTTAATATTATAAATGCGAAAGTAACTGTCTGTCTGTCTGTCTGTCCGTCTTTCACGCCTAAAGTACTCAACCGATTTTGATGAAAGGTACAGAGATAGATTAGAGCCTGGGAAAGGACATAGGCTACATTTTATCCCACAGTTGGGCACGATATAACCTGTAGTCCACGCTTTTAGTTACTTTTGTAACTAGCTTTCCGCCCGCGTGGACTCCTACAGGTTAAATCGTGCCCAACTGTGGGATAAAATGTATAAATCACTGTCATAAATAATTTTGTTCCAAATACAGCTAAAATTATTGTGTTATCACATTGCTGACTGAAGCCTTTTGTGAAAAGATATCTTGAATTTAAGTCACAAAACTTAACCACAGAATAAATAATAGTACTAACGACTTAACCTGAAAAGTTGATCTGTTTTATTATTTAAATAAGATACTAACTTTCCGCCCGGGACTTCGTTCGCGTAGGAATTTTGGAAAATTATGTAGGTGTCAGCTACCTCCATACAAAAATCAAAATTGGTCTAGCCGTTTGAGCGTGAAAGAGTAACAAACATCCATACATACAAACTTTCGCGTTTATAAGAATTAGCGACCTGCGATCTTATAGTATGATTCCATTTGTATTCAGAATTTACTTTTGGACAAATTAAACAAAACTATGTAAAAAGAGCTTTTACAGAATTTCTAAACACTACATAAACGGCGGGTTACGGTCATTAAGACCTCACTTTTAGTAAGTATATAAAATGGCGAAATCTGTAATAATTTCACAAAGACAAACGGTAACCTTTTTCGTAATAAAAATGTCCCCGAGCTACAGATCTATAGGGCGCTGTTTATACAGAAGCGACGTGGCGCGGTACGGTGGTCAAAGCAACGTAAAATGATTCTTAAGGCGACTACAGCACCCGATAAAGGCAGCACACATAGGAATAGTGCCATCTCCGTCTCTCAACAGGCCTGGGCCAGCAGTGCGAACAGTGTCGATACACGAAGTTTACGGACTATGAAAGCGTGCGTGCGTAAAAACATGTTCGAAAGTTAGGTAAATGAGATTTATGGAAAGGTAACAGCTTAAATCGAAAAATGCGTTAACTACTTATCGAGAGTGTTCAATCACGAACATTTTGATAGCAAATTCAAGTTCCTGTGTGCATTTTACTATCGTTTTTACAGCTTAAAAGATACACAATATTGATATTTAGAGGTGACTGTGAGCTTTTTCTATCGAACCAAAAGTGTTGACTCATGTTTTCAGCAAACTACTTATCTAGTTTATGTCCTGAATATTACCGTAGTATTTTTTTTCTTCAATTTAATGCAGTGCGTCATGCTTATCTACGCATCATAAAATCGTAATTTAGGTGCTGTAGTCGCCTTAAAGCTACGGAGCAAAGTTTGTTTTCGTCCGTCGCTCCGTCTTCAGGCGGCGGATGTCTCTTCGTGCTTCTATTATCGGCAAAAAAACCTTTGCTCTGTAGGTTTGAAGATTCATTTTACGTTGGCGACACGTTGCTTGTGAATAAACAGCGCTTAGACTCGTAATACAGAAGAAGACTCAAGTCTTGATCAATAATTAAGTATTCATTGTCTTGTTCTCTCACTATCAAAATGACAAAGACAACTGCTAATTAACTATAAATCAGAGTCTGAGTCGCGTTCGCAATACAGACCTAAAATTCACAAAATTGATTTTTAATTTCACACGCAAAACAATACGTCTTCAATATCGCTGAAGGATCCAGAATACGTCGCGAGGGTAACACGATTTCCTGTAATTCACCCCTAGGGTGAAAATAGAAGCTTTTAACGTAACCCAACTCTTTCACGGACCCTTCAGTTGCATGCAGAGATGGATTTAGTTAGACTGGGGGCTAAAAAATAATATAGATGCCAGCAGTCAATACTTCCCAAGTACACTTTTGGAGATAGTAAGTAGGACGCGAGGGTTTTGCTGTTCTTTATGAGCAAAATTGCCATTCAATTAATTAATTACCGCCATACCTATTATCTATTAAAAATGACTTTTTTATTGTATGTACTTGTCTTCTAGTATAATAAAATGAACAAGTTGTGTTGTTTTCCTTATGTATATCTACAGTCTGGCAAAAAAGAGTAGAAATTAAAAAGTGGCAACACTGTAGTGTGGTTCCGTTTTTCTTAGATTGATTTGAAAGGGACGACGCTATAGTGTTGCCACTTTTTAATTTCTACTCTTTTTGCCAGACTGTATCCTTTTTTATTCACAAGTGCTATAGTTACTTCCACGCTGGACTGGGAGTGGAAGAAAAACTTTGAATATGTCAGCTGCCAACTCTGCGTTACGTAGATACTGTAAGTGGGTCGCGAAGGTTTTACTGTATCGTGGTCGAAAGTCTGCCAAATATCACCACTACTTACTCGTATTATGCTCGTATTCCATCTAATAACCCTCAAAATGACTGTCAAATGTGAGGTTCAGCGGTTCCAGACATGAAGTTTTGCCTACAGGTGATAAAGTTCAAATTAGAACAAATTTATGCTGTTATGAGCACTGTGCAAGGTCCAAAGCGTTTACTTTGATGAGCTCTTGAGTATAGAAACTACACGATGCCAAAATAACTACCTTAATAGCGCAAACAATTACTAACGCTATTATACTAACTTTGAACACTTACTTTATAAGTTAACGTCGCATCGCGACCTCAAAGGAAGAAGTTAGTGAAGCACTTGAAGCCTAGGAACGCTTTCTGTTCGGAGTCAATCAATAAGGTTAAACAATATTCACGGGGGCTGGGAATTTGATAGACTAACCATGGTGGCCATAGTAGTCTTCTTCTTCTTATCGTGTGGGTATAGTCAAGTAAATGGCGATCTTGGCTAACCCTGGTGTCAGAGTGTTCAAACCGCACAATCCTTTGACTTGGTTTTAACGACTGTAGTCAATCGACAACAACCGGGACCGACAGCTTAACGTGCCTTCCGCAGCACGGAAACGCTCATGATAAATTGCCACTTTCCTGCCTCTGTGTACGTTGCTTAACCTCACTGATCGGTTGAGATCAGCGAGAGCCACTGGGCTATGAGCGCTTAGTAGTAATGACCATCGTATCACTATGAGTTTTCGTGCTTCGGAGGGCAAATCAAACCGCCACGGTGGCTGTTGTAGATTGACTGTCGTTACACCAATTCAGAGGCCATTAGGTGGTTTGAATATTAACACCCATATTCTTAGAAGTTAACTCAAGATTTCCTCGACTCCACTCAACCTCTGTCAAGGGTTTTGACGTTTTTATTTGACACTTCCGTCCTCGACTTTACAATTTTCCTCAGCGGAGTCGAGGATGATTTGAGTAATCAATTGTCAAAGTTAAGGTACCTCGCCACCTACTTTAAGATTTTCTTAACGCTTTATTCGATGCTTGAGCTTGATGTATGCTACTTTTTCATATGAATAATGAATTATTTTGAAGATTTCGTGGATTATCTTTATGATAATATATCGTTAAAGATTAATATCGAATAAAGATATACGCTAGCTAGTGCCATCTATCGTCGAGTAGCTGTATGCCATGCCATGTTCAAGGAATCTTGAGGTGACAACTAAGAATACCAAATTCGAGGTCGTTTCGAGGATTTCCTTAGCTGAAGTTGAGTGGAGGAAGTTTCGAGTTAACTTCTTAGAATACGGGTGTTACTCTACCTCATCCGTGTGGTGATCGGCTAAGAATTACACCATCCCATCTCTTTCCGTGGGTGTCGTAAGGGGCGACTATGGAAACACAAATGAGACCTGCCTCTTATTAATCCATCTTAGGCAACGAAACCTCAGTTTGTTTTCAATCTGAGGTGGCGTCCTATGGTCTCATGCGGTGTGGTAGGTTCTGTAAAGGGCCGCTTTGTTCGCGACCACCCTCCTACGACAGTCCGACGCCAAACAGCTTGCTGTGTTCCGTCGGTGCGTGGGAGTACCAGTGCCTTAATTGGCATTTTCTGGGTTAACTCGCTCCATCGTCGACCTCATCTATGACCTTGGCCAAGATTGAGGTCAAGAGTTCACCCATCTCATAATAGAAGAAAAATAAAAAAAATACCTCCCTCGGAGTTTCTTGACTATTCTTCTTGGGGAAGACTGCACCTTTGCGAATAGGCGTAGATTCAGCAGTCAAAAGAACGAATTTGTATGTATGTATTTAAATCCTTTAATGTACATAACAATCCTTTTTAATCCTTTCTCTGGCCTCAAGTGTGATTATGTAAAACTACTCATAGAAATAAATAAATTTTCATTTTTATTTTTTTTTTCATTTTCGATGTAACATCCTGAATTAACGAAATCTTCTAATGTAACTACCACTCATTTTAGGAAATACTCCGAATGTTCTATGAAATCAAGCTAAAAATAAGCTTAATAGCTTGTCCTCAGTTATGATGCGGCCAATGTATAAACTTACTTTAAAAAAACCGTCCAAGTGCGAGTCAGACTCGCGCACCGAGGGTTCCGTATTTGTACAGGTTTGCCTGTAGATATAAAAGTAAAAAGTTCAATTTAATACCTCTACGCGTTCAAAATGGGATAGTAAGTTAAAAATTATTAAAAATATTTTTTTATATTTTCCTTTATCTGTACTATAAGACGTTGCTTCGTACCAAATTTCAAGATTCTGAGTTCACGGGAAGTACCCTTTAGGTTTTGATTCCTTTGCGAGTGCGGAAAGCGGCATAAACTTCTAAGCCAACGCAATATCTGTTGATTGCGTTGGCTTAGAAGTTTATTTTTTTTCCCAGCTCCAAGGGACAGTAGACTTGAGTATTTGATATAAATTCCAGCTTGATACCTCCACGCGTTCCTTAGGAAAAGGGTCTTGACTGACAGACAGACAGACGGGCGGACGGACAAGAAAGTGATCCTATAAGGGTTTCGTTTTTTCCTTTCGAGGTACGGAACCCTAAACATGTCAGAGGACATTAAGTAAGTCTTATGATCATTTATCTAATTTACGTAAAATTAAAATGATATGTTTAGAGACTCAGTTTATCAAATAATACATGTTACTAAATCAGATACATGCATGACTATGCAAAAAGGAAGTTGTACCCCTCAAATTTTACTCCTAGATCTATCCCTGTATCGAAAACCCTTCAGTTCCACGTCAATAAATGTTGGAATATTGAGTTTTATTGACTTTATTTCTTTAACAGTAAACCGAATCATATTGACTTAGGATTTAAGCAAATGATTCAATATTTAACATGGAAAACCAGGTTCAATATTTAGTTAATTCAGATCTTCAAAATTCACCGCTTTTATTCCCTATTGGGATAGGCAGCGCTTCAGGTAATTCGAATCTTATAGCCACTTGAAGTCGCTGTATACCTTACAGATAAAAAAAACTTGAAAAATTTAAAAACCTCAACATTTTCACTCAAAACTCGAATTTCTCTTAATCGACTCAACCGATTTTGATGAAATTTTGCTTAAAATTACCGCTAGCCTGTTTGTAGGTATTTGTAGTAGAATAAAATAACTGAAACTGAAATATGTAACTACATTACTCCTATGTATTTGGAGATAAATTTGACATTTTATCTGAGTAAATACGCATGTATTATTTGATAAACTGAGTCTCTAATTAAGTATATTTTTTTAAAATTTTACGTAAATTATATAAGTGTTCATAAACTCATCATAAGACTTACTTAATGTCCTCTAAAATTTTTTTAAAAGTAAGTTTATACATTGGCCTTTGTTCCCGTGGGAATTCTGGAAAAATATGTAGCCTATGTTTATTGGGGATAATGTAGGACTTTAATGGTGAAAGAATTTTTCAATGCAAACAAACGAACAACCAAATCTTTCCTCTTTATAATATTAGTATAGATTTGATTTACTTTTATGCTGATTGTCTCCTAATTAGTTTTAAAAAAGTAGTCTGCTTACTACCGGAAAACAACCATTTAAAATATAATTTACCGATATTACATGAATTTCAAAGCATATCAATGAATCGTATGTCATCATTAAAACAGTAACGATTTCGGAATGTTGATTTTGACAGCAAAATCATTATACATTGCTGCTACATAGAGTCATTTTAACTTGATATCAGCCTAATGCAGCAATGTAAGTAGAACCACTCTATATCGCGTCTATAAACTATAGATATGTCATAGTAGCCCCAGAGTTGCCACAATATACCTAAAAAATATATAGTAGAATTAATATAACGTATTATTCAAAGCACATAACAATGTCACTTATGCGGTACATATTGTTGTTTTGTTTAATTTATATTTATATTTCAAATGCTGTTTTAAATTATGTAAGTACATACTTAACTAGCTTTCAACCCGCGACTTCGTTCACGAGGAAAAGTAGCTTTAAACTTCGTCTTATCGTGTAGGTTTAGTCAAGTGTGTGGCAAACTTGGCTAACCCTGGTGTCAGAGTTTTCAAACCGCACAATGGCCTCCGCACAAGACACAATGGCCTTAGCCGCCTGTAGTCAATCGACAACAGCCGGGACCGACAGCACGTGATAAATTGCCACTTTGCTCACCCATCGGGTTCCCTGCTTCTGTGTACGTTGCTTAACCTCACTTATCGGTTGAGATTAGCGAGTGCCATTGGGCGCTTCTTTAAACTATGACTGTGTGATTGACGTTAATCTGTTGTTAATTTTTAACACAGACCTAAAATAAATTTTGACATTAAGAAACTTACTTACTTACTTCGCTGGCTCAACGAACCAAAGTGGATCTTGGCCTCCGACATTAAAGTGCGCCATTCCATTCTGTCTTGTGCCGATTTTGACGCAGTCGGGCACTTTCAGCTCTTTTAGGTCTTTGGCGACTTCATCTTTCCATCGATATCTTGGACGATCCACCGGGCGACAGGTTGTCCAAGATGTGCTCATTTGGCAGGGCGATTCTCCCCTATCCTCTCTACGTGGCCGAGCCAGCGAAGTCTGGGTTTAATTTCTCCAATGATATTCGGCTCGGAAATATAGCTGTTCTATCTCTCGGTTATACTTACCTTCGAGAAGAAACAAATTCATAGATTAACAAAAACACGCTTTAATATTCATCTTCTTCGTACCGCTCAATAGTCCCGATTTCTATTCGGGGTACGCTTGACAATAATCCAGGATTTGGCAGGTCAAACCTTTACAGTGGAGCGACTGCCATCTGACCTTGTCAAGAGGGGAGCCTGACCGGATTGGAGTATGGTTACGTAATCAATCGCTTGAATATGCAGGTTTTCTCACGATTTTTATTCTGACTTTTGCATCCCAATATATATGTGACAATCTTTTATATGTGAAGAAAAATGAACATTTGTTTAAGAAAAATAGCGATAGGCACAATATAAATACTAGGACTAAGCATAAACTGGATGTACTAGACAGTCGTCTCCACAAGGTCACGAACTCTTTTATGGGTCTTTTATGGCTCTTTTATGGGTCTTTTATGGTATCTTTTATGGTTAATGTATACGTTTCTACAATAAGATTCCCATGTGTATTCAAAATTTACCTTTGGATAAATTTAAGACAGTAATTAAACAAAAACTTTGCAAAAAGGGCTATTACAAAATTTCTGATTACATAACTGACAAGCAGCCATGGGAATGAACTGCTCAGCTCTAGAGTTATTTCAGACTTAGTTAAAATTAGAAAATAAGACAATTTGTAATGCGTTTAAAAAGAGCACCCTCAGAGTTTCTTGCCTGTTCTTCTCTGGGGAAGACTGCACCTTTGCGAATAGGCGTAGAGTCAGTAGGGTCAATCAATAGCACGAATGCGTATGTATGTATTTAAATCCTTTAATGTTTGTTTGTATGTATTTCATGTAATCTTGACTTGTTTTAAGTGGCATCCTGAATGTCCTATAAAATAAAGATTTTTTTCTATTCTATTCTATTAGAGCATCGGTTGGTATGCAGTGCAACTAATGTAAAAAGCTCAAAAAACGAGTCATTAGTACATGGCGACGCTGAGGATCGAACTCGGTACTCGGTACACTTTTACCTTATAATTTGATAAAAGTAACATCGACCTTGCCTTACATTACTTTGTTTTATTTGATGAAGATTATATTTTTTTAGGGTCCATTCAAAGTTCGGATTGCAAAACTAGACTACTGCAAAGGTCCTAAGCAAAAAGATTGCGGTGTTGTGAAAATGTTCCAAAGAAAGGTGAACGACAGCGCTTTCGAAGCAACATCTGCCGTCGTGAAAAATATCGACACAGCTAAGGTAACTAATTTATAGATGAAAAGCAGTGATAGCCCGGTTCGTAATGAGCCATACTTGCAACCGGAATTTCATTCACCGGTGAGCATCAAGTGATATGCTCACCGGTGAAGGAAAACATCGTGATGAAAGCGGCACGTCTAAAAAATATCGTTTTCGAAAGACGAGCAATCCACCAACCCGCATTGGGCCAGCGTGGTGGATTATGGCCTAAATTCCCTTTGTGTTTCGGTGGAGACGTATATATGGGTTGTTCAAAAAGTTAGTCACCCAATGTACGTAAACTAACGCGTGCACGTTATCGATTGCTTGGTTTTACAGTTCCGACTAATTGGATCAGTGAACAGGAAAACAATATTGAGATTCCAACTCGATAGCATCTGCAAGAACGTAGGCGTTGAAATGATGATGCGAACCCTAGTCAGTATGTCTGAAAACTGCACTATATTACAGGTAAATTTATTTTATTTTATTTTATTTTATTCAGGATAACAAACAGCAATACTATATGTACTTACTCATCTAAATAACAATAACTATGATTAATAGTACAGCCAGCATCGTTTTCCACATCTAAATATAAACATTAAGAGACTTTATACACAGTTTTCACAAACAATCTAAATATGTGATTTAAGAAACATAGATAGAAACACTTTTACTAAAATATAACAAAATTAATTTTCTAGTGAATGTTTGAAGCGTTACTTAGAACTCCCAGAGCATGACATTGGTACTTAATCTAACAAAAACACCAAACTTAAATAACATCCTTAATAACATCCTTATTTGGTACTTAAATAACATCTTCTTTCTTCTTCTTATCATATCTTCTATCCATATAAATAAAAATGTTGCTAAGCGCAAAACTCGAGAACCGCTCGACCGATTTGTATGATTCTTTTTTCGTTGTGTTCCTTATTGTCACGACCAGGTTTATGATAAAAGAAAATGAAAATCGACTGGGACCATTCCCACGGGAGCGAAGTCGCGGGCGAAAAGCTAGTTACACATATAAAATTGGAGGTCCTGATTCACTGATCAATGTCCAGCCTAAACCCTTAGACCTAAAAAGCTAAAATTTGTCAAAAAGGTGTCTTTTATGACGTAGGCGCAAGCACTGAGAAAAGATTTTTCGAAATTCAATTCCTAGGGTGGTGAAATGGGATTTCAAAGTATGGAGAAAACATTATTTTTTTGGACATTTTGACTCGAAACTTCGTCAAGATATATAGTATATACCTTGAAGCAAATAAACGGACACGTGTTCCGCGATTTTCGAAAATCATCCCCTAAGGGGTCACAAATAAAATGGGTGACTAAAAGAGTTCTTTGCGCGAGTGAAGCCGCGTGAAAAAGCTAGTATGTAATAAACATAACAACAACAAAAACTTTCGTCGACAAGAACACAACGACAACGACATAAGAACACAACTTATAACATATAGAGTGGATTGATGCTGTAGTTGGATGTCAAACAGGACACAGCTCAGCATGTGTTGAAGCCGAGGCCTCAAAGTTGGTTTTCAGCTGTACCCTAAGTGCGTGTGTTTACGCCTAGTACCTATTTATAGCCATCGACATTGAAGTCTGCACAGTGCTTTAAGGGTCGCCGCACACGGGCCACAAAACGCCGCCACGAAAAGCTAGAAGTGGCGGCCACCGGCGTCGACCGTGTGCGGCAAGTAATAAAATGTATGAAAACTACAGGAAATAATTAATGTCGGTGGCGGCGTCTGCGTGGCGGCGTTTTGTGGCCCGTGTGCGGCGACCCTAAGCAACAAAGGAGGGCTATTATACTTTTGTCAGCCTTTCAAATTCAAAATTCAATTATTATTTTTTTAATTTCAAATTCAAAATTCAAGTAGGTATCTGGTCCAACCACTATCTGATCGATCTCTATTAATTACCTATTTTCAACCGACTTCAAAAAAAGGAGGACGTCCTCAATCCAACTGTATGTTTTTTTTGGCATGTTTGTTACGCGAAAACTTCGCCAATGTTCGAAAGAATATACCCCTGAAGTGGTCCCATATTAAACATTTCATAGAAATTTATTCAGCCATTTTTTAAAAACTCAACGAAAACAAAAAACACTAACAAACCAAATGAAAACGTCATCTAATATTATAACTGAGATCCCAGGGATTTCAAGACAAGTGGGTAATTTTTGGAAGTAGGTACCTTCAGAACCTGGTAGCTGAAAATTGGCCGTCGGCCCAGGCTAGCAGGCATTCATATCTTAATAGTAGGTACCTACAATTCTTAGCACTACTCTTTCTCACACTTTTTGTTACTGAAAAAATAAGTAGGTACCTAAGTTCTGGCAGCCCTGGGATCTTGTCTATCTATACATATTATAAAGAGGAAAGATTTGATTGTTTGTTTGTTTGTTTGCATCGAATAAGCTCCGAAACTACTGGACCGATTTGAAAAATTCTTTCACCATTAAAATCCTACATTATCCGGGATGGACATAGGGTACATGATTTTCCCGAATTCCCACGGGAACGAAGTCCCATGCGGGAAGCTAGTGATCTATAAAATGACATTTTGGTTTGTGGTTATCTGCTGATATGGATTGTTGGGATTGCAGTCGCTTGATTAAAGTCTGAGGCTATTGTGTGGTTTAAAAACTCTGACTATTTAATACTCAAAGTGGACAATTATTTGCCACTAAAACATTGATAAATTATTTCTTTTCCAGGGATCATACAGAAATATATTCAATATCGACTACTGGGCCAATTTCATTTTTGGAGGGAAGTATTTTTACGGTAATTTCACCTTTAAAGCAGCTTCCTACAATCAACATTGTAATTACGCTTGTGCTGTATATGACATTGAGATTTCCCCGCGAATCATTTAATTATAAATAAACAGTAGGTACTTACTTAGATTAGTGTGGTTTTGTTAAAAAAAAAAGGTTTTGTTGAACTGAATTGAACTCCGGTATAGTACTTACTAGGTACTATTTTTATTTTTTTATGTAAGTATAAAATATATTTGTATGCTGTATACTTATTAATTAGTTAAATTATTTTGTTAATTTTGGGATATTTTTGTCCTCGGATACTAATACTGCAGTGAAGCCTATAATACAATCTAGCCTATATTGTCCCATAGCTGAAGAAAAGATTATCTTCTTTTACAGTTGAAAATCTTTTAAGATAAAATGTAAGTATAAGTACCTACATAGTTAAATAAGAATTTAATAAATAACATTGTTTAAATTAAAAGATGTCAACTTTTTTTCTCAACACCGGAACTATATCTTCAACTAGCTGATGCCCGCAACTTCGTTTGCGTATTAATTTTTTTTTGTACAGAGTACACAGATTGAAAACATCTATCTTACGTGATTTAGATTTTTACATGCAAAAGTTTTTTCCCGCTAACTCCCGTTCCCGTGGGAATTTTGCAATGCCAAATTTCAAGCGTCTAATCTAACATAAGCGGTTTAGATTTTTCATACAAAAGGATTTTCCCGCTAATTCCAGTTCCCGTGTGAATTTCGGGAATTCCTTTCTTAGTGCACCTCTACGGTACCTAAGCTACGTCCCTTCCAAATTTCAAGTGCCTACGTTTAGCCGTTTAGGCTGTGCGTTGATATGTCAGTCAGTCAGTCAATCAGTTTCTCCTTTTATATATTTAGATGGTATCATTAACTACCACAGGTAATTTTTCTGTTCACTTTGGGCCAGGAGTAATAGGTGTTCCGTGCTCTGGGCCCAAACCACTATGGAAGATGGGCACGTCCACAGAGTAGGTACTTTTTTATATACGGAAACGTCAATAGGTAGGTACTTAAAATGCACTAGCTGCCGACTCTCCCCAGGCATACTATAATAGCCAGAATAAGTGAGAAGAGAGGATTTTACTGAGTTGTGAGTTTTTTCCGTTCTGTTGGAAACCTATCACTTTAAATTAATTTGCTAAACTTTTAAAGGATGATTTTTGCCCATGAAATCGAACAATTTTTCCAAAAAATCTATGTGACAAAATAAAACCATCTGTCGCTTACCATCGCGCGCATTGTTCATTGTGAAAAAAAATCTTGAGTTACTAGGTATTTGATGAATTTTTACTAAAACATTATCAAAAAGTTTGATTATTTATAAAACAAGTTGCTTAAGACTTGGCTGTATGAAACTAAACTCTTCTGCATGTACCGAAAGAAAGACCAAGCTGTCCTGTCATTATGAGTATTTATATTCTTTGGTCATTATTGTCAAACTAATGGATGATGCTCGAACATCGCTTTTTCTTCTTTATATAATTGTTTTACATTTATTTTACCAATTAATTGTATTGATTTTATTAATAAAATAATCAGTTAACTATGTCTGAACTTAAAATATGTAGGATTTGTCTTAGATCGCAGTGTAAAGTGTATAAGTATGATCGATTTCAACTGAAGCCTTATTATGAAGAAGTTATGGCACTAAAAGTAAGTATTTTATCTCAATTTTGAATAGAATTTTGTATGAATACATATAGCTTCAGGTACTATGGTGTCTGACGCTACAGAACACTAGCATTATCTGATAGTTTTATCAGATTTCACTATCCATAGGACATGTAGTACCTTAGTAAAAGTTTGTCGATTATTAAGATGAAATTCGCATAACTTTTATCACATAGAATAAATAAGTAAAGAGATTCCTTGTTTCATTCATCTTGATCATTCTTACTATCTTAAAATAGTATAAAAGAAAGCTCGGCTCGGTCAATGGGTCATGTTAGGAGCTCCTATTTTCTGATTGTCTTTCAGAAAACTTCATGTTCTCAAAATTAAAACAATAAATTATGTAATCCTACATTTAAATTATTGTTCATGATAAATCTAATAAGGAACCAGGAATAGACATGAAATTGATTTTTTTTTTAATTGTTCAAAATAAATTACCTTATTAAGATTATAAATTACAATTTTTGGTAGGAGTATAATAAAGTATGTAGTTCTGAATCTAAATCTCTGTAGGCTTTAAATCTAATAAAATAATTTATATACAAAGAAAGTCTTCCTGTGCATTTGGAAAATTGAGGATAACCGAAACAAAGAAATAGAATCATTGTACCTCATTGAACTGTATAGCATCCAACGGTTACAGGACCTCTGTGAGTTGGAAAACTGTTACAGGAATTTAGTTCAAGTTATGATACCTAGCTGGGCAAAATAATTTAAAAGGTTCCTAAGACGGTGTTCAAAGTTACCATGGAAGAAACATGTTACGTAGACCCATCAATTCAACACTACATAGCTTATTTCTATTTCTATGTATCTATTTATGTCTATGCCACATAGGGATAATTTTTTGGAAATCCACCTGGAAACAGGTTATAAAAAAGTTTCATTGCATAAGTATTAATAAGGAACAAGGTAGGTAGGTAGGTATTAGTACTAATAAGGAGTCACAGGAAAACTCGCCTATTTCAACATATTCAAAAAACCCAATAAAACGAAAATCCAAAATTTAATAATATAGAAGTGAAAGGTTGCTACACTAGTAAACAGTTGCACGGTTTGTCATCTTTCAAAACAAAATAACAGTTCCATATAATTCACATAATATATTTTAGATAGAGCTAATGCATTTGATACAAAATTCCAAACTAAGGTTCGTGGCAAATGCACAAGTCGGGTCACACCAATTAAAAAAAACATTTTTTTAAATTAATTTTGTATATTTTTATTGGATATTTTGGAAACACATTGTAGAATTGTCTACATTTTTTTTTAACATAAGCAACTGATTTTTGTTAGACCTATTTACATTATAAAGAACACTGGCGATTTGTACGTCGTTTTTAATTTGATAAAATGTTTTGACAATCGGCCTTAATAAAAAAAATGAATAATCAACCCTTCAATTCATTGTTACTTATTTAATGTATTTATTATTAGATACTAGTATTTTATTTATTCTTGTAACATCTTTCAGGTCAATGATAATGACGGTCTGCCTCATTTCTTTTGCTACGAATGTGCTACGATGTTGCACAAATTCCACAAATTCAAAGAAAAGTGTTATAGAGGACAAAACACTCTGAAGGAAATGACTTGGAGAGAACCGGTGAGTAACTGAGGGATATTTTGATATTTTTTTCATCAATTTGGAAAGCAAAACAAAAACTATTAACCATAAAATTGTCCTTGTTAAAAACGTGTGAATCACTGACTTCAATCCCAAAAATAATTTGCAAAAAGTAACTAGTGTCAAAAAAGGAAATAATTTATAAAATAGGTACCAAAAGTTTCAGGATTTTGTAGGGGTAAGTTCTTCGAAGAAGTTTCTTAACTACAATCTATCTGGCTACTATATTTTAGTTTTGTAAGTCAAGTAGTTATTGAGATTTTCTGTATAATTGAGTGACCTTTTGCTTTCATGTTTTTTTAGATTTTTTGTGTTCAGAATCGCCATTTCGAAAATTCCTTCTTGACGGCCATTTACTAACTACAGACTACCTACTTGCCAAATTTAATATTTAATTTATATGATTATGGATTTTCTTTTCAGATTACTTATGAAGCAGTCTACAAAATAGACAGAGGTCTCCGCTATTTGAAGTCACCGCTAGAAATCCTCACTGTAACGGAACGTGTCAAAACATATGTTACAACTGACACTGCAGAGTTAAGCGAATCCGAGTCTGAATCTCTTTGTGCTGAAGAAGAAAAAGAAATCAACATAAAAGACATAGAACCTCCACAAGTCTTCCTAGATGAACCCACAATAGCAGGTGATGACAGTGATGATCATTTTAATGCAGATAAAGGACCAGATGAAGAAACGACAAAAGATATTGATGCAGAAGAGGGAAACAAAAAAGAAAAAAATAACAAAAAAGCAGAAAATGATGAACAAAAAACAGGCTTACTTAATAAAGTTGAAGATGACGATGAAACTAATGATGAACCACCTAGTCCAACGACAGTATTTGTAGATGTAAAAAAAGATGTGATAATGTTAACAAATGAGCCAATAAAAGCTAGAAAAAAAAGTGTTTCAGATTTTGGATTAAAGAAACCAAATCCAAAGTACGCAAAACGAAGAGTGAAATTTTTGGACAGTAAAAGTTGGAAGAAATATACATTGTCAGAAGAGGATGCTGTGAAAGAGTTTCAGATGAGAGCACAGTCTTCCAAATATCTTAAAGCTCCTTACCAATGTACAGATTGTTTGAAAGGTTTTTCTAAAGAAGATATGCTGAAACGACACAGGACTTTGCGACATAATGAGGTAATTCTTTTGTAACTAAAAGTAAAATTCCGCTTGCGACTTTGTTCGCGTCCGTATGACAGAACGCGACTCAGACTCTGATCTATACTTAAGTAGCAGTCGTCTTTGTCATTTTGATAATGAGAGAAAGAGAACATCAATACTGAAGTATAGTTCAAGACTTGAGTCTCCTTCTGTAATACGGGCCTTAGTATTGTATCACTTCGAAACCCTGTGCATCATTTGCTCAGCTAGGAGGAACACCCTTTCAGGCTAAGTTTTGCTGGCCTCATTTTTTTTCTCTATAAGTAACCAGAATCGCCATTTCGTATATCTGTTGTGGCAGCTTGTTTTGAGGCTTGGCGAGGCAGAAGCATTTGATCAATGTGATCACATCAAAAAAGTATTTTTGTAGAAAATTATTAATTATTTATAGTATTAAACCACTTGGAAATGATTAGCTTACTATTTGAGCTACACGATTACGAAAATAGGCCAAAAGAATCAATAGAGTTCATGCCACAAGGTAGCAATTTAGGACTAGTTCTTTTCAGAGCTTACATAACCTAAGAAATATGTAACTGTGGGTAATTACGCCGCCCAGGGTTGTGAAGTGAGGGTAAGGAATTTATTCGGGATATTGGCCGGAGGCTGTCCGCTCCAGGTGATGACTCCCACTCTGGTTCCTACCTGATCCGTCTGTCAGCTTAATGGAGACGTTTTTTGAACGGTTCAGATTTAGGGCAGGTTATTTGATCGACGAAATATTTGTAATTCTTCTTCTTATCGTGTAGGTATAGTCAAGTGCGTGGCCAACTTTAATAACCGGGTAATAGGCCTGGTGTCAGAGTTTTCAACCCGCCAAATGGCCTCCAACTTGGTTTTAACGACTGCAGTCAATCGACAACAGCCGGGACCGAAAGCTTAACGTGCCCTCTGAAACACGGAAAAGCTCGTGATAAATTGCCACTTTGGTGACCCATTAGGTTCTCTGCCTCTGTGTGCGTTGTTTAACCTCAAACCCCCAAACCCCCCCCCCCCTGGTTACGCCCATGGCCACTGGGCTACAAGCCATTAGTAACTATTATTTGTAATTGTGAATTTTTAATAACTATTATTTGTAATCTTAATAATAAAATGTGTTCTCCAGTCCCGCGGCTCGCTCGAGTGTCGGTTCTGCCGCATGCGCTTCAAGTGGGACTGCCAGCTCCGGAAGCACATGCGCCAGCACTTCACTCGGTACAACTGTCTGCTCTGCGACCTGCGCTGTTCTTTGGAGTAAGTTTATTCAAATAAAAAACTATATTCACAAATAATTTTACATTACAAACGCTCATGCCTGTAATCCCATATGGGTGCGCAGAGCATCAGTGATTCAGCACCACTTATTTGACATTCATTCTGAGGATAATTAGATGAAACATGATGTATATTGGTGAGATGTTGTCAGGCTTTCACCTATTATATAGCAAATCCCTCACGTCCCTATTATATAGTATGTCTACGTGCAAGGACGTAGCTATAGCTTTCAGATGGGGGGGTCCCATCTTAGGTAGGGTCGAGAGGTTATACTAAAAAAAATGTAAGTGTACTTAAGGCATTTATTTAAAAAATTAGGTAAACTCGAACTTGAAACTAATTCAAAATTAACGTACTTACTATATCGTTAGGATCTGTCTTTACAGCGAGCTCCCGGTGTACGCTCAAGAGAGCAAGACCACTAAATCTCTCGTCTCCCATTTTATTTCTTTTGTAGGTCTTCAATCGTTTGAGGGTGGAGAAACTTCTCTCAGCGGTCGCCGTAGACACAGGGAGCGTCGCTAAAATCTGCAATATTTTTTGAATTCCTCCATAACGAACGACGAAAGTGTTGCTATAGTTGAATTAAATTTTGACAGACTGACGCAATAGACATCAAGGCTTCGTTATTTTTTTACCATTTATTAAACCCCTTGGCCCTAATTACCCCTCCCCCCCCCCTTATATACGTCCTTGTCTACGTGTAAGTTAATTTTAGGGAAAGAAAAATGTTCAGCGCGAATGGGTCTTGCTCTTACCAACTGGGCTATCGATGGTTGCCCTTGGCTTAAATAATAGGTAATAATTATTAGTGTGACATGTGATGTGATTTATTTATTTGATTTGATTAGATTCTATGCACTAACACTACTAACATACTTCTAAGCTACCATTGTTATTAACGCACTAACACTCTATGGACATTGTAAATTGTTTAAATGTTATAATGTCTGAAACAAATATTATATTATTATTATCGTGGCCTTTCTCGGGGGTTAAAAAAAGGAAAGCAACGACCCTTGCTCGGTAATTGCTATAACGATCACTTAGAATTTTTTTTAGGACTCGTTTATTATTTCGTTTCAGAAATACAGCCCTGTTGCATGAAGAAGTTCATAAAGGAATCATCAAAACTTGTGCACATTGCGGAGAGGAATTCAAGTAAGTGTATATTCTTAGTTACTGTTCGTTTAAAATTCTAGGCTTCAACATAGATGGCACTTGGTGAATTAACAAAGCAATGTATGGAGACCTACGCGGTACCTACCGAACTTTATTTATTTTATTTTTAGATATGTTTCCCAGATCATGCTCACATGATTTATTGAGTCAATATTTAGATAGATAGATAGAAAATGCTTTATTTCGGCGTACAACACAGACATCACAATATAGAAACACAGAAGACACTTAACAGACACAAAGACAAAAACAAATTAAAGATATAACTAAAAAACACTTACAAACATAAAACAAAGTGCTGCACTGTGCTGCCTGTGTCGCACAGACGAAGTCGGCGCTGGCTCAGCATAATGCTACAGTTGTACCTGTAGCGCTGATATTCTGCCAGGACCCAAGTGCAGCAACAGTCGCCGCCGCCGCGACACATCTATTGTACATTTTATTGATCATGAAATTAATCCGTGGCCGCAACCATTGTAATTTAGTAATACCGAGCACTTTACCAATACAGTTCCGTCCAATCTAGGGAGATCAGCTTCTCACAACACCTTGCACAGACGTTTGTAAGGCAACGGCGGTGTGACGCACAGGCTACATTTGAAGCTCAAATGTAGCTTGTTTCATCTGTTGCCCATTTGATTGCTTATGTACCTACCTTTGCTAGAATTAGTCTAGCGCTTTAGTCTAGTCCTACAGCACATGCTGAGTCAGCGCCATTTTGACTGCATTAGATAAGTTTTATGTTGTTCTACTTGTTTGTATTGTTTGGAAGCAGTTAAATAAAGTTATATCTATCTATCTATCTCTCTATCTAATTACAATTTTCAATAAACTAAGTATGATAAAAGTTTACATAATGTTGTTAAATATGAATTTTGCATTCCCGAGAAAAATCTAAAAACGTCAGTTTGAAAATATCAGTTTCCCAATAATTTTCTATTTTGAAGGTTGCGGGCTTCAAATCCTGGTGCGGGCCTGTACCAATAAATGCGTATTTTTGGATTAATATACGGATTTTTCTTAAATTTATAATTATCACTTACTCAGCGGTGAAGAAAAACATCGTGATGAAACCCGCACGTCTGAGGAAATTCGTTTTCGCTTGACGCGCTGTCCACCAACCCGCATTGGGCCAGCGTGGTGGTCTATGGTCTGAATCCTCTTCGTGTTTCGAAGGGAGATCCGTGCCCCTCGGTGGGAACGTAAATGGGGCAGGTAAAAAAAATTGTGGGTAACTTTGAAATTGTTCCAGGCATTCGTCAACATACTACACCCACCTACGCACACATCGAAGCGACTACATTTGCAGTCTGTGTGGGATGTCCTTCGTTAGTAATATGGGGCTGCACATGCATAAGAAAATCAAACATGTCACCGATGAGATTGTAAGTACTTGCTCATAGTGCTTTGTTCCATTCTTCTTCTTCACTTCACTTGGCGTTGCGTGTACGCGTTGCGTATTTGCCGCATTTGTCCAAATATTTGTACGCGTACGTAGTCCAAACAGCACAAACACGACATCCTCACTTGGGATGCCAACAGCAAATAAGGTCTAATAATCATATTACGTCCTTTGATGTGTGACCAAAGACCAACAAGCGAACGGATACTTGCCTATTTGTGTGTTTGTCATATTTGTGCAAATATGGCAAATATAGACGAATAAACCTCCTCCACACATGTTATTTTTGGCCGAATACAGCAAATACGCGAATACGCAACGCCAAGTGTAGTGCCACCTTTATGGTGTAGGTATAGTCAAGTGTGTGGTGTTAGAGTTTTCAAACCGCAAAATGGCCTCTGACTTGGTTTTAACGAATGTAGTCAATCGACAACAGCCGGGACCGACAGCTTAACGTGCCCTCCGAAGCACGGAAACGCTCGTGATAAATTGCCACTTTCAAGTTTTTAATTTATTTATTTATTTAAAAAAAAAGTTTATTTTTGGTCAAGTACCTAGTTACCTAATATAGCATAAAAATTGTTCGATACTTATTTTGAACTTGATTTAAGAGATGTGATGTCAAAATAAATAAAAAACCATTTAATGTACGCTTGATCGTGATCGAGTACAATGCGTACAATTAACATTGAGCTGAGCCAAAGACCAGTCTGACACCAGGGCTATCCAAGTTCGCCACACACTTGACTATACCTACACGATAAGAAGAAGAATAAGAATTATTTATTTTGTGACAGGAAAGTCCAGATGATGACGAAGAAGTGAACACTTTCTGTGACAAGTGTGACATCAGGTTTGAAACCAGGAAGGCGTATGAGGAGCATTTGTTCCACTCAGCCATGCATATAGACGGTGTCGAGTAAGTATTCATTGCAATGATTTCAATCCTTACCATATATCTTTAAAGTGCGAGTGAATAGGCTTCTTCTGGGTGAGCTCGCTACATCCTCGACCACATCTTTGCCCTAAGCTAGATTGTGGTCAAGAGCGAACCCATTTTTAATTTAAAAAAAAATATATATACAGGGCTTTAGGTATCTCTCTTGCAACCTCTTGGGTGGTAAATCAGTCCATGAAACTGAACAACTTCCCCAAGGAAAATAGGTCAAAATACGAAAAAAAAAATTTGAGTTCCCATACAAACTTCATCAGCATATAGCGCATTTTGTATGAGAGATCAAAAAAATTTTTCGTATTTTGACCTACGTTCCTTGGACAAGTTGTTCAGTTTCATGGACTGATTAACCACCCGAGAGGTTGAAAGAGAGATACCTAAAGTCCTGTATAATATTATAAACGCGAAAGTTTGTATGTATGGATGTTTGTTACTCTTTCACGCTTAAACGGCTAAACCAATTTTGATAAAATTTGGTATGGAGGTAGCTGACACCCTGGCTTAACACATAGGCTACATAATTTTCCCAAATTCCCACAGGAACGAAGTCCCGGGCGGAAAGCTATTTTTAAATGAAAGTTTGTTTTTAAAAATGTTTTTTTTACAATTAACATTAACTTGTTTGCAGTGACGACAGAGACAATGAAGATCTTTCGCGGAAAATTCTTGGAAGAAAAATGAAACATAAGGTAGGCTCGCAATTCTTTTGAATAGCCAATCAGATTTCTGGATTTTTCGCATTAAAATAATGGCATGGTTACGAGAATTTTGTGCCAAAGGGGTGTCCATTAATTACGTGAGGTGATTTTGGCGATTTTCAAATCAAATAAACTTTATTGTGACACACAGGTTACAATGTTAGAGTTCTAATTGACTAAATAAAATTAATAAAATTAATAGCAACAGATAATCCTCTCATGTCAACTTATTCGGTAAAATTAAAATAACAAAATATTACCCCCTTTGGTGAGATGTCGTAGCGACGCTGCCTCTTGCTCAACGGGTTTGATTCCCAGTCGAAGCAAATATTTGTGAAAAAGCAGTTATTTTTTCGTTGGTCATGAATAGAATAGAATAGAAAAATATTTATTTTATAGGATATTCAGGATGTCACTTAAAACAAGTCAAGATTACAATGAAATACATACAAACATACATTAAAGGATTTAAATACATACATACGCATTCGTTCTATTGACCCTACTGACTCTACGCCTATTCGCAAAGGTGCAGTCTTCCCCAGAAAAGAACAGGCAAGAAACTCTGAGGGTGCTCTTTTTGCACCGATTTCAGTTTTTTTTTTGTGAAAAACAAAAGTAAATGTAATCCATCAAAATTGTTTTTCTTTCGTGTCTGTCTTTGTGTATGTTCCAAGGGACCACGACACAAGGGCAAACCTTATTGTGGGCCTTTGAGTGTGTGGCATACATTTTTTCATTTTATTTATCAGATGTCCTTTTTTTCCAGATAACAAATTCCTTGAAAAGAAAGTAAGTTACTTCTAATTGTCGTTTATTTTTTAAGCTGTTTTAACTTAAAGATAACTCAATCTTTTTTATAAAAAATCAAATTACGGACTTGTCATAACGCTATCTTTGTATTAATCTACACACAACAGCACATCAAGTTACCCAACAAACGAGTTGAGGGCGGCAAGGTCAACATGTATAGCTTGATGTTTCAACTTTATTGACTAAATTCTAAAGACTGTAATCGTATGTTTTTCTTTTAGAAAATCTGAAGTGGACTTATACGGCACACCAAAGAAACCGACAAGAAAATCCGGGAGAAGAAACTATAAGAAACCAACCACATGTCATCAGGTAAACCATGTCTTTCTAGCGCTAAATCCAGTTTCTTTTTCGGGATTGACCATGATCCAGGATTTGGCAGGTCAAGTCATTACAGTGGAGCGACTGCTATCTGACCTCCGTGACCCTGTTTGATTGACGGGTCCTAGGTTCGACTCCCAGTCATGGGTATTCATGTCTGTTTTTGTGTACTTTTGTTAAAAGGAACCTACGACACAAGGGAAAACCTTAGTGTGGGCCTTTGAGTGTGCGGCATTATTTTTTTCATTTTATTTATGAGAAGACGTCCTTTCTTCGTAGTTTGATATTGTTTTTTTTATTCGAGATGACATGTTCCACCTTCACATTTTAACATGTGTGTGTTAACATGTTTATCTAAATATATACATAAAAGGAGAAACTGACTGACTGACATATCAACGCACAGCCTAAACGGCTAAACGTAGGCACTTGAAATTTGGAAGGGACGTAGCTTAGGTACCGCAGAGGAAAGGAATTCCCGAAATTCCCACGGGAACGGAAATTAGCGGGAAAATCCTTTTGTATGAAAAATCTAAACCGCTTAAGTTAGACGCTTGAAATTTGGCATGCAGGTACCTTAGTAAACTTAAAGCTTAGTTGTAACGGGATATTGCAAAATTACCACGGGAACGGGAGTTAGCGGGAAAAAACTTCACGCGGTTCCCGAAGTTCACGCGGGCGAAGCCGCGGTAGTGCCTGGCGTTACGGAAAACACAGTTCGCTTCCGGAAACCAGCACCAAATTTTTATGTGTGGTTGGGCATGTCACCTAGACCCCAAAACTGCCGGGAGACACTTCGTGAGGTGTCAAGGTCACCAGTTATGACGTCATCAATGTGGCCGCCGCCGCGTTTTGAAAAATGTAAATTACTCATAAATTACGCAGTGCACATGTACGTGTGGGGTATCAAATGAAAGGATATTAAATATGCTGCATTGTTTTTATTGAATGTAACTGCGTAAATATGAAAACAACAAAAATATAGGACAAATAAGACAAATTACAAAAAAAAATAATACATATTTATTTTTATAGCTAGAGAACCATTTATATTACAGAGAAAAAATGTAAGGTACAAATAATTCTACGTTATTCGTCTATAGTTCACAATTTAAATCATCACAATCGGATGAAAAAAGGCATAGTTATGCTGGTTTAACTAAAGCGCGGCGGATGCCATATATTCAACCGACGTCGCCGGCGCGTTTTGAAGAGTCTAAATACACTGAACTGCGCAACACACATGTATGTATGTATACATTCGGACATGAAATTAATGAAAGCATATTTAATATGCTCTAATTTTCTAATGTAATGTACTCTGCGTAAATATAGAAATAAGAAAAATGTGTAACAAATAAATCGAATTAGAGAAAAAAATATGTTTATTTATTTCTATAGCCAGAGAACCATTACATTAGAGACAAAAAATGATTTTTTCGTATAATGTTATGTTATTTTTCTATAGTTTAAAATTTAAATCATCTAAATCTGTAAAAAACAGACATAGTTCTGCCAGTTTAAAGATAGTTAGATAACACGCTGGAACGGGCGGACAAAACGCTCGTGAGCCTTACCCAACGCGACATGGGTAAGGCTCACGAGCGTTTTGTCCGCCCGTTCCAGTGTGTTATGAATATTGATGCATACTAACGATGGCCGTTTCTACTAATAATCAGGATGAATTATGCATCAATATTCATAACACACTGGAACGGGCGGACAAAACGCTCGTGAGCCTTACCCATTTCGCGTTGTTAGCGTCCGCCGAACTATCTTTAAACTGGCAGAACTATGTCTGTTTTTTACCGATTTAAATGATTTAAACTTTAAACTATAGAAAAATAACATAACATTATACGAAGAAATCATTTTTTGTCTCTAATGTAATGGTTCTCTGGCTATAGAAATAAATAAACATATTTTTTTCTCTAATTCGATTTATTTGTTACACATTTTTCTTATTTCTATATTTACGCAGAGTACATTACATTAGAAAATTAGAGCATATTAAATATGCTTTCATTAATTTCATGTCCGAATGTATACATACATACATGTGTGTTGCGCAGTTCAGTGTATTTAGACTCTTCAAAACGCGCCGGCGACATCGGTTGAATATATGGCATCCGCCGCGCTTTATGTTAAACCAGCATAACTACGTCTATTTTCACCCGATTGTGATGATTTAAATTTTATACTTTAGGCGAATAACGTAGAATTATTTGTACGCTACATTATTTCTCTGTAATACAAATGGTTATCTAGTTATAAAAATAAATGTTTTTTTTTTAAATTTGTATTATTTGTCCTATATTTTTGTTGTATTCATATTTACGCAGTTACATTTAATGAAAACAATGCATCAAATTTAATATCCTTTCACTTGATACCCCAAACATTCATATGCACTGCGTAATTTAAGTATAATTAACATTTTTCAAAACACGCCGGCGACGTCAGTTGAATATATGGCATTCGCCGCGCTTTAGTTAAACCAGCATAACTATGGCTTTTTTCATCCGGTTGTGATGATTTAAATTGTGAACTATAGACGAATACCGTAGAATTATTTATACCTTATATTTTTTCTCTGTAATGTAAATGGTTCTCTAGCTATAAAAATAAATATGTATTATTTTTTTTGTAATTTGTCTTATTTGTCCTATATTTTTGTTGTTTTCATATTTACGCAGTTACATTCAATAAAAACAATGCAGCATATTTAATATCCTTTCATTTGATACCCTACACGTACATGTGCATTGCGTAATTTATGAGTAATTTACATTTTTCAAAACGCGGCGGCGGCCACATTGATGACGTCATAACTGGTGACCTTGGCACCTCACGAAGTGTCTCCCGGCAGTTTTGGGGTCTAGGTGACATGCCTAACCACACATAAAAATTTGGTGCTTGTTTCCGGAAGCGAAATGTTCCGGCCTTTTTTGGACGTAAGGCAGAGCACTACGGGCGGAAAGCTAGTACATACACATACATACATATGCTTACGCCTATAATCCCTAACGGGGTAGGCAGAGCATCAGTGGTTCTAGCGAACTATTTGATGACACGTTAAACATGTTTATCTTATAACTAGCTTTCCGCCCGGGACTTCGTTACCGTGGGAATTCGGGAAAATCATGTACCCTATGTTCATCAGGGATATTGTATCATTCTAATGGTGAAAGAATTTTTCAAATCGGTCCAGTAGTTTCGGAGCCTATTCAATGCGAACTAACAATCACAACTCTAGGCACAGCTGAAAATCAGTTTGTTGTCTGTCATAGACAGCAAGTATGCTGAGTTCTGTGTCCTATTTGCTTCTACAATCTACGTCACACATTTCGCTAACCTTTTTTTAATTGTATAAGAACATTGTACAATGTTACAAATTGTTAAGAAGCTTATCTATCTATCTATCTATCAATAAAATCTTTCCTCTTTATAATATTAGTATAGATCATTGTGTAAAATTAATGAATGTATGTCAAACGTGGCACCAAGTGGTTTTAAAATATCTGATGCTCTGCCTACCCCGATGGAGATTAGGCGTGAGCATAAGTATGTATGTGTATTTTTTTTACCTACCCCTATATACAGGGTTACTTTTTAATCAGTACACAAATTTTTCTTACGGTGTTAGTAACGTTGATAGAACGTAAATAAGACGGAAAAAATTTTTTTTTTCCAAAATTTTCAGATTTTGATACCCCTTTTTAACGTCTTAGAGAATGAATTTTGTAAAACGCAGAAACACGGGTGTCACAAATTGTGTTGAAGAGTACTATTACCAAGTTTCAAGTCAATTGGACGAAGTTATTTTTTTTTCCATACAAAAAAATTGATTTATTTTCATGCTTCAGACGTTCTAGCTTGAAATTTTTATATGAAACGATATAAAACAAAAAAATAAGGGTCTGTTAAATTTTCATAAAGTTTACGTACAAAAAATTTGTGTACTGATAAAAAAATAACCCTGTATGTCCCCTCCCCACCTCATGGCACGGCCCTCCCTTCGAAACACTGCGGGGATTCAGTCCATAGTCCACCACGCTGGCCCAATGCGGGTTGGTGGACCGCTCGTCTTTCGAAAATGAATTTTCTTGGACGGGCGGGTTTCATCACGATGTTTTCCTTCACCGTTGAGCAAGTGATAATTAGAAATCTGTACACAAATCCGAAAAAACGAATTTAGTGGTACAGGCCCGCACCAGGATTAGAAACCGCGACCTTCGGATTACAAGTCTGGCTCATTACCAACTGGGCTATCACCGCTTGCATACATGTACCTTAAACGGAAAATAAGCTATTTCTAATTGTGTTTACTTTTTAAGTGTGGTAAACATTTCGACACTCAAGCGGCGTGTATGAAGCACCATCTAGCGGAGCACCCCAAGACTTCCTTCTTCGCGCCGACCGAGAGACACATCTGTGAGATCTGTGGGGCTTCTTTGGCGGTAAGATCACATTTACATATGTACAGGGGAAAGTTTCGTAAAAAAGTAGTGTACTTTTTTACGAATTCAAATTTATTCAAAAACAATTTACACTGTGTGCGAAATAAAAATTGCCTTTATTGGCATTTTCTGGGTTATCTCGTTCCATCGTCGACCTCATCTTTGACTTTTATGGTCAAGATTGAAGTCAAGAGTTAACTCATCTCATAATAAAAAAAGCCCACTTATTATTTTTAGCAGCCCATTCATTATTTTGACTGCCTCGTTTGATAAAATAATAATTTAATTCGTACATAGACGTTCTGCTATGTAGACCTTTTGATAGTTAGCCATTTTGCTATATTTGTTGAAATGAATAGTAAGGCAAGTGGATATTCAATTAATTATATTTTATGAAATATGTAAGAACACTATATGTCATTGACGCGAACTCGTGGCGAGAGAGCGCCTGACGTTTTTACCCAAAGGAGGTAATGTGTTTATCAGTCTATGTGTGTTTGTACCTTTGTGGCACTATTTAGACCAAACGCGTGGGCTGATTTTGAGGAACGTTACGTCGATGGGTTAACTCTGGGTTAACTCTTGACTTCAACCTCGACCAAGGTCATAGATGAGGTCGACGATGGAGCGAGTTAACCCAGAAAATGCCATTAAGGCACTGGCACTCCCACACACCGACAGAACACAGCAAGCTGTTTGGCGTCGGACTTCGGTAGGAGGGTGGTCGCGAACCAGACGGCCCTTTACAGAGCCTACCACACCGCATGAGACCATAGGACGACACCTCAGATTCAAAACAAACTGAGGTGTCGTTGCCTAAGATGAATTAATAGGAGGCAGGTCTCATTTGTGTTTCCTTAGTCGCCTTTTACGCCACCCACGGAAAGAGATGGGGTGGTGCTATTCTCAAGCGATCACCACGGGCTTATTTTAAGAACCCAAATATCACAGTATTTCTCGTTCAAATTAATATGATCCATTACTAATTGTATTTTAGCCGGGCAGTGTGGCAATGCATCAGAACATACACAGCAGAGAAAAGGTCCACCCGTGCGAGACTTGTGGGAGAACCTTCCACTCCAGTATGGGGCTTAGAAGACATCTAGTGGTGAGTATCCGAACTCTTTCATAGGAAAAATCCACAGACTTCCAATATTATTACCAGTAGCAGACCAAACATTAGAGTTCTGAATGCACGCCAAAACAAACACACCTAAATACCACACACACTAACGCAAATACAGGGACGAAGATAGAAAGGTCTAGGTCTAGTTCTATTTATTAATCATGAAATTATAAAGTAAAGAGTCAACCAGGGTAGGTAATTGGAAACATGGTTAAGTATTTTTTGGAACACAGACTAAGTGATTTTATGTAGCATTTAACACATACAGATAAAAGTAATACAGATAAAAGAAAAGGCACTAGATTAAAATACTGTATAAATTAACTTAGCCTTTGTTACGTAAAGTATCAATCCAATTACCTTGGTTGACTATATCATACTTAGAATATAAAAACTAGGTATTGCTACGTAATATCTTACGTTTTGAGAAATGCCATTGCTTCATGCGCCCCCATGAAAGTTGGTAAGTATATTATTGTAATATAAAAAAAATATGTAAAGATGGCGGGCCCCGCCGGGTTTTTCGGATATCATGCGAGTAGAATATAGTACAACATTTATACTATTTTATTTACTTTCATAGTAAAATTCTACACTCATAAAATTTCAAAATACAAATACAAAGAAAGCGGTCCCGTCATTTTGATATCAAAATCAAAATGGCGGGACCACTGTCTAGTCAATGAAAAACACAATATGGCGTTATTGTGGACAATTTGGCACTGCCCGCCCAACCCCAGGGGCCCTTTTCACAAAACTACAAGTTACAATTTTACAATTGCAATTTGCTGTTTGGTATTCGTAGCGTTTAACGAATTACAATTGAAAAATTGTAACTTGTAGTTTTGTAAAACGGGCTACTGAAGTTGAGACTTAAAGACCGCCGCAGCCCTAGTGCAGGACGTGCCCCAGCTGGATGACAAGACGATCTAAGCGAGATAGCTGGAAACATGCGCATAGAACCAAAAACCTGTGACGTGCAAAAGTCCTTATAGGACAGGTTATAGGATAATTATGATGGGGCTTATTGAATTGAATAATAACACAATGTTTTAAGTAGGTAATTATTTATTTTGGAATAAAAACACTTTTTTCAAATAATTCCTATTTGATATATTGCTCGTTACACCTTTTGCGTAATGTTTAGACCGTAATGTTTATCAAAGCTTCTAAAACGCTAGTTGTAATATGCTCATGATATTTATAACTAACAAACTTGTTTCTATATTATGGTAGTATATAACTTACTTCAGCTGATTCTGGTAAAATTTCAAATTATGTTGGTACCAGGACGTAGACGTGTTCAAAAAGGACTTTTGTCTATTAAATGTTCTTAAAAATGTTTGGAACATAAAAGACTTGTTTCACTGGGTTTCCAATTTTTCACTTTCATGTTTGAAACCTGTCACATAGTGTCTGGTCCTTAGGAAACCTATAACAAATATGGCATTTCATCAAATCAGGTATTAAAAGAACAACAAAAGAATGACATAATGTCCAGTAAAATACATATACTGACAGTTTTGCAGATAAAAATTGTATGTAATATTATACATATTTCTTTCTTTTTTATTTGCTTACATCGATCATTACAGAAATACTCGTATCCTAATGCAAGAGTGTAGATTCTTATTATTATAACTTGTAATATAGTATTAGCTAGTGTTGTGAATCCACTCAGAGTACAGGAGAACAAGACAGTCTCTTTTGCGACACGCCGACCTGAAGTGCTGAATAATAAAGATAATCACAGAATATACTAAAGTACTTAGTTGCACTTAGTTGCACAATAAAAATATAAATGTACCTAAATTCAGCCCCTATAACAATCACAAGTACATAACATGTCAAAGCATCTTCAATAATATTTCTGTGACTGAATTTATAGCATACAGGCCTCATAATTAAACGTTTGTCTTTATTGGCATTTCCTCTTATGACTAAGCTTTCGAGCGAGTACAAGTAGAACATGCAACTACGTTTATTCTCGTCATAATTTACACAATTCATGGCTTGTTTCAGTAACTAACGATGTTTACTCACCGATGAAAGGTTAATCCAGGCATATTTCCGTACGTCATACTTTTACACAAATAGGCACTGCATTTCACCATCTTAACTATTCTTTTTGTACAACTATAACCATCAAAAACAATAAATATTCCACTAGATATCGAAAATCGCATGCAGCATCGGCAGCAAATCAAAATGGCCGACCTTTCAAAACAAAGTGTACATAATTTTTTTTGAAGTTGCTATGGACAGTGTTGCTATACGTGTAAAAACGGGATAGCAGCATTCACTAACCCTTAGGAGTGTGCGAAATGGAAAGGCCAACTCACACAAACATAGTTTATGTTTCGTCTGCTACTGTATATTAGAAGTCTGTGGAAAAATCTGATATTATACATACAACCTGTTCCTTTTGATATCCCATAACTCTTAAGGTCCTGTTTTATGAAAAAAGTAATTTAAAAAGTCCAAGGAACATATGTTCTTAAATGGGTATTTTCGGAGAAATCGTCAATCAAAATTAAAATATTTCAAAATCTTTCTCCCATAAAACGAGTCCTAAGTTGGTACACTTTCATTGATAATTAGTTTCAACCTACATTAATATTATAAAGAGGAAATATTTGTATTTTTCTGTGTAACGAATAATCTTAAAAACTACAGGACCGATTTCAATAGTAGATTGTGATACGAGGGTGTGAAGGAGGTTATTGTAAACGAGTTGACGTATGTGAGCACGAGCCGCGCAGGCGAGGGCTCACCATTGTCACGAGTTTACAATAACCTTTACAACCGTGTGTCACACGACGTTTTTCAATACATTTGTGAGAAAAGTCATAATTTGTGAGAAGAAGACAATCTTGCGCGGTTTTCGCCCTGTTTAAAATGTCGGGTGGTGTCAAGTCCGTAATATCACTGCCCTCACTAGACGAAGTCATATTAATTTGTTTCACAATATAAATAATGCAAAATTTACGAAAATTTTGCATTATTTATATTGTGTAATTTATGTAATTTTTTATTGTAATTTGTGCACAGACCACTAATCTCGAATGCATTTGTGCGTATGCGTAGATTATGTTTTTTGTGTATCAAAATTATCGGGCAAAGAATTCAAATATTCAGCCTTCTTGTTTTTTTCGGGAAATAAAATATTAAAATATTCCAAAGTAAATGTAATTAAATATACGCAAAATAATATTTTATTCCAAATTTGAAAATTATTTGCTTATTTTTATTTATTTGATTATTGTATTACCTACACATGAAGTCGACATGGTTTTAATTCTCAGTATGCAAACCTCCTTGCTGGTAAACTTCTTAATTTGACTAGTGAAAATTAAGAAAAAACTACAAATTAAAAAGCACTAGTGCTACAATGAGCTACTTTCTGTTTATGTTTATAGCCATACAATGTTTATTTTTAGAGCAACTGTATTGAAAAATTCTTTACCGTTTATTGACTGTCCGCTACAGACTAACTTACGTATACGAGTACTTATACTAGCTACAACTAAGTGTGAGGTGAGGTGCGTGGCATACTACACACCATTAGAATGCTACATTATCCCTGAGTACCCTGAGTAGGCTAAATAATTTTCCCGAATTCCCACGGGAACGAAGTCCCGATCGGAATGCTAGTCATTCATAATTTAAAATACGATAATGCAACGTTGTCATTTCTTACGTGTTTTTTTAGGAAATTCACATTTTTACCGAATTATTTCGTTTGGAAAATTTAAATTTAAAATTATTAATAATTGAAAAATAATGCATAATGTATGCAATTTGATTCATAAACGTGATGTCATTGATACCCTGGAGTTATGGGATATCGAAGGAACAGGTTGTATATTGTCGTCGGTAGTCTAACGTTTTTAGAATAAGGAATAGGGATGTTGACTTATTTTGTTTTTTATTGTTTATCTTAAAAAGGAACTGGATCCAAAACCCAAAACCGGAATAATTTTTGAAAACTATTGAGAAATAGAAAAGTTACAAGCTAAGTATTAAATTTCAGTAGAGGGGGAAACTGTCAAACAACGAAAAAGAGATGCACTTCCTGGCATGTGACGTCACCGCCATTTGTTTGCGTAGGTTAAAACGAGATAGCTAGCACTCCCCACAAAACGAGATAGCTAGTCCTTACGATAATATAAATGCTAATAACTTGGTTTATAAATAAACCAATTTTAATGCTGTTTTCGGATAATGATATATTTCTAGCATTATTTTTTGTTTCACATACAATAATTCATATAATCAAACACTGTCAACATCCCTATTAGTCTAAGATCCGAACCTAAATCGACCTTCACCGAGCTGATAATAGAACGAAATATATTTTATCATGAATTTAGTATATTAGAAAACATATTAAAAATGGGTTCGCTAAAAAAATCCTGGGCAGACTATTTTTAATTATTTTTCGAAAAATGATTTTTAATTAAATGTTGCAACATCAGGATAATAAAATAATTTTGTCCTGACTGAAAGTATAAAACGTATAGAATGTGCAGCCGTTGGGTTGTCTACTATTTACCTGGGCGAACTACTGGGTTGTCAGGTAAACACAGGTATATCGATGCCAGTTACTTTCACTGGATTGGATAATTTAAAAAAATTTATATCATCATAAGCGCTGTTTAATTGCGAACACGTTGATATAGGGTTGTCTGCGAAAATTCCGGTCCTATTAGGGGTTTGCGAATTTTAAAGATTTTAATTTCAACGCGCGTGGAAGTGTGTGACAGAGAGATCCGAGGTAAGTATACTGTGTAATAATAAAGGACCCAACATCGCAGTCGCTTGTGATGGGACCCTGGACCCTGAATAGTGGAGCCTGGTGTTATTTTATGAGCGTGAAAGACAATCCTCGTATCCGCCTCTTCATGATAGCATGTATAATCAACTTCTTCGAGTTTTTTAATACAATTTAAATACAATTTAATACAATTATTATTAGGTACATACTTCGATCAACTATAAGAAACTAGATACACAGTCCCATACAAAATGAAATTTAAAAGTGTCCTAACTACAATACGTACTTAGATAGTTGTATACCACTTCATGTATTATGAAAAAGTTCTAAAGTGTCAAACATTTTAATCTAATTTAAACCTTAACGTAATATAATAAGGTCGAAAATAAAATCTGTTTAATTTGTAAAATACCACTTTTGGTTTTGAACAAAGGATAACGTAAGACGATTTTATGACACTGGCTGTCACGTAGAACATGGGAGAAGTGGAGTTGCCTTTGTTAATTTTAAAAATATTTTAGTTGGGTCGATTTCACATAAAAAAATCTTCGTACAAACTTTTTGTTTTGCTTATTTAAAACTTAGTATAATTTTTTGAACAGAAATGACCTATTGAGATTTAGAGACGAAATTAGCTATGAAACTAAATATATATTTAAGTACAAGAAATAATTTATTAAAAAAAACAACCAACTAAAAAAAAACATTTGTCTTCTTCGCTGTCATCATCTTTGTCCTGAAGATGAAACATATTTTTTTTTTTTATTCAATACAAGAAACTCCAAATCAAAAGTATTAAAAAGGTACATACTATTTGAGGTGCAGCTGTTTTGTGTAACCTTTTGATTCATTTTGTAGTGACATACGTGTCACTTTCTAAAAAATGCTTGGAGCAAACGACACTACTTTGCGACGGCTAAAAAAAAATCTTCACATCATTGACGTGCGACCACGGATGTCCACTGTCCACATCGCACAGGATCTCTAGGAAAACTAAAAATCCAATAAAACTTTATGTTTGTAAACGTCACGCACGTTAAATTTTTTATTAATTCAATTTTATATGATTACATGTTTTGCCATAATACCTTTGATGTAAGTATAGAAAACAGAATTAATATTATATACTCTCTGTCACACACTTCCACGCGCGTTGAAATTAAAATCTTTAAAATTCGCAAACCCCTAATAGGACCGGAATTTTCGCAGACAACCCTATATCAACGTGTTCGCAATTAAACAGCGCTTATGATGATATAATTTTTTTTTAATTATCCAATCCAGTGAAAGTAACTGGCATCGATATACCTGTGTTTACCTGACAACCCAGTAGTTCGCCCAGGTAAATAGTAGACAACCCAACGGCTGCACATTCTATACGTTTTATTTCAGTCAGGACAAAATTATTTTATTATCCTGATGTTGCAACATTTAATTAAAAATCATTTTTCGAAAAATAATTAAAAATAGTCTGCCCAGGATTTTTTTAGCGAACCCATTTTTAATATGTTTTCTAATATACTAAATTCATGATAAAATATATTTCGTTCTATTATCAGCTCGGTGAAGGTCGATTTAGGTTCGGATCTTCTACTATATTCAGAAGCGAAACTTCAATAGCCTTATAAAATTATTTATTACATAATAAACTTAGTACAATGTTATCACGACAAAATTTCAAATGTAAAGAGAGTTTTACTGTCATTGCAACCGCTTTTATACTATTCCGAAAATGTATTTCAGACGCACACAGGAGAAAAACCGTTCGCATGCAGTCTATGCGACAAAAGATTCACTCAAAGCAACAGCATGAAACTGCACTACAAGACGTTCCACCTGAAACAACCTTACCCGAAAAGGTATGACTTCTTCTTATCGTGTAAGTATAGTCAAGTGTGTGGCGAACTTGGCTAACCCTGGTGTCAGAGTTTTCAAACCGCACAATGGCCTCTGACTTGGTTTTAACGACTGTAGTCAATCGGCAACAGCCGGGAACGACAACTTAACGTGCCTACGAAGCACGAAAACGCTCGCGATAAATTGCTTTTGGTCACCCATCAGTTTTCCTGCCTCTGTGTAGAATCAATGATTCAGAACTGGTGCAGTCCGAAATCTCAATTTTAATAACTTTTATGATATTATTTAGGATGTTAGGGACAGCTAAGTAATTACTTAAATGATGAAATCTACAATAGCTATAAATAAAATAAATTAAGTAGATTTTTTCCGGAAAGGGGCCGTCTATTATTTACGTGAGGCGTTTTGGTGGGGGAAAGGGGAAAAAGAAACAGTGTAAAATTGCGAGAAAGCTAAGTTAAACCAACCAAACCATGTTGCTCCGGTAGCCACTCTTTAGACTACTCATGCGTTACCGTAAAGCCGTGTTCTGATCGGTTGAGAATAACACCACCCCATCTCGTTCCGTGGGTGTCGTAAGAGGCGACTAAGGAAATACAAATGAGACCTGCCTCCTGGTAATCCACCCCAGGCAACGACACTTCATTTTTTTCTGAATCTGAGGTGTCGTCCTATGGTCTCATGCGGTGTGGCAGGCTCTGTAAAGGGCCGTCTGGTTCGCGACCACCCTCCTACCGAGGCCCGACGCCAAACAGCTTGCTGTGTTCCGTCGGTGCGTGGGGGTTACAGTGCCTTTATAGGCATTTTCTGGGTTAACTCGCTCCAACGTCGACCTCATCTTTGACAGGTCAAGATTGAGATCAAGAGTTAACCCATCTTCTAATAAATAAAAAAAACCGTGGACTGAATTAGAACAATTCTTTTTCAAATTTAAGTTGGTAATTCATAGCTATTTTTATTGATTCAAGACTTCGATCAAGTATAAAAAACTAGATACACATTACACAATCCACAAAAAAGTGTCCTCACTAAATGACCGCCCACTTGACGTTTTGGGTTGTCATTTTGTTCAGTTGCATTCGGGCGTTCCGTGAGAACGAACGGTAGTTCGGTCACTATTTTGTTTCATTTTGTATGGAACTGTGTATCTAGTTTTTTATAGTTGATCGAAGATTCAAGAGTATGTGTATAATTCATTCCCAAAATTTCCACGGGAACGAAGGCGGTAAGTTTTTACTAAAATAGTTTTTTTTTTAAACTCCACAGAAACAGAAGAAAAAAGAAAGACGAACCACCAGAAATGTCTTCAGCTGATAAATCAAGTAGCGAAGACTCGGATACAAGCTTAACAGAGCCGAGACTACCTCCACGGGGCATCGAACCCGCTACCACAACCACGGCCCATGAGAGCATGCAGTATTTGACACTTAGTTAAGTGTTGCCATTGTGTAAATGTGCAAAAAGGGACCTCAAGTGAAAATAATTGATTTCGAGTAAGTAACGTTTAGAGTTTTGAGTCGAAGTCATTTCTTACCCTGCTTAAGATAGAGATAACAATAGGGATTTCGACAGTGTTTGATTTTATGAATTATTGTATGTGAAACAAAAAATAATGCTAAAATCATACAAGAGATTTTATTGTTTTAATAGCTTCATTTGTTGAAAAATATGACTATCCTAGGTTCCCCCCCCCCCCCCCCCGGCTGCTTAACCTTTTTAGCGCCAAGAGTTTTCGTCAAAACCGTTCACCACACGCCACGACATTAATAATAGAGATGCCACGAATATTCGGCAACTATTCGGTATTCGGCCACTTTTTTGTTATTCGGTATTCGGTATTCGAAGATTCAAGAGTATGTGTATAATTCATTCCCAAAATTTCCACGGGAACGAAGGCGGTAAGTTTTTACTAAAATAGTTTTTTTTTTAAACTCCACAGAAACAGAAGAAAAAAGAAAGACGAACCACCAGAAATGTCTTCAGCTGATAAATCAAGTAGCGAAGACTCGGATACAAGCTTAACAGAGCCGAGACTACCTCCACGGGGCATCGAACCCGCTACCACAACCACGGCCCATGAGAGCATGCAGTATTTGACACTTAGTTAAGTGTTGCCATTGTGTAAATGTGCAAAAAGGGACCTCAAGTGAAAATAATTGATTTCGAGTAAGTAACGTTTAGAGTTTTGAGTCGAAGTCATTTCTTACCCTGCTTAAGATACAAGCTTAACAGAGCCGAGACTACCTCCACGGGGCATCGAACCCGCTACCACAACCACGGCCCATGAGAGCATGCAGTATTTGACACTTAGTTAAGTGTTGCCATTGTGTAAATGTGCAAAAAGGGACCTCAAGTGAAAATAATTGATTTCGAGTAAGTAACGTTTAGAGTTTTGAGTCGAAGTCATTTCTTACCCTGCTTAAGATAGAGATAACAATAGGGATTTCGACAGTGTTTGATTTTATGAATTATTGTATGTGAAACAAAAAATAATGCTAAAATCATACAAGAGATTTTATTGTTTTAATAGCTTCATTTGTTGAAAAATATGACTATCCTAGGTTCCCCCATCCCCCCCCCCCCCCCCTGCTTAACCTTTTTAGCGCCAAGAGTTTTCGTCAAAACCGTTCACCACACGCCACGACATTAATAATAGAGATGCCACGAATATTCGGCAACTATTCGGTATTCGGCCACTTTTTTGTTATTCGGTATTCGGCCGAATAATACGTACTATTCGGCCGAATACTGAATACCAAATCGTGAAAAAAGACACGTCATAATATTCAATATAATTTATTTAATTACCAAATTACAACACTTAGTAAGTAAAAGTGATCAGTGGTAAGTTGTGATGGATAAAAAAACAAGCTTTTCAGCATTTTTTGGTAGCAAACGATTACTTTTTTCTTCATAAATGATACCAACTTCCGAAAGCAACCTCTCACTGTACACGCTACTCCCGGAGAAGAAAGATAACTTTAACTTTCGAAAGGTTTGGATATTGTTTTTCGTTTGCTGACCACCACTTGCCGTATGCATCGCAACGAGGGAGACAGGTTACGACTTTTCTTATTCTTGATTACCTACGCGCTCGACAAGCATGTATTTTGTGCCGAATATTCGGCGCTTCGGTCGACAGCGTTGCCGAATATTCGGTATTCGGCCAAATCACTATTCGTGGCAACTCTAATTAATAATTAGAAAAAATACAGTTAAATTGGTGATATATCAGACTTTGGTGGCGAGGGCACGAAACTTAAACGTCTGATATATCAGACTTTAGCGGTGAAAAGGTTAAGTGGTGGGGGGTAAAAATGTACCCCAAAAGGGGTATTTAGCGATTTTTCGGTTATACCTCATAAAGGACTTACAATATCGAAAACTGTCCGTGATAAAAGTTGGAGGGCATTTAATCCTGCATAGAATAAAACCTCATGCTTCAGCTCATCAAAGTTGGATAAAAGGTCTAGCAGGCTAATCGAACAAGAGCGACCCCTTAGCGACGGATTTGGTCATCCTTTGAGGTGGTGTACTGGCAGGCCCTAATAACACTCTATGCTGAATATCAGTCCTCGTTCTTCTTTTGTTTTCGAGTTATTTAGGATAATGTCAAATAATCTGGGGCCACTCTTGTTCGCTTAGCCTGCTAGTTCCTTTATCCAACTTTGATGAGCTAAAACATGAGAATAGGTAGTCCAAAAAATATGGATCTGGTCTTATTCTATGCAGGATTAAATGCCCTCCAACTTTTGTCAAGGACAGTTTTCGATATTGTTAGTCCTTTACGAGATATATGCGAAAAACTGCAAAAATACCCCTTTTGAGGTACATTTTTACCCCCCACCACTTAAGCACACCGCCGGGGGGGAAAACCTAGGATAGTCTTATTTGGCAACAAATGAAGCTTTAAATCAATAAAATCTCTTGTAGGATTTAAATCAAATTTCAATTTTAAGCCAACTGGCCTAAAAAGGCATTGTTGGGTTAGGACTGAAACTAAGGAGTCATAGGAAAGTTAATAAATGTTATCAGTTGAAATTATTTCAATTTTTTTACCCTGCTATCGATATCACAGCCGTATTAAAATTAAATTAGATTTTTAGGAATAAAAAGTGCTAGCTCCAATAAATATATAAATAATCTACATTATAAAGAATTTAGAGCGTGTCTGAAATACTGTCACTATTGGATTAATAATAGGTTATGGGGTGGATTCATAAAAACACTGTTGATGTTTACTTTTGTTTATTAAAACTTATGAACAAGACACCATTACATTTATTTTTCCTCGACACCCGAAAATTACGCAGCTAAAATTAAAACGTACGTCCGCCATAATGGATGAAAGAAAAGACGCTCTCGCGTTGACGGGGGAAAAAGAGAAAACTTATATCTATCTACGCACGGGAGCGAGCGAGAAGGCGCGCTCGTGCCCGAATCTATTCGCGGAAACGCGACGGCACCCGACCTCTAGAGGTGCGTTCAGGCCTGCCATTGTTCGGCAGCGTTCGTGTCACTATAAGGTACATTGTTCAACAGGGGAAGAAAGTGATCGATTGCAATGAGGGTGATGTTTGAAAGCACCCTAGTCAGGGATATACAGGTTGAAAAAGAACCTCCTAGCTTTATTAAAAATCCTGAGTATTACTTACAGAACACTTTTTCTTAAGTTTTTTTTTGTATGTGGTATTTTTTTTCCTAAACGTAGACACTACTCGAGCGCACCCCCCGAGCGCTTCCCGTACCCCTCGCGTGCCTGGTGTAGGAGTAATGTCTACGTTTGGGCAAAATATTAAGTATTCTTATAATAAATTTTTTTTTTTTTTTTATAAATGTGTTCTTTGACTGGTTTAGGATTCTGAATATAGGTAGGTTTTTTTTCACCCTGTATTACGACATAATTTCAACAATTGAAGTTTACGTAGTCGAAACCAAAATATTAACTGAACTGTTTTCTCGCAGTTCTATGCATATTTGATAAATCAGTTTGTTGTCTGTCATAGACAGCAAGTATGCTGAGTTCTCTGTCCTATTTGCTTCTACATCACATAGTTCGCTTACCTGTTTTTAATTGTATAAGAACATTGTACAATGTTACAAATAGTTGAGAAGCAATAAAGTTTATCTATCTATCTATCTGTAGCGTTACGGGTCCTAACAGAGACGCTTGTTAATTTTCTCTTCTATACAAAGAGGGAATAAAATAATTATGGGCGACCCTAAACTAGTTAGTCCACGTTAAAAAACGTATGAATCCCTAGCTTCAATCCCAACAATTTCTTTTAGCAGATATCTAAAAAATGTTACCAGTTGAAATAATTTTAATTATTTTTTTTGCCCTGCTATCTATATCACTGCCATATTAAAATTAAATTAGATTTTTTGGAATAAAACGTGCTAGCTCCAATAAATACTCCACATTATAAAGAATTTGGAGAGTGTGTGAAATAGTGTCACCATTGGATTAATATTAATAGTACATTGTTCAACAAGGGAAGAAAGTGACCGATTGCAACGAGGGCGATGTTTGAAAGCACTCGAGTCAGAAATCGCTTTTTATTCCTGAATGATACAAAGTACTTTATACTACGCCTACAAGACAATTATGAGATAATTTCTACAATAATTATAGTTTACAATCATCCAAATAAAATCTAAAGAATGAACTAATAAATCACCGTAGAATTTTTAGAGTAAAAACTATGCAGAAAAAACCAGTGGCCAGTGTCATTTTTAAATTTTGACGTAATGCGTTCTCTCATGCTATTAAAATTAAAAAAAAAAACAGCAGACATGTGTGTAACGTAGTAAAAGACGTACTATTTTTCTTTTTGTTTTTGCGTAAGTATGAACGTACTTTCCGAGTAGGCGTAGTAATAAGGGAAATTGAGAAATACCTAATTAAATGTATTATAGAGAAATACCTATGTACCCAACATAGTGTTTGTAGATACAATGTATCACCAATGGCCATTGTTTTGGCCTTACAATTAAGGGTTCTTTTATTGTTATGCGTGTTTGCGACCAGGCCCGCATGTTTGCCACCAGGCCCACAACCTGTCATTTCATACATGTTTTTATTGTAAGGCGGGCCACACGCACGCGGGAAAAGAAAAACATGTATGAAACAATAGGTTCTGGGTTCTGGGTGGCACGCATGCGCGCAAACACGCACGATAATAAAAGAGCCCTAACTAATTAAATACTTGCCGTACTCGGAGACGGCAATTAAAGTTAAGAAGTAATTTAATGTCATGCTATCCTTGTTTATATCAACAAGAGTGAAAGAGACAACATCATAGTTTAACAGCATTTAACTTTAATTGACGTCTCTGAGTACGGCAGTAAGAATGTTAGAATCCTGCCATTCTTGGCAGAAAAATATTATATTATTAGACTATCTAATAAAGTGTTGCCATATGTAAATGGTAATTTTATAGCTATTTAAGCCAAGCGGTGTCCATATATTTTTCTTTTCATTGTTTTGTATTTTCAAACAAATGTACGTACACCAAATCTGTAAAATATTTTTTATGGTTTTACTAGTTTTACACACGATTACCTACTAGTTTGAATTTTTCTAGATTCTCAATTTTGTTTTTAATCTTTTACATATTGTCATTTTTTTATGGATAAACTATTTCATAGACATTGATATTAATGAGAGATTTTCTGGTGATTAATTAATATAATACCTACTCAAAGGCTCCACTGGGCTACGCTCTGTAATGAAGAAATGTTTGCAAAATTGTCTGCATGCACTTAACAACAACATCTGTTGACACTTTCGTGAACTAAAATTCTTAGCTGCCAGAAAAAATCCTTCATGGGAGTTTTAAAGCTTGAAAAATTACTTATACCTATTATCTGTTACTACAATTCTATTTTTATTTAAAATTATTTAATTTATCTATGTATCATTGTCACAATTTATGGCCCAGTTAATATCAATTGAACAATTAAGTACCAATTATTATTTCTAATTTATAATTATTTAGCCAATATGATTTTTATACCTATTGAATCTAGATTTTAAGAGTCATACTTTTGTAGTTATTTCACTAAGATTTACACATACCATGAGTTTCATTTAAACAATGCAATAAACAAATAATTATTTTCATAATAAATGTATTTTATTTGCTGTTAAAATCGACCCTATTGAGAACAAGTTCTGTGTCATTATGGCAGCGCCACCATCATGGATTTTGAAATGGTTTATTGTATCTCAGTCATAACTAACACATCAACACGGTTTAGGGATATTGCACGGTATTTCATACAAAAGAGGCATGTTTGAAAAGCTATAAAAGCATGCTCGAGATACATGAAGGGATATTGCACGATATTTCATACAAAAGAGGCATGTTTGAAAAGCTATAAAAGCATGGTCGAGATACATGAAGCGCTATAATTTTCAGACGAGCAAGTGCTAAACCTAAATTTTACAATTTTTTTTACTAATCAATAAATTTTGTTTTACTTGAAATTAGTGAAAACGTGACGGAAACGAAAACGAAAATTCACTTTTTGCCTGCTTTTTGTATGAAAATGGTCGAATTTATTTACGCAATTTTTTTTTTCATTTTCGTCACGTTTTCACAAATTTCAAGTAAAACAAAATTTATTGACTAGAATTGAAAATTCAGGTTTAGCAGTTGCTCGTCTGAAAATTATAGCCCTCCATGTATCTCGAGTATGCTTTTATCCTCCAAGAGTGGGATACTGTGACGAAGATGGCTTCACCAAGGTGCAGGAGAAGCGCAAGCGATCGGCTAACAAGAATCGCTGCGGGACGGCAGCGACGGACCCGGAAGTGAGTCTGCGGGCTGAAGCTCCGAGCACGCCTGTGTACTTGTCGCGACTGCACTACAGCACTGAGGTGCAAGACGTCGTCGAGTGCAGACGGCAGAAGACAAAAGTTCCCTTAGGTCTCCAGTGAGTGAAACCGTTGGAATCGCATCACCATGCTATTTTCAAAGCATTTGTGGTGCGGTTCCCGACGTTCATGCTGGAGACAGTCATGAAGGAGAGCTTTTGGCCAGAGGGCGTGGTGTTCCCGGCGGGAGATTCCCGGTTATAACACCCCCGGAAAAACACCCGGGAAATAGTGTTAATTAAGTTTTAATTTTGTTAAATAATATTTTATATGTATGTTAGTCTGTAAGGAATTTATCTATGGGCCTAGTTGCCTGAAAATAAATGTTTTTTTTATTATTATTATTTTTTATAGCTTCTCAAACAGGCCGCTTTTGTACGAAAAATCGTGCAATATCCCTAGACCGTGTTGATGTGTGTAGTTTCGGAGATAAATGACAAAGGGGCGCTGCTGTTGAGCTTACGTAAGTTCAGCAGCGCCACAACTAGAACTCTGTAGTTATAATAAATATCGAAGAATTGCCTAAGCAGTCGTTTTGTCATCAATATTATACTTAAAAAGTGGTAATGGATGGATGAACGGGAGATGTAATAAAAGACAGCAATATACATCAAGACAGCAAGAGGGCCACACATCGAATTCATACACGCATGCACTCTGTGTTGTTGCGATAAGAACGGCTTTGCTATAAATGCGCTGGCCTCTGTACGACCAATCGAATCGACTTTTTCGGTAATAAATAGCCCTTAAGAAAAAACAACCACCGTGTGGTGATCGGTTTAGAATAACACCACCCCATCTCTTTCCGTGGGTGTCGTAAGAGGCGACTAAGGAAACACAAATGAGACCTGCCTCCTAGTAATCCACCCCAGGCAACGACACTTCATTTTTTTTAAATCTGAGGAGTCGTCCTATGGTCTCATACGGTGTGGCAGGATCTGTAAAGGGCCGTCTGGTTCGCGACCACCCTCCTACCGAAGTCCGACGCCAATCAGCTTGCTGTGTTCCGTCGGTGCGTGGGAGTACCAGTGCCTTTATAGGCATTTTGTGGGTTAACTCGTTCCATCGTCGAACTCGAGAGTTAACCCATCTTATAATAATAATAAAAAAACAATAATTTCATCAATAATAACTTTATTTATATTTATGCATAACTTCGATACAATTAAATCCATAATATACAGCTAAAACGGTCGGTTCACTTTTTCAACAATTAGTTTCTGTGCAAAGTTTAAAGCCAGCTTAAAAAATATTCTAGAAACTTCAGAATTTGCTTCAGAATTTCCCCAAGGGACTGGTCGGAAAACGAGATCTTTTTACCATAGTAATCAGCCATAGCCGACCCCACTAAGCGCCTTCGTTCGAAACATTGAATTTGCCACCTCACTTCATACAAATTGTAAGATCAGCAAAATGGCACTTTTTAAAAGTAAATAATAAACGAAATTCATTAACGGTTTTTGGGAAAAGTTGTTCCAGTTTGGTGGTCACTTTCTGAAATTTCTAGAGCACTTAATTAAAATTTTATTGAGTCTAAGGTATTACAGAAGGAGACTCAAGACTTGATCTATACTTAAGTATTTTCTCTTTCTCTCACTATCAAAATGACAAAGACTACTTATTATTACTCAGTATAGATCAGTCTGAGTCGCGTTCTGTAATACGGACTTAAGTCGCGACTCTTGCGTAACTTATGAGCCTGCAATAAAAAACATTGTATTTATTTGTATCTTGTCTACCAGTCTATCTCAGCCGTTTGCAAAGAGTGTCAAAGCTAGACTGATAGACAAACATGAAACACGACGCAGCAGCCGACACTGTTTTTTTAAAGATTCACTGAGAATTAAGACCATTAATCTAGCGGCCATTTTGGCTACCCGTCTATTTCAGTTATAGGGAGGTGTAAAAAAGATAAAATAATAAGAAAGATGGCTGCTAGACTTATGATCTCAATTAATTGTCTCAAATATCTTGATCTTCATCCCAGAAGCCTCACTATGGAATTTAGTGTTTTCACATATGCCAATAAATAGTACTTACTTGAAATAGTACCACGAGAAAAAAATTAGTACTTATTTATAGTAGTTGAAATAGTACTACATTAGCAGATGCGAAAATACGGAATTTCATGAAATAAATAGCTAATATTCATTTGCTTGTAATAAATACTATTAAGTACTATTTCAAGTACTATTTATTGGCATATGTGAAAACGCTGAATTCCATAGTGAGGCTTCTGGAATGAAAGTCACAAAATTTCAGTGTGCTAATCCTGTAAGAGTTCCAGGTTAACGTACATTTTTTTTTACCATAATAACGCATTACTTATAATTTAATTAGGCACTAAATAACTATTGTTGATTAGCAGTTAACACATTTATAACTGGTCAAAATGTAAAAGAAACACAAAAATATGGCGCATCGCCATATTGCGTTCTGTCCAGTTCTCATAAAGACAACAGTCGCAAATGGACTTATTATCTATACTATTCTATACTAATATTATAAAGAGGACAGATTTGATTGTTTGTTTGCATTGCATAGGCTCCGAAACTACTAGACTGATTTGAAAAATTATTTCGCCATTAGAATCCTACAATAACCGTGATGAACATAGGGTACATGATTTTCCCGAATTCCCACGGGAACGAAGTCCCGGGCGAAAAGGTAGTTTAAAATAAATCGCTGTAACAGACAGACAGATACACGAGTGATCTTAAGGGTTTTTTTTTTCCTCGGAAGTACGGAACTCTAAAAACACATGAGTAGGTACTTAGAGTTATAAGTATAAATCGATGAGTGAGAAATCATTTTTACTTAACCATTATTCTATGATTATTTTTTAATTTCATTTTATATTATCATTGTGAAGTTGATAATGGTTGAGAAATTATCTAATTGGTCCATTTGCGACTCTTGACATTTTGAAAATTGGGCATTTTGCGCCTTAATTGTAACAGCGCTTATAACATTCTAAAACTTGAGAATACCTTACAATTCGATTGGTTTGGTTGCAAAATAAGAAAAGTCCTACAAAATGTCAACCTTTCGTCGTCTGCCCGGATCCGGCACAGTTTTTTTCTAGTCAAGCGATCCAGCTATAGTATGCAATCCTATACATATACAATGCAGGCAGGGTTACTGGTAATACGTCGCGAGCCCCTTAAGGGGTGATAGTAGAGATCATTAGCTATCAAATCACCCTCGAGTACTTAGATGGGGCAAAAACGTACCGATTTCGAAAAAAAAAACTTTTTTTAAGAAAAGGTTATATTCGTTCAAATTGTGTTTTATTTTTTAAACATACGTATGCGCCGGCTAGCTGCGGGAGCACGAAATATTAAGCAGGAAATACGTTTAATAGATTATACAATATTAGCGGGCGTGCGCCTGCGACGGAAACTCAGTGGGTCTGTCATCCCAGCGAATGACAGCTAGAAGTGTTTAATTTCGAATTTAGATTTAGAATACCAAAACTGAAGAGTAAAAATGTCGCAAAGAATGGAGAAGGAGGATGAAGACGCTGCCTCGTTACACGTATTTAATGGTTGTTTTCATCCGAGCCAGTATAAATGTACGATCTGTATTTCCGGGCTCATATAACCCGAATCTCTTTAAAGTTTGAGTGAATTGGCATCTTCTGGGTGAGCTTACTACATCCTGCTGGCTAGATTGTGGTCAAGAACAAACCCATTCGTTACATAAAAAAAATACATGTGTGCAATTCACACGTGGTAGAAGTGAAACGACGCGTAATCACTGTGAGCGATCTGTCACACGCGCGTCAAAATAAACAAATAGGGATGTTGACCGTGTTTGATTTTATGATTTTTTGTAGGTATGTGAAACAAAAAATAATGCTAGAAATATATTAATATCTGAAAACAGCATTAAAATTGGTTTATAAATGAACAAGATATTGGCATTTATATTATCGAAAGGACTAGCTATCTCGTTTTGTGGGGGGAGCTAGCTATCTCGTTTTTACCTACGCAAACAAATGGCGGTGACGTCACATGCCTGTAAGTGCATCTCTTTTTCGTTGTTTGACAGTTTCCCCCTCTATTGAAATTTAATAGCTTGTAACTTTTTTATTTCTCAATAGTTTTCAAAAACTATTTCGGTTTTGGGGTTTAGATTTAGTTCCCTTCTAAGATAAACAATAAAAAAAATTAGTCAACATCCCTATTGGATTTTTTTCATGAGTTTTCCTGAGGTTTTTCTTTAAAGTTCTTTTTTCTTTGTTGTTGGCGTGGGTGACACGACTAATTAACTCAAGGGCCACAAAAAGCTACAAATGGTTCCATCTTCAGAACGTAAACAAAGATTTTGAGGTTAGAAATACCCGCAAGCGCGCTAACAACGTTCTGGTCCGATTCGAGAACTGTCATTTGTCGATTTTAGCGCTGTCATCCATTCGGACCAACGCGCTGTGATCGCCAAAATCGTGAATGGGACCGTGTAGCCATATGGTCGTTATTAGCGTAAGATGGCGTCAGTAATGACGTCTTTAGTGGTACAGGCCCGCACCAGGATTTGAACCCGCGACCTTCGGATTACAAGTCTGGCTCATTACCAACTGGGCTATCAACTCCCAATATAAAAAATAATTAACTAAAACAATATAAAAAGCAGCTTTTCTTAAAAAACAGAGGATTTTTTTTTAGAAATTGGAACATTTTTCCTATCTACCTGAGGATGAGTTGACAGCTAATCGTCTCTACTGTCACCCCTTAAAGGGATCGTGGCGTATTTCCAGTAACCCTATAGATCAGTGGTTCTTAACCTTTTAGTAATGGAAGCTTTTACAAAATATCTACTTTGCCACGGACCATCAACTGTTTGACGCTAAAAATTAATAAAAGATTATTCTATAGCGCTGAGTATTGCTCATGTTCAACAGTTTTTTTTTTTGACTATTTTTTTTTCTCTTGAGACCTGCCTCCTAGTAATCCATCCCAGGCAATGACACTTAATTTTTTTCTGAATCTGAGGTGTCCTCCGTCTGGTTCGCGACCACCCTCCTACCGAAGTCCGACGCCAAACAGCTTGCTGTGTTCCGTCGGTGCGTGGGAGTACCAGTGCCTTTATATGCATTTTCTGGGTTAACTCGCTCCATCGTCGACCTCATCTTTGACCTTATGGTCAAGATTGAGGTCAAGAGTTAACCCATCTTATAATAAAAAAATCTTGTTTTATATTTTTGGGATGGCTTCGCGGACCACTTCAGGTGCTTCCAGGGACCACCAGTGATCCGCGGAACACCGGTCAAGAACCACTGCTATAGATAGATATATTATAATAGTTTTTTAGATATATTATAATAGTTAGTTTCTTCTAACTACTGTTGTTTCTTCTGTTGTTGCTTCCTCTTTCCGTTTTGCTTCTTGGCTGTCTGCTCGTCGTCCGAGGAGATCACGCTTCACGCAGCATTTGTCGCTCTGGGATAGAAAATTTTAAAAATAGTGACTGATTTATTTAATAAGGATCAATCACATCAAGGCGCACACCCACGCCTTTTATCTGCGTGGATTAGATCAAAATACAATTCGAGCATTAATGTCATACTCAATGAGTAGATAATCACCTGGTGTTTGGTCGTATTCGTGCGTATGAGATTAACCCTTTTAGCGCCAAGAGTTTTCGTCAAAAACGCCCACCACACGCCACGACATCAAAAAATTTAAAAAAAAAATGTCGGGGGGGGGGCCGGGGCATATGGCGAACGCTTGGTGAACGATATTTTAAAGTAAAAAAAAAGTTTTTTTTGTCTGATATATAAAGTCCTAATTGATTAGTCACTTTCCTTTTAACACGTTATTGTGTAGGTCAAAATATATCATTTGAGTCAAAAAACAAAAGCATAATATTAAATTTAAAAGGTCTTGAAAAATTTTGTTATGATATTTTTTCATTAGGGACCGTTCAACAATTACGTGATCATTTTTGGCCGTTTTTTTAACCCCCCCCCCCCTATGTAATCACAGCGTAATCTTTTGTTTTTAACCCCCCCCCCCTCGCCTTGATTACGTAATCCGTCCGTGTTTAAAATTTTTGCTGTATTAGCACTGACTCCTATGTTATGTTTCTATGGGTCTTTTTACCTAAAATATACCCAAAATACTTACTTCCTCCAATATACCTATAACAATACCGATGCTTGGAAAAGTCGATAAAATATGCCGAAAAAGTATAAAAAAACTGAATCTGGTCACACTGTTCCACAGTTTGTCTATAGCAGGGGAAATCCCGTTCCATCTATCTAATAGTTAGTGTTACCAGTAATAGACTTCAAAATTGGACGTACATATTTAAATATAATTTATTTATTCATTTCGCTATACGTTAATTAAAGTTATAAAATGATGACGTAATCATGGCTTCTTCCCCCCGCCCCCCAAATAATCCGATGTATATACAAGCACCCGACCCCCCCCCCTTCCGGTGATTACGTAATTGTTGAATGATCCCTTACTATGTTGAATAAACCCATCCATTCAAACGTAAATAATAATGGCAGTAGTAGAGCGGGCGAGCGGGGAGTGGACGGCTATAATCGAAAGAGAACCATTCCTTTATCTTTAAATGGAATTTATTTTTTATTTTTTTTACAAAATTAAATTTTCTGATAATTAATTTTTATGTTGTTTTTTGGAATACTATCAACCTATACAATAACGCCTCAGAAGGTAAGTGACTAATAAATTAGGACCTTATATATCAGACATTGGCGGCGAGGGCACGAAACTTATACGTCTGATATATCAGGCATTGGCGCTGAAAAGTTTAAAACAATTCAAGATTACATGAAATCAGGGTTGGCATGATTAAATCAGTTTTGATTAAATCATGATTTAAATCACGATTTAAATCAAGTGATTTTTTCAATAAAAATCATTGATTAAATCAAAGCGTTTATAATTTTCTTATTGTATTAGGTAGATTGTATGACAAGGGAGCGAAATGGCGAGGGATTCAAAATACATCGCCCGAGCTAAAAAATAGTTCGCTCTCAAGTCATATACTCTACTTATCATACCCATTCTATGAGAAAAATAAATTAAGTATGTAATTAAAAATATTTATTTAATAATGAAATGTAAAATTAAACAAATTACAAAATACACACTTGAGCAATTTTTAGTTATTGTTAGTTGTTTTACTGAATTACAATTCTTGCATTTTTTTTTATAAGTACGGGGGTGCCACCGCCATACAGCCAGCACGTGCCAGCCAGTATCCATACAAATTGCGTTCCATTTCATAGGAATGACACATGTTCTAAATTCAATTCTCGTTGGCGGGGGTAAATGAACTTTCCAACCCGCCAATGATCTTCTGGCGGGCTGGAAAGACCATTCCGACCCGCCAATGAGTTCTTATCAGAAATGAACTATTTTGGTCCAACTTAAAAAGGAACAAAACGACACTTTTCGAATAGAAGGTATGAAAAATATTAAGTGTATTTTAAAGGCACAAGGAAAAAATCGAAAAAATCATGATCTTTTCGATTTTTTGAAAAAAATCGATGATTTTTGGTTTTTTGCAAAAAATCGTGATTTATTCCAACCCTACATGAAATACATACAAACAAAACTTATACAAACATATAAGTTTACTGCGGTCCGTTCCGTAAATATGCGATATGATAACGTTTTCTGTTAGTAATATTATGTCCACAATTTTGTAACAATATTTGGGGAACAATTTTTTTAACCTTTTTAGCGCCAAGAGTTTTCTTCAAAAACGTTCACCACTCGCCACGACATTAATAATTAGAAAAAATACAGTTAAATTGGTAATTTTATTTGCCTGATATATCTTTGGCGGCGAGGGCACAAAACTTAAACGTCTGATATATCAGTCTTTGGCGGTGAAAAAGTTAAGGCACAATTAGATGTTGATCTAATCCAGTGTTTTTCAATCTTTTTGAATTTGCGACTCCTTTGGATCATATAAAGTTCTGGCAACCCCCTAAGGTCCCTAAGACCCTTTTAGGCTAAATTTATGTAATATTTCGGAGATTTTAAAACATAATAAAAGAGCGGAAGGCGACGGGAGGCATAATTATACAGGCTCAGCCTTTTCACTAAAATTGTCTTATTTTAGTGTAAGATTTACAAGTTATTGTCTTACTTTAACACTTGTATTAACAAGAAAACTTAATCTAGACAAAGGCACGGACATAAAGTCTGTGGATGCTAATAATAACACAACTAAAAAAAATAAAAATATATTGTCTTTTTCTTTTACCTGCGACTACCCGAGTAAAGCTTCACGACCCCCCTTGGGGTCGCGACCCACAGTTTGAAAAACACTTATCTAATCCACGCAGATAAAACGCGCCGCGTGCTCGTGCGCAGCGGTGGGTCTGCACTTTTACAACCATATTACAATTTTTAGAGAACCTTTCCTACCTTTAGACCTAGAAAGATGAAATTTGGCAAAAAGGTGTCTTTTATGACGTAGGCAAGCACAAAGAAAGGAATTTTCGAAGAGGGTGAAATGCGGGTTCAGTTTGTATAGCGAAAACAATTTTTTAGGACATTTTGACTCGAAACTTCGTCAAGACATACCTCCGCATGGGTCACGTGACCTTGACCTTCTGTTAGGCTTTATACAAAGACAACGTGAGCGGTTTAGCTTTGGTAAACACGTTCAAACTCACCATGATCGGGGGGTTTGAATCGTTGCTCAGTCCGGCTCTCTAATTTTGAGTTTGCACACTACTTGCAATGTGAACTTATGGAACCCCGTAGATCACTTGACCTTGACCTTGAGCACGACCTTGACGGTTGTAACAGTTTACCTTCTGGGGTCCTCATGGGTCAGGTAACCTTGACCTAGCGTGACCTTGAATCGTTGCTCCGTTCAGTCTAGCTCTCAGACTATTAGTTTGTGACCCTATTTGTAATGTGACCTTATGAAATAACATGACCTTGACCTTGAGCGTGACCTTGACCTTCAACTTACCGAATCGGAGTCGCTGGAGTCGTCGGTGTCGCTAGAAGTGTCGGTATCGTAATGCCCAAGTCCCGGGAGCACCCCGACGCAGTGTAAGGCGCCGACGTCGTTCGGGCCGAGAGGTAATGCCTCGTTTCGAAGTGGCTCGTTGGTGCTGGAAGTTTCAAGATACGATCAAAATGTCAATAGGGCTAATATGAGCACCGATTTCAGTTTTTTTTGAAAAACAAAAGTAATTGTACTAAGCATGCCTTTTAAGTTTTGTCGTTTATATATTTGCCGCCAATTTCAAATATCGAACAGTACAGCGTTCGAATCTGCTTGAATTTAGAAGTACAAAACAATTGAAAGATACACAATTTTTGAATTTGTTTTGTCACAGCGTCATTTCAAAGTTGACAAGTGCGGCTGAAAATGAACTTCTCGAAGGAAAATTTTCGCGCCGTAATTTTCTGTAACTTTAAAAGAGGATTAGCGTGATTGCAATGTTTTGAAGAGATGACTTCGGTATTTAGTAATAAAGCCCCATCTCTAAGGACGGTCGGACGCTGATATTTAGAATTCCAACGTGGACGTACCAGCCTCAGTGACGAAGCTCGTGACGGACTTCCGGAAACCGCCTTTACTGAAGATAACATCATCGCTGTGAAAAAACTAATTCTTGAAGACCGGCATATGACATACCGTGAGATTGAGGCAACATTAGGCATTTCAGGAACAACAATCCAAAAGATCCTACATGAAGCGCTTTGTGTGAGAAAACTAGTTTCCCGTTGGATCCCGCATTCGCTCTCCGACGATCACAAGGCGGCCCGCGTCAGATGGTGTAAGAAAACTCTTCAACGATTCAACCGAGGAGATTCAAATCATCTGTACGACATCGTTAGTGGTGACGAATCCTGGTTATATGCTTATGATCCTGATTCCAAACAACGATCGACCATCTGGGTCTTTCAAGATGAGCCCAAACCAACTCACGAAGCACTTCGAAGAAAATGGTGGGTACTTTTGTAGCGAAAACGGGACATGTTGCGACGATTGAATTGAAGGATCGTAAGACGGGTAATGCAGAGTGGTACCTATACCTCAGTCTGTTTACCGCAAGTTATTACCGAACTTCGGAAACCCAACCCCAAACGACGCATCATCCTGCACCACGACAATGCGAGCTCGCACACCGCGGGCAAAACAATTAAGTATTTGGAGCAGGAAAATGTAGAAATTTTAGATCATCCTCCGTATAGTCCTGACTTAAGCCCTAACGATTTCTTCACTTTCCCTAAAATTAAGAAAAATCTTCGTGGTCAAAGGTTCCAGACTAGTGAAGAAGCAGTCAAGGCTTTCAAGTCAGCGATATTAGCAACCCCCACTTTGGAATGGAGAAAAGCATTCGCAAACTGGTTCCAGCGCATGGATAAGTGCATAAAGTGTCGGGGAGAATACTTCGAAAAACAATTAAATATATATATCATAATAATTGCTGTTTTTTTTCTCAAACGACAAAACTTAAAAGGCATCCCTCGTAATCCATCAAAATTGTTCTTCTTCCTAGCGCATAGTCCTGTCAAAATTTTAAAAAAATTGGTACAGGTTGATGTCTTATATTAATATTTAATAGGTTCGTTCCCGATCATACTTGTAATTCAGTCCAGGGGCAAAGATTGTTGGCCATTTGGCGTGATAATGATAAGACAAAGGTTTTTGGGCCAAATATCGTATGCATTTAAGCATTGTACAGAGGCCAGCGCATCAGGTTACTCCATTTTCATTGCAAAACCGCTCTTATCACAACAGCACCAGAGTGCACGCGTGTGAGTACAATAGTATAGAGGAATTAATAACTTACCTTGTATTAGAGCTACTAACTCCATTGACTTTAGCAGTTGAAGCATCTTTACCGTCTTTATTTTCGCCTTCCATGTCACTCGCTTTACGTTTTCTTACTACCACCTGAAAAAAAGTAAATAAACTTAAAATATACTATCTAACTGCTTTTCCCAGGCGTACACAAACTCGACTCAAAAGTGTTTATTTCATTGAACATATAAAATCTTCTTCTTCTTATCGTGTAGGTATAACCAAGTGTGTGGCAAACTTGGCTCGCCCTGGTGTCAGAGTTTTCAAACTGCACAAAGGCCTCTGACTTGGTTTTATCGACTGTAGTCAATCGACAACAGCAACAACATATAAAATGTTTCTTGAACATGTCAATACAATGATAAAAAAAGCAAATAAAGAATTTGTATTTGTATCAGCAAAATAGTGAATTACATTAGCACTTTTGACTTTTCAGAAGGGTTTTGCTAAAACATGGGGAAAGGCTGATAATCTGTAGCGCCGCAGGAGGACATGCGAACTTGTTTTTTTTTTATTAGAGCCGGACAGGTACATGTGACCTTATTGTGAAGAGAATACATATCATGAGATTTTTCACCGTGTGGTGATCAGATGAGAATAACACCACCCCATCTTTTTCTGTGGGTGTCGTAAGAGGCGACTAAGGAAACACAAATGAGACCTGTCTCCTAGTAATCCATCCCAGGCAACGACACTTCATTTTTTTTCTGAATCTGAGATGTCGTCCTATGGTCTCATGCGGTGTGGTAGGCTCTGTAAAGGGCCGTCTGGTTCGCGACCCTCCTACCGAAGTCCGACGCCAAACAGCCTGCTGTGTTACGCACTAGGAGACTGGTCTCATTTGTGTTTCCTTAGTCGTCTCTTACGACACCCACTTTTATTCATTGAAGTGTTAAAATTAAGGCATGATGAAGTTGTGAGTAATTCAGAGTGTATAATAATTTTTGTGAGTAATAATTTGGGACATTCTATATTAATGACATGTCTAGCTGTAATTTTAATAAATATTTGCACACCTAATATAGGTAATGTTGGAAAATTGTAACAAATAACTGTATTTTACCATGTTTCCTGCAAATAAATGGATTGAATTGAATTGAATTGAAAGAGATGGGTGGTGTTATTCTCACCCCAACACCACACGGCGGAAAATAACTCCTTTAGTATCACCACTCCATCTGTAATACGGGACTTAATATAATACGCACCCCGAGTAACTTGTCCTTCTGTGTGTGTGCGGCGGGCGCGGGGCGCGGCGCGGCGAGCTGAGCACGCAGTCGTTGCATCTCTTCAGACTCCGCCAGCGATGATACGCGCTCTCTGATGTTTAATAATAGTACATAATTGCAAAGGCCGCGAAATACGTAAATGCAGGTCGAGTATAAGTTTGAAGGCTGAGCCGTCGAACAATGAGGCCAATTCGGGCAATACGGGACTGTAAATCAAAGCTGGTACTGGCAACTATGTAATCCTTACTATATATATATAATATTATAAATGCGAAAGAAACTCTGTCTTTCTGTCCGACTTTCACGCCTAAACTACTGAACCGATTTTGATGAAATTTGGTACAGAGATAGATTAGAGCCTGGGAAAGGACATAGGCTACATTTCATCCCACAGTTGGGCACGATATAACCTGTAGTCCACGCGGGCGGAGCCGCGGGCGGAAAGCTAGTATTAAATACAATCAAAAAGTACAATTTTATAAAGACTAGCAGACAATCTCAAAAACATAGGGGGGCCGTTCAAGTATTACGTAAGCAGATTTATTACAATTCTTTACTCCCCCCTCCCCCTTGTCAGCAAAAGTAAGCAAAGCTCTTACCCCCCCCCCTCCCTCCTATGCATTTTGTGCGAATCCCCGAAAATGCGCTTCGTTTTCAAGCATAGACAATGTGTGGGTTGCCATTTCTGTCAAAAAATAAATAACTAATGCTGACGTAATCACCATCTAGACCCCCCAACCCTCGTGTCATTAAAAATAAGCAAAGCAAAGACGCCCCCGCCCCCCTATAGTGCGTACGTAATACTTGAATGGCCCCATATCATAAAAACTCCAAAAAGATTTGCTATCCTGCACAGCGAGGAATTCACTTATACGAAACAGGCAATTGAATTTCCATTTCCGCCGAGGCAATAGTGCTTTTCTCAAAAGAATGCAGGGAAATAGAACATACTTTTTATATTATACATTTATTTTAACAGTATTTAAGAACCCCAGTACGCCGCGCCGTTTCATACAACATTGCTCGAGCGTTGTAATGTTTCAAATTTAAAAAAACGCTCCAGCAATTAATTTAGTTTTCTTTGTCCGTAAATTCGATATTTCGCATGATCTTTATTCCAAAATAATGACAATATTTAAAAAAGCCTTTTACTTAGTATCTTTATTAGTTTGAATTTGGATTCCCTTTTTGGCATAGGGCAATATTAAAAAAAAAAAGTTTCCTTTTCTAAAATAGTAATATGCATGAGATGTAATAATGTAAACAATGTCAATTTTAATGAATATGTGTAATGTTATAGTGAATTTGTAGCATGGAAAAAAAATATTTGGAAATATAGGCTATTTGTATTTGTATTAACTTAGTATCAGCCCACATATACGTCTCGACCAAGGGGCACGAGCCTTTCTTTGAAACACGAAGTTTAGGCCATAGTTCACCACTCTGGCCCAATGCCGGTTGGTGGACCACAATAACAAAATTTTACATTTCGATTGCTTCATAACTTTTAAACGGCTGAACCAATTCTGGTAAATTGTAACTAAGAACGATCTAGATTACGTCAGCTTTCAAACAAAGAAAAAAATTGTTTAGGAGCTACGATCACACAGAACGAAACAATTTATAAAAATATCAATTTACTAATTATTGTTCAGGCAAAGGAAAGTTTCACAAAGAGCCCTTAAAGTGTGATCAAGCAAGCATGACAATGAACTTTAAAAAAATGATAAAAAAAATTACTACACAATAAAAAATATCTAACTGGCGTTTAATGGTCTTTAAACTTTTAAGGCCAGTGTTTACCAAATAATTAACCAACGATTAGCAGCTAACCAGAGATTTGACAATGTCATTTTCATATATTTTTTTTTGACATTTTGTCTGATTAGCGCGGTTTAACCGTTGGTTATATTTTTGGTGAACACGGACCTTAGTACTTATTTGACAATTTTTTTAAAAAAATGTCACCTTCCTCATTCAGGATTTGGCAAGTCATATCATTTTAATCGAGCCACTGCCATCTGTCCTCCATGACCCTGCTAACAGGAGAACCTGACTAGGTTTTAACCATATCTTTTTTACACACATAAAGATTGCTTCTATTCTATTCTACAAAAGTAGTTTTCCAAACCTGAATTCTTGCATCTCTTTCTGCTCTTCAATGGAGATCTGCTGCGCTGCTTTAGCTTTAGAACGCTCCACTAAGTCGAGGAACCCAACTTCATCATCATCCAAGCCTCGGATCATATTTTCTGGAACATTAAATAACAGTGATCGTGTAGGTATTAAATCAAACAACGGTCTACCAACCCGCAATGGGCCAGCGTGGTACACTAAGGCTTAAACTCCTTTTGAAGGAGAGCCCGTGCCTTTCGCTGGGAAGGTATATATGGGCTGATATTTTGATAAATAAAAAAAATTATAAAAGCGAAAGTTTGTGAGTGTATATTTTATGTTTGTTACTTCTTCACACTCAAACGCCTGGATCAGTTTTGATAAAATTTGGTATAGGGGTAGCTGACACTCTGGATTAACATATGGCTACATACATTTCCCAGTTAAATAATTAAACATGATTTTGAGTCACTCAATTTAACACACGTCATGCATTTTACCATTGTTTTTTTCTTTTTCAATTTGTGCAATAAAGTATATTGTATTGTATTGTCATGCTACAGTGCAAGAACAGTTTTTCAATAGAATTGGTCTGCAGAATAGAAACAACATTTTTATCATTTTTATTAGTATTAAGTACCGGTTAGAAGTTAATTTTTATTTTATAGAGGCGTTAGTCATCATTTTCGGCTATGTTAAAAATAACTCTGCCAGCCTCATAAAAGTAAAAACTCACTAAGTTTATGAGCCTCTTCATATTCCGCCTCCTTCTTAAGTCGTTGTTCTTCCAAACGTTGGTACAGTGGCCGTGTATCATACGGCTCCTCTGGAGCTTCTGGAAATACAGAAAAAGATACACAGATAGATAAAACATTTATTCAGGTAATCACAGTACAGGAACAATCAACATAAAGAATTACAATACAAAAAACGAAATAGAACAAGGAACACGACGAAAACAAATACAATATACGGTAATACAGACAGTTGTGTACTGTGGCAGTGAATGGGCTTTGGCTCAGCTCAATGTTATAGGGCTGCAACGCTGGTAATTCTGCCAATACCCCTTATAGTTTTATGTATAAGTAAGTATAACCAGTTTACTATAAATAAACTTAGACCTGGTGTCGATGAAGTCACTTCGACATACATGTACTTATGGCAAAAAAGCATTGCATACTTATGAATTATAAACACATTTTTGTAAAACTCTAAATACGTATTGTTAAATTTTTAATCTCAATTCGGTAAAAATATAGTATATGAACCGTCGATTTAAGGGGAGGAGGGGGTTGGTGGGGGAACACCAGAAAAAAAATCTTAACACCAGAAAAAAACTCGACCCTCTGGACAAAGCTTCAACTCCCTTACTAACGCTCACACAGCATTAATAAGAACAATGTGATATGAGAATTTCTTTAGCTACTTCGACACCAATTGGTAATTAAATTTGAAAAAAATACCAAAATATTGCGTTCTAGTTACATTTAACAAGTAAAACAAATTAATTGAATAATATTTTGAAGATATCTGAGGAAGCCCAAAACAATTAGTTGCGTACCTTTTGGTTGATCTTCAGTGCGTACTTTATCCCATTCCTCTTGTCTCCGGCGTCTTGCTTCTAATATTTCAGACTCAGAAATAAATCCAGAACTCATTTTTTCAAAGGATTTTTCAATTTATTTTGAGCAAAATAAGCGAAAACCAGACTGGCGACCCTGCGAGGCTTTTTGATTTGACGACATGACAGTAATAGTTTTTTTTCAACAGTTTTTTTTGTTAAATTTATCCCTTTCGGGAAAGGCAAAGGAAACTATGTCCATACAGCCATGTCTTCAGTGAAAAATCTTCTTTCTTCAACTTAACCTAAGCCCTAAGCTCCTCATGTTCTGCGTAAAACCGGATAGCGTCTGTTTTACGAAAACTGGCGGCGAGAAGCACAACCGCGAGGATCTTTGTCGGTACCAAACGGAGCATAAACTCTGTTATCACTTGAATTTTTCATCACTACACGAATTTTAGTCAATTTACTGCATAATACACTATCACTATTACTAGTCAGGCGGCAAAAAATTGATAAGTCATCTCCTTCACGATTTTCGTAGGACCCTCTTCTATATACCTAAAATTGGTATATATGTGTTCTTTGTGCTATGTAGAACACGAAACTGCCTGTTTTAAGAGGAGGAAGTGGGGACACGCATAGCTGTGACGTCACAAAGATGGCGGCCGACCGTACCAAGTTTTTCTTCATTTCTCGAGTTCTACTGCATCAATATCGTTGTTTGATATGTCATTTGGAAGGTTATATAATTGTCTATGATTGCTCTTTTGAAACCTACCAATTTAGCTCTGTTGTTTTTAAAATATTCACTAAAATAAGTAAGTTTTTATTTTTATTTTTGCACGATGTTAAGAATATGTCCAGAGTAGGTAACTCAAAAATAAGATTATTAAGCTTAATATTTTATTGCTAAAATTAAACCAAGTTTCATTACCTTCTCAAAAATATAAATATCACCTCTTTACAATAATAAATAAATTAACTGTGGCTATTACCGTAAAGCAAGTAAGCGCTATACGAAACTGGCAAGGAAGAATACGAAGAGTTTTCTAGAGGCAAATTTTTGTTTCACAACGGAAACAAACCAAGAAAGCATTTAACCGAAAGTCCCCGGATTTAGCTCTAGAACATTTACAAAATTCACAAAATAGCTGGAGGATTAATCGGCATAACCAGAAATGACACAGCATAAGACCGTTGGTGCCTAACATTCAATTTGCGATCGCATTTATCTGATCGTCATTATCATATCAGCCTCTTGAAGTTCCCTGCTCAACATAGGCCTCCCCCAAAGTGCACCACTTTGCACGATACTCCGCTTTTTGCATCCAGCCACTACCCGCTATCTTCTTTAGATCATCTGTCCATCTGGCTGGGGGCGTCCTACGCTACGTTTGCTAAGACGTGGTCTATATTCAAGAACCTGAACGCTCGACAACCTGTCTATTATCTCGCTAAATTTATATTTGAAAATATAGTTCAGCAAGCGACGAGTCTTGAATTATTGACTGCAGATGGATAAGTTGATAAGGGCTCCCATTTAAGCTTTAAGATGGCCCATTATGTGTATGGGTTGGTGGCTATTCCAGCCACCTCAGCTCCGACCAGAAGCTCAGAATCCTTCTGGAGAATTCACAGGCTTCACGAAGCGACCTAATTCCTGGTATTATTTTTGCCCATTGGTCCGCCACTCCCACGCATTCCAAGATTACGTGGGCGACTGTTTCATCAGCCTGAAGGGGCTAGGCGGCTGTCGGTGGCGCTTAAAATGAATAAGTGCTTGTTTAAAGCACAGTTACTTCTGTTTAGAAGGCCGAGCAGTCTGTGCGTCATGCGCGGGGTAGGTCCGGTTAGGGCCTCCTTTGACTGCAGACAGGAGGTTATACTGTTCCATCTGTCGATGTGAGAGGGTGCGATCGCGAATCTAAGTACGAAATTGGCTAAAGGGGACGGGGATAATTGGTATAGGGCCTGCCAAGGTGGTATCTGATCCCTTACTAGCCAAAATATCGGCTGCGCCGTTACCCATCGATCCACTATGCCCTTTGATCCATTGTAGGATGACCCTGTTGGCTGATGCTATTTTGTTCAGCGCTTGATGGCATTCGATAATTAGTCCTGAAGTGAATGTTTGGCTCTCTAGGGCTACACATTCGCACTGGAAGATGGAGCTGTGTAGTCCCAAAGCTAGTGATATATGTATGTTTAGAATGTTTAGATCAAGGGAGAAGACTCCTGCCCCAGTGCCGGCTTTCATCTTAGAATTCTTAGATCCATCCGTAGAAATACGGACTTTGTAGATCCCAGATTGGTCCTTCTCGGTTTCTTTAGTTTGTATCTGATATTTCTAATCAAATGCGTAGAATTTAGAAGTCTGATCACATGGGGCTTCAATGAGTGGTTGGAACTCTAGCGCCCTGTCCAAAATGGACTCGTGTGTGCTTCTACGTTGTTCCCAGAGCCCTAGTTTTTTTAGCCTCATGGCTGCCATCGCAGCCTTCTGTTGTATAAACAGGTGCAACGGTGGCAGGACATAAGATTGCTTCAAGAAGTGTTGTAGGTGTGATTATCATGCAACCAGTGACCGCCGTACATGCCAGTCTCTGAAGTCGTTGCAGTTGGGCGATCGTTGCGTTTTTTTCGGTCCTGGGCCACCAAACAACACTATCATAAGTTAATATTGGTCTTATAATGGCTGTGTACAACCACAGCACTATTTTCGGAGCCAGACCCCAGGTTCGACATTGCCAGAAGGTTATGCATGTTCTCTCTAGTTTGTGATCCATATGCTTGTTCCATAATAGTTTGTGGTCATGCGAAATGCGGCTTTGCACGCTCAAAGGAGAAATGTATGATAAGAGTTTTCCATATTGGAAAAGAATTATGTTTTAATTAGCATAATTTTGAGGATGTTGATGAGTAGAGTAGTATGTTGCCTGCTATGGTCTCTTCACTAAACTTGATAATTCAATTGTGTCTACATTATGTATCTCATTCATTACTTCATTACTATTTGTAGGTACAATGTGGTTTACGTAAAAATAATTTTGTTATGATTACAATAATACTTTGCTTTGTATTTTTATCTTAGCACATACTTCTTATGTTAAAATAAAAAAATAAACCTATAAGTATTATATTTAAACTTTTATTTGTATTTCTCTTAAATACATATCATGTTGAAATCAATAGTTCAAACGACTTACTTTACAGAATTGGTCACAACTTTTTTTTTCATTATTGCACTACAATGATGTTTATATTTTTGAGAAGATAATAAAACGGACTTAATTTTGGTTATTAATTTAGATGCACTTTTTTTCCTCTTTATTTAGTTATACCGGTAAACAAAAAAAAAATATGAAAAAAAAACATATTTTAGTGAATATTTTAAAAATAACAAAACTAAATTAGTAGGTTTCAAAAGAGCAATCATAGACAATTATATAAACTTTCAAATGACATATCAAACAACGATATTGATGCAGTAGAACTCGAGAAGTGAAGAAAAACTTGGTACGGTTGGCCGCCATCTTTGTGACGTCACAGCTATGCGTGTCCCCACTTCCTCCTCTTAAAACAGGCAGTTTCGTGTTCTACATAGCACAAGGAACACATACATCCCAGTTTTAGGTATATAGAAGAGAGTCCTACGAAAAATCTCAAATTGCTTCTTCGCCGCCTGACTATACACATTAAACAACTTTTTCACGCCGAAAACGAAAATTCAATTGACAAAGCAACCGCTCACGCCGAGTTCCCGCCAAAGACCCTCTTTTTTTTTCAACAGACAGATAGTCAAACAAGCAGAAACAAAAACTTATATTCAGCCTTTTCGTGGGGTGTGAATAAAGTTAAAAAATCAGCCCACTAAACTGAACAACTTTCCCCACGAAACAGGTCGAAATATGAAAAAAAGTTTACTTGTGCTATCAGCCTTATTATTTTGGAATTTTTTTTAAAAAAAATCGGAATTTAATTTGGGTTCCTTCCTCGAGGAAAGTTGTAGTTACATGAAAAGAATCACCCTTCACGTTTCGCTAACTACCCCTATTATTCTGGTCTGGAGTAGGTAGATTAATCCATTCTGCGTAAAGTATTTGTGATTGGTAGGTAGCTGAAAATTGGCCGTCGGCCGTGGCCCAGGTTAACTCTTAGCACATACATTAGGTATTCATACATACATTAAGTACGTACTAGCACTATTATTTCCACACATTTGGTTTATGAGAAAATAATTAAGGTGTCGCGGTCGGCCCTGGGATCTTGGTCTAAATGTTATGTCAAAATTGTCAAATAAAAAAAAAAAACAACCTTATCATCATTGGAACAAAGAGTACTTTTCTCAAATTCGATCGATTGCAAGTAGGTATTTTTGTTACGATTCGTGAGTTTTTCGTGAATTTCTCAATATTTTCCTGTTTTTTTCTTAGTAACTTATTTGTTTCTGTTACGAGATCGACACCTCAACATGTCGGAAGCACAAAATGGTTCAGAAGTAAAAAATGATCCAGATTCAGAATCACAAAATGGTTCAGAAGTAAAAGATGGTTCAGATTCAGAATCTCAAAAGGGTTCAGAAGCACAAACTAATGCTTCAGAAGCACAGACGAGTTCAGAAGCGCCGCAACCGCAAAAGTCGTCAGCACCAGCAGAAAAGACGAGAATCTTGAAAGACTTGTACGTCGAAAATGGACGAAATAGAACAATGCTTTGTTGTCAATACTGTGGGGCTAAAATATTGGAGAAGAACAGTGGCACATATATGTTCGACGAAAATGTGTGTAAAGCCTTTCGTTTCTAGCTTAGCATGTCCTGTAATACCCTCCACTTCCATATCCTCAGTATTCTTTAATCTCCTGTTTGTGATTGCGACCTTGAGGAAGGTTCTATCTTCTTCTTCTTATCATGTAGGTATAGTCAAGTGTTTGGCGAACTTGGCTAACCCTGGTGGTGAGGTTCTATGGTTCTATATGATATTAGAGTACCTATTTCATTCTAAAGAAGTAGTCAGATAGTCATCTTTAAGGAACCTGTATGTGACTGTGAAAACGGAAAGGTACAAATTTCGTGATAGTCGTTAAGGTTCACAATTATTGACTACCCCGAAAGTTGTACCTTTTACTAAACACAGTCACATTTTTCCAATCTTTGAGTATTTTAATCAAAATTTAAATATTGAATGACAGAGCCACCAATATTAAGTAAAGAAGCCCTTTATGGGCTGTAAATGATGATTTTTAAGCACTAAGATGGCACCTTTTGTATCTACACACTCCATGAAAGAGCCCCTGTTGAGTGCTCTTTTTTTTGGTACAGTCGGCCAAGGAGATACCTGCGCACTCCAATGATTTAAGATTCAAGTTTTTTCAAGTAATCTTCAATATAATTTTATGAAATTTTGGCTATTAGTAAAAGTAACAACAATCTACATCCCTACTAATATTATAAATGCGAAAGTAACTCTGTCTGTCTGTCTGTCTGTCTGTTACCTTTTCACGCCTAAACCGCTGAACCGATTTTGATGAATTTTGGTACAGAGATAGATTAGAGCCTGGGAAAGGACATAGGCTACATTTTATCCCACAGTTGGGCACGATATAACCTGTAGTCCACGCGGGCGGAGCCGCGGGCGGAAAGCTAGTTTTTACTAAATATGAAACAGTTATATTAAAGATTTCTTGTAAAAACTTAAATCTTAAATATTAGGGTGCGCAGGTATCTCCTTGGCTGACTGTACCTATTCTAATAACATGTGTTTTGTCTTACAGGCAACACTGCCCCTCATGCTACAGTATATCACACGAAGGTCAGGAGTTCAAGAGGAACCTATCAAAGAATTCTTTGACGTAGAAAACATCTATACATTTGATAACATCGGGTTTACACATGCCGTTGATAACTACAAATACTTGAGCTGTGCCGATTGTGATACTGGACCTCTGGGCTACTATGATTTGAGAACTCATCATAGCTATCTTGCCCTATGCCGTGTTAGTTATGGGCATCCAGGAGAATAAACTAGTACTACCTACGAAGTAACTACTTTTCATCTTTGAAAAATATCTCAAGTGATGTTTGTAACCCACAAACAAAAAGAGGGGTGTTATAAAGCTTACGTGTGTATTAATTAAATATAAAAATGAATGTTCAACACATCTATGTGTCTGTGTATCTGTGTGTTTGTCTGGCATTGTAGCTCCTAAACGCATGGACCAATTTCGATAAATTTTTTTGTGTGAAAGCTGATGTAATTGGGATGGTTCTTGGCTATATTTGATTAGAACTGCTTTACCATTAAACATCAAAATAGATAATATGTAAAGCCGGGTCCGCTGCGCCGTGTTTTCGTGTTAGCTAACACGATAACATGTTTTGCTAACCGAATAGGGGCGTGGCCTAACAATAACATGTTTGCCGAGACGAATGGATAACATCCCCCGCGTTCGCCTGCGGGGAGGGAAAGGAACGCATTTTATGTTCGCACTCACGAGAAGAAGACGTCCGTCCTAATTTATCTATGGTCTGTCTGCCTATATTGTCTTTGACGTCCGCCATTATATGTATTATTATTCTCAGTCGAGTTATTTACTCAGTATTACCCGGAACCTATTTTTATTATTTCTTTGGAGAACTAAATCAACTATAGATAAAACAACTTCCATGTCTTCTTCGTCGGAACTCATTTTTGAAATGAAATAAAAACAATAACAAAAATAGGCGCAGCGGACGAGCGGTTTTGCAAACATGTTTTGGTAACATGTTTTGTTAGAAAATTGCCGCTGCGGACCCGGCTTTAAACTGACTTATGTCATTTGACATGAGCCAGTTTTCAAACATTTTCAAAGGCTTAGTTTTATTTTTGTGGCAATGCCCTAATGTAACACATTTTGTCTTATAGGTACAAGGTTTTTAAGATAAAGCTTAGCCGACACTTAAATGAGGGAATCAACCCATAAATATGTAATTATTTTTCGTTACTTGACTTATTTGGTGCTACACAATCTACCGTGAAACAGCGCGCATGCGATGTACAGGGACAACAGCACATCATGCTATCCAGAACTGTCAAATTTCTTCAATCGATTTTCAATTTTATCTCCAAGTATTAGAGTTTACTATCTATTGGGTAAATTTAACAGTTTGTAGTAACCTGATGTGCCGTTGACTGCACATTGCTCTTTTCTTGTTTTCCTGTTATGATTGTTTTTTATTGCAAAATGGAGTGCATTTGAGTAAAAAAAAATAATTTTAAAGCAGTCATTGTTAAAAAACACGATAAAACTTCGAAGATCATTAAGAATTCTGAATTCGGGTTTCAGTTTTTGCTAAGCTTCCCCTGCACCTGTGTGTAGTAGTCTGTTTGAGTAAATAGGACAGAAGTTTTGAAAATAAGACTCAGTACAGTTTATTAACTGATGTGAGTATTTTGTACTGTATGTGATAAAAGAAAATAATCTTGATATTATAGTAATTATAGAAAAAACCTATTAAAAAAATCTTACATTGCCAAAAAAGTTGTGGAGTGGGTCTACAGGGCTTCAGGTAAATCTCTTTCAACCTCTCGGGTGCTAAATCAGTCCATGAAACTGAACAACTTTCCCCAAGGAACATAGGTATTTTTTGATCTCCCATACAAAATGCGCTGCTGATGAAGTTTCTATGGAAACTCAAAATTTTTTTCAAATTTTGACCTATTATTAGGGGAAAGTTGTTCAGTTTCATGGACTGATTAACCACCCGAGAGGTTGAAAGAGATTTACCTAAAGCCCTGTATATTGCTTCACATTTTATTATGTTAGAAAAGTATATGAAAATGTAATTAAATAATGCATATTATGTATAATATTAATATTAAAAATATATTTATCATTACTGTATGCCTAATCTACACACTGGATATTAACTTTGAGATACCTAGTCAAAGTGCAGTGGTTCTCAAACTCTTAGTATAACGGAAAACTGAAAAAATGTCATTGTGTATTGAAAGGGTAAGGGCAAACTATGGAGCGATTTAGTGCTCAGTGGCTTTTATGAATAATGTTGCTACATTATGTTTAATATTCATAAGTCATGACATGACATGAATTATAACCATAGTTTTAAGAAATGTTCCAAACCACTGTTATACTAATAATAAATAGTAGATTGTTAACCGAGGGTGGAAAGAATCAATTCCCGAGGTATTTCTCCAGGTACTTTTCATTTCGAATACGAGGAAAATAAAACTAGTTGTTTATCTAAACTATTTATTGATAATATATAATAATATTAGTAGTACCTTTCTAAAATTAATTGTCAAATCAGGACAATTCGTGAAATTAAATGTTACATGTTAAATATGGAACTCACCGCGTAATTGTTGCGGCTTATTCCGCTCAAAGAAGTTAGCGCTAAGTTCACACTGGCTGTTTAGAAACTCACATGGCCGCAGCATTTTTTTTAATTTGTTTTTTTTTTTTACATAAAACTCTTCACAGCTGACAGCAGTTCTATTTTTAAAGTTCATTCCGGCCCTTAGGTGGGAAGTAATTTGTATGAGTTTTTCCCTCCCTATGGAGGGAAGCAGCATTTTCCACCCAATAATCAGATCAAAATAACTACTTTCCGAGTATGAGAAATGAAAAATAAGTTTGCAAAACCAACTTGTTTCTGCAGTCCGTTTGCTATGTTTTGTATGCACAATAGATTCCTTAACTGCATAATAACCAAGCTATTACCCATAGGACACTGGTTTGGAATTTTTATTAATGTTATAAGTATGTAAGGATAGATAATTATGTGAACCTAATATGATATAGGTACCTACCTGTCTTATAAAAAAAAGATAGCTATAATTAGTTAGGGCTGCTATCCGTCCGGGTTTCCCCGGATTTGTCCTAGGAAGACGTCCGGGAGCGTCCGGGCGGGGTTTAAATTGTAGTCCGGGTGGGTTTTCGATCAGATCCCGTTCCCATAATTTATGTAAAACCTATATATAAGGTCCTAATTTATTAGTCACTTTCCTTTTAACACGTTATTGTGTAAGTCAAAATATATCATTTGAGTCAAAAAACAAAAGCATAATATTAAATTTAAAAGGTCTTGAAAAATTTTGTTATGATATTTTTTCATTACTATGTTGAATAAACCCATCCATTTAAACGTAAATAATAATGGCAGTAGTAGAGTGGGCGAGCGGGAAGTGGACGGCTTTAATCGAAAGAGAACCATTCCTTTATCTTTAAATGGAAATTTTTTAAATATTTTTTTTACAAAATTTAATTTTCAGATAATAAATTTTTATGTTGTTTTTTGGAATACTATCAACCTATACAATAACGCCTTAGAAGGTAAGTGACTAATAAATTAGGACCTTATATACCTAAGAAGGTTAAAAAATAAAGCAAAATTACTCACATGTCGTCACAAGAACGAATTAACATACTATTTTGAGCAACAAAAGAGGCTTAAAATTAAAGTTTTCTTCTATCAAGTACGGAGTAAAATATATTTTAATCAAGATGTATATGTGAATGAAGAAAGTATTGAAATGTCCGGGGTGAAAGCTAAAAAATCCGGGGAACTTACGCTTCCGGTCCTGGGGGGCAGGTTTTAGAGATGGCAGCTCTAGCTATAATGGACGATAGGTATTAATGTTGTAATCCTTTGTGTAATCCTACTAATATAATTGCGAAAGTTTGTGAGGATGCATGGATGTTTGTTACTCTTTCACGCTCAAACGGCTGGACCAATATTGATAAAATTGGATATGGACGTAGCTGACATCCTGTATTAACGCATAGGCTACATAATTTTCCCAAATGCCCACAGGAACGAAGTCCCGGGTGGAAAGCTAGTCTAATATAAGGTCAGGTCTAAAAGATCTTCATATAGTAACTTAAACTAAAATAGTGCATTTTGTAATTAAGTATTTTCGAGCTTGATGTGCATTTTTGTGCTTTCTGTATGTTAAGTAATAAATAAATAAAGTAAAAAGCAGAACTAATCTTTTATTATTAAGGTACAGAGTTCCGCACATCAGGTTACCACACGCGTGCACTTTGTGTTGTTGCGATAAGGATGGTTTTGCAATGAAAAGCGAGTAACCTACCTACCTGTTAAGAAGTATGTTTTTTTATTTAGCCTAACTAGGTATGCGTTAATGAAACAAAAAGTGGGGTTTACCTATTTTGGACGTTTTGTGGTCCATCAAGTTTTTAGTTCTATGAGGTAATAGGTACTTCTGTACATTTGAAGTTCTATTGCTATGTGCAAGTAGTGTACAAGAATTTCGCCGATAATGTTAACGTTTCCGTGGTGTAGCGGTTATCACATCTGCCTAACACGCAGAAGGCCCCCGGTTCGATCCCGGGCGGAAACACGACTTTTTGGCTCTTGAATTTTCATTTTTTTAAATTTATTTATTTTCTTAGTAGCTTTCTTCCTGCAACTTGGTCCTTGTCCAAAAGTAACCTATGTCACTCAGGCCCCCAACTATTTCTGTGCAAAAAATAAGGGCGATGCGTCGTCGTCCCGTTACGACGACGCCACGTGAATGAATGAAGAACAAACGAATATTTTCACATTTTTTAGTAATGTCCATCACTATAAACTTTGATGATTTGCTTTCGTTTAAAATTATTTTAACAAAAAACATCATCCATCACCGACAAGCATAAATATTTTGTGGCGTAATTGCTATTAAAAAACAGTAAGGCGTTTAACACGAATTCAAATCTTTGAAAAGTTGGCATCCACGATATTGTCATATTTTAATTAGAATATAGAATAGCGAACTCGCCAATGTCAAGTAGAGAAAACCTTTAACATTTTCACTGCCAAAGTCTGATATATCAGACGTTTAAGTTTCGTGCCCTCGCCGCCAAAGTCTAATATAAGTATCACACTTTGCTTTGAGTATGTAGTATTTTATCACACAATTTTTTTTTTTTACTTTAATATCGTTCACCAAGCGTTCGCCATACGCCACGAATTTTTTTTTTGATGTCGTGGAGTGTGGTGGGCGTTTTTGACGAACACTCTTGGCGCTAAAAGATTTGATTGTTTGTATGGTTTGTATGTTTGTTTGCATCGAATAGGCTCCGAAACTACTGGACCGATTTGAAAAATTCTTTCACCATTAGAATCCTACATTATCCGGGATGGTCATAGCGTACATGATTTTCCCGAATTCCCACGGGAACGAAGTCCTGGGCTGAATGCTAGTAATACATAAAGCTTTATATACATAACATACGGTAGGTATAAGCTACAACAGGTACAGGTATATTATATATTCTGTGCTACAACAACCACACAGTTAAGTAAGTAGGTACAGTACACAGTTGAATATTGTTATTTTATTCATACAGGAAGAGGTCAAAAGTTACGATCTGTTTGTTACGTTGGTCTTGTCACTTTATTTACAGAGTTGGGCCAGAAAACCAGAAGATTGCCCGTTCACGGAACTATGACTGTCACGTGACTGTTTCGACCAATGAGATTACGAAAAAGCGTCACGACGTGACCACGAGATAACTCGTGAGATAATATGTCGTTGCAATCATCATAGCCCGGCAGGCGAGTGCCCCGCTTGAGACGCGCGCGTGTGCGTCACCGAGCGTAGGTATGAAAAGTGAAGTACATACACGTGATTGACTTCTGTACCTATCTGTTCTGTGGCCTAATTGCAGCGCACAGGAGGTCTATGAATTTCATAATTATTCGTATTTGGTGTTAAATTGACAAAACAACGAAGTGTTGCTTTTTTAAGAAAAGTCATTTAACGCCCAAACCATCTATGAATGATAAGCTCCCTCAGCCAGTCTCACGAAACTAAAAAAGTTCGCCTCTCAATGCATTTCGGACGACCAGCATGAGAAGTCGAATTTAAGAATTTGATAGGAGTTCCCTGGTAAAAGTTATTCAGTTTCACGTCGAGAGTCGCTAAAAGTTTCTCTAACTGATTTAAAGACAAAAAAACTAATAAAAAAACCATGCAGTAACGCGGCTAACAGCCAAATAAAAACTCCTCTCCGCAGATTTCTTGGCCACACATAATATTAGGTAGAGCTTTCTCTCCTAGCGGCAAACATTATGTGCGCTCGCGTCATATTGTGACCAATTTGTACAGACAACAGCACATCGGGTCAACTATAAAAACAGCCTCTATTACCAATGTCATAAATGCGTCGTTAAGTTTAATTTGTAATGTTTAGTCTGATAAACTATTGAGTGTACTTTATGACGAGGCAAAACTATCGTAGCTAGTTATGCTCTTGTTCGAAACAATCGACGAGGTTAAGTAATTTAAATATGGTCTGATTATGAATGAAGGAATGAATGAATTCCTTCAACAGAGACAAACAAAAAGTACGTCAAAATAAATAAACAAGCAAGCAAAATGTACAAAAAGGCGACCATTCTTGCTAAGGTAGCAACCATCCATTGGTTACAAGTCTGTTAGTTCCTCTATCCATCATTGGATAGAGGAAACTCCTTAAGAACAGCAGTAGAGCTACAACAGACTCCTTTTCTCTTGTGGTGATCGGTTGAGAATAACACCACCCCATCTCTTTCCGTGGGTGTCGTAAGAGGCGACTAAGGAAACACTAATGAGACTTGCCTCCTAGTATTCCGTCCCAGGTAACGACACTTCATTTTTCTCTGAAACTGAGGTGTCGTCCTATGGTCTCATGCGGTGTGGTAGGCTCTGTAAAGGCCGTCTGGTTTCCAGCACACTCCTACCGAAGTCCGACGCCAAACAGGTTGCTGTGTTCCGTCAGTGCGTGGGAGTGCCAGTGCCTTTATAGGCATTTTCTGGGTTAAATCGCTCCATCGTCGACCTCATCTTTGACCTTTGTGGTCAAGATTGAGGTCAAGAGTTAACCCATCTCATAATAAATTAAAAATTTAAAAAACCCCCCCCCGCAAAAAAGTAAAGCGGACATTTAAAAAGTAAAAAATAATACCTTTCGTTGAGCCATCAAATTCATTTCAGAAATACCTATATATATTTTAATTATCGAAATCGATGGATGGCACGATAGGGTTTGCTCATTAAAATGGCGCTATAATGTCACGTCGGGGTACCGCTTTAGTGAATCAGACCCTTCATTTGATTCAGTGAATCAGAACCTCACTAAAGCGGTACCCCGACGCGACATTATAGCGCCATTTTAATGAGCAAACCCTATCGTGCCATCCATCGATTTCGATAATTAAAATATATATAGGTATTTCTGAAATGAATTTGATGGCTCAACGAAAGGTATTATTTTTTACTTTTTAAATGTCCGCTTTACTTTTTTGCGGGGGGGGTTTTTTAAATTTTTAATTTAATTTTTATTTCAAAATTTTTAACTTATAACAACATCAGCTCACCGTGTTGCCACCATTGCATTGTATGCAGAATCAAATACTGATCAAAACGAGTCCAAACACTACATATCTGCTATTATTTTTTCAAGGATGTGCTAGTGTTCTGGATATCCTGGCCGCAGCATCAGCTCACCGTGTTGCCACCATTGCATTGTATGCAGAATCAAATACTGAACAAAACGAGTTCAAACACGACATAATATCTGCTATTATTTTTTTAAGAGTGTGCTAGTGTTCTGGATATCCTGGCTGCAGCATCAGCTCACCGTGTTGCCACCATTGCATTGTATGCAGAATCAAATACTGAACAAAACGAAGATTATGGACCAAGAGTTCCATAATCCTGCATAGTTATTAAGCATACATGAGTGTTTCAAGTTTTAGGTCATATGTATGTTTGAAAGTAAAGTAAATACACATTAAGAGTCTAAGAACCATACCGCAGCTAACAAAAGAGCTGATGACTTTGAAACGGCTGAACCGATTTTGATAAAACATATCTAAGAACCATCGCCAAAAAACCTGCTTGTAAATAATAAAAAACGCATCCAAATCGGTTCACCCGTTTGAGAGCTACGGTGCCACAGACAGACACACAGACACACACACACACACACACACACATAGCGGTCAAACTTATAACACCCCTCTTTTTGCGTCGGGGGTTAAAAATAAAAAAAGTCCCCACCGAGGGACACGGGCCATCCTTCGAAATACGAAGGGGATTTAGGCCATGTCCACCACGCAGGCCCAATGCGGGTTGGTGGACCGCGCGCCTGTCGAAAACGAATTTTCTTAGACGTGCGGGTTTCATCACGATGTTTTCCTTCACCAGCAATGTTGATCAAATATAATTAATGAAACATCTAAATATATAAAAGGAGAAACTGACTGACTGACTGACTGACTGACTGACATATCAACGCACAGCCTAAAAGGCTAAACGAAGGCACTTGAAATTTGGAAGGGACGTAGCTTAGGTACCGTAGAGGTGCACTAAGAAAGGAATTCCCGAAATTCCCAAGGGAACGGGAATTAGCGGGAAAATCCTATTGTATAAAAAATCTAAACCGCTTAAGTTAGACTGTTGAAATTTGGCACGCAGGTACCTTAGTAAACTTAAAGCTTAGTTGCAACAGGATATTGCAAAATTCCTACGGGAACGGGAGTTAGCGGGAAAAAACTTTTGTATGTAAAAATCTAAATCACGTAAGATAGATGTTTTCAATCTGTGCACTCTGTACAAAAAAAAATTAACACGCAAACGAAGTTGCGGGCATCAGCCAGTCCATTCATAAACCTGAAAAGACGAAATTAGTTATAGGTACAGACCAGAATTTGAACCCGCAACCTTCCGGTTAACAAGTCTGGCTCATTACCAACCAGGCCACCATCACACAACAGACTGCTCAATTAATTTTAACGACGGTCAGATGTGGAAGTTTCGATAAAAAGTATGTACAGATATGATAAATTGACAAGTAAGTTGTTACGTAAGCAATGTGCAAGACATTTTGTAATTCTATAGCTACTGGTCTAATGTGAGAAGATGGGTAGGTGTACCTACACAATATGTCTCGGTCATGGGTCACCAGTTTGATTCCCGCTTGAGGCATGAAGTAATTTATTACATTCGTTCCTAATCCTATCTGATTTATTTGGGTGTGTGGGGTCATTAATATCTTAGTGCTCCTAACTCAAGCTTCAAGATTCAAAACATTTATTTGACATACACACTACAACACAACAACAACGTTACATAAGGAATAACAACACAGAATACAAAATAAAACATAAAATTAAAAAAACCACCCCCATTAATCCACCCCAGGCAACGACACCTCAATTTGTTCTGAATCTGAGGTAGCGTCCTATGGTCTCATGCGGTGTGGTAGGCTCTGTGAAGGGCCGTCGGTTCGCGACCACCCTCCTACCAGAGTCTGACAGCTTGCTGTGTTCCGTCGGTGCATAGGAGTACCAGTGCCTGTACCATTTTCTATGCTAACTCGCTCCATCGTCGACCTTATCTATGAACTTGGTCAAGATTGAGGTCAAGAGTTAACCCATGTTATAAAATAACTCATCCAACCTCTGATCGATCGATGCACCCTGCTGATCGATGGACGAAGCTCTGGTGTTTTACAACCCGTATTGGGTTGATATTGATATTTTCGACTTCACCATTCTATAGGTACTTTAATTTTGATTAAAAATACTCAAACATTGGCAAAATCATAATTGTGGACGCCATGAATTCAACTGTTTTTTTTATTATGAGCTGGGTTAACTCTTGACCCTATAGATAGAGATAGATAGATAGATAAAAACTTTATTCACTGCTATTACCATCATTGTCAACAATAATAATAATCTTATAACTAAGTATGTTGAGTATTTCATCTATCTTGACCAAGGTCATAGATGAAATACTCAAACATTGGCAAAATCATAATTGTGGACGCCATGAATTCAACTGTTTTTTTTATTATGAGATGGGTTAACTCTTGACCCTATCTTGACCAAGGTCATAGATGAAGTTCGACGATGGAGCGAGCAGAAAAGCCAATTAAGGCACTGGTACTCTCACGCACCGACGGAACACCGCAAGCTGTTTGGCATCAGACTTCGGTAAGAGGGTGGTCGCGAACCAGACGGCCCTTTTTCTATAGATATTGAAACAATGGTTATTTTATATTTTTATGGCGCGTTTTCCCTAGGTAGCCTTTCGATTGAGCCATTGTGTGTGATAGGTTCCACAGCATCTGTCTTGAAATGAAATGAAATGAAATCCCATTTATTTACCAATCCAGAACACAACAAATTAACTAGTTACATGTAATTTCCTTATTTCTAAGTGCACAACTATTTATAATTTTAAATGTACCGTGTTGGCAAAAAGGTTCTGACTCAGCATATCTCGCAGCACAGCTACGACGCTGGTATTCTGTCAGAACCTTGAGGCCGGCCTTCGCGTATCACATTACATTACAAAAAGTATCTCTACATTACAAAAGTAGTCTTCGTTGTACTCTCACATTGTTTTAGCGTAACATCATCATCATCATCATGTCAGCCGCAAGACGTCCACTGCTGGACATAGGCCTCCCCCAGGGATCTCCACCTCGATCGGTCCTGAGCCACCTGCATCCAGCGGCTTCCCGCAATCTTTACCAGATCGTCGGTCCACCTTGTGGGAGGCCTTCCTACGCTGCGCCTTCCGGTACGTGGTCGCCACTCGAGGACTTTTCTGCCCCAGCGGCCATTAGTCCTAAGAGCAATGTGCCCTGCCCACATGCGCTGGAGTTTCTTCCGTAACTCCATGCAACCACGGTTTAAGGGCCGTCCACATATTACGTCACGCAAAATTTCGAGTTTTTGAACCACTCCCCCCCCTATGTCACGCTTTTTTGGTATCCCTTTAACATGTATGGTCACTTTTGGTATGACCCTCCCCCTCCCCCATACGCTGTGACGTAATATATGGATGACCCCTTAAGGGGCTGTCTGTGATGCCCTTCGTGCTTTTTCTATTCTATTCTTGACCTTCAAAGATTTAGATTCGTATTACAGAACGCGACTCAGACCCTGATCTATACTTAAGGCGACTACAGCACCAAAATTACGATTTTATGATGCGTAGATAAGCATGACGCACTGCATTAAATCGAAGAAAAAAAATACTACGCTAATATTCAGGACATAAACTAGATAAGTAGTTTGCTGAAAACATGATTCAGCACTTTTGGTTCGATAGAAAACGCTCACAAAGTCACCTTGAAATACCAATATTGTGTATCTTTTAAGCTGTAAAAATGATGGTAAAATGCACACAGGAACTTGCATTTGCTATCAAAATGTTCGTGATTGAACACTCTCGATAAGTAGTTAACGCGTTTTTCGATTTAAGCTGTTACCTTTCCATAAATCTCATTTTTATAACTTTCGAACATGTTTTTACGCACGCACGCTTTCATAGTCCGTAAATTTCGTGTATCGACACTGTTCGCACTGCCGGCCCAGGCCCATTCAGAGACGGAGATGGCACTATTCCTATGTGTGCTGCCTTTATCGGGTGCTGTAGTCGCCTTAAGTAGCAGTCGTTTTTGTCATTTTGATAGTGAGAGAAAGAGAGAATCGATACTTGTATAGATCAAGACTTGCGTCTCTTTTTGTAATACATACTGGCCTTAGATCCGTATTAGGTACTAAAGAATATCTAATCTCTACTCTATTTTGAAACTCTATTTCTATCCATCGTTCACAGACTTATAATATACAGTAGCAGACGAAACATAAACTATGTTTGTGTGAGTTGGCCTTTCCATTTCGCACACTCCTAAGGGTTAGTGAATGCTGCTATCCCGTTTTTACACGTATAGCAACACTGTCTATAGCAACTTCAAAAAAAATTATGTACACTTTGTTTTGAAAGGTCGGCCATTTTGATTTGCTGCCGATGCTGCATGCGATTTTCGATATCTAGTGGAATATTTATTGTTTTTGATGGTTATAGTTGTACAAAAAGAATAGTTAAGATGGTGAAATGCAGTGCCTATTTGTGTAAAAGTATGACGTACGGAAATATGCCTGGATTAACCTTTCATCGGTGAGTAAACATCGTTAGTTTCTGAAACAAGCCATGAATTGTGTAAATTATGACGAGAATAAACGTAGTTGCATGTTCTACTTGTACTCGCTCGAAAGCTTAGTCATTAGAGGAAATGCCAATAAAGACAAACGTTTAATTATGAGGCCTGTATGCTATAAATTCAGTCACAGAAATATTATTGAAGATGCTTTGACATGTTATGTACTTATGATTGTTATAGGGGCTGAATTTAGGTACATTTACATTTTTATTGTGCAACTAAGTGCAACTAAGTGCAACTAAGTGCAACTAAGTACTTTAGTATATTCTGTGATTATCTTTATTATTCAGCACTTCAGGTCGGCGTGTCGCAAAAGAGACTGTCTTGTTCTCCTGTACTCTGAGTGGATTCACAACACTAGCTAATACTATATTACAAGTTATAATAATAAGAATCTACACTCTTGCATTAGGATACGAGTATTTCTGTAATGATCGATGTAAGCAAATAAAAAAGAAAGAAATATGTACAATATTACATACAATTTTTATCTGCAAAACTGTCAGTATATGTATTTTACTGGACATTATGTCATTCTTTTGTGGTTCTTTTAATACCTGATTTGATGAAATGCCATATTTGTTATAGGTTTCCTAAGGACCAGACACTATGTGACATTTGGGTTTCAAACATGAAAGTGAAAAATTGGAAACCCAGTGAAACAAGTCTTTTATGTTCCAAACATTTTTAAGAACATTTAATAGACAAAAGTCCTTTTTGAACACGTCTACGTCCTGGTACCAACATTATTTGAAATTTTACCAGAATCAGCTGAAGTAAGTTATATACTGCCATAATATAGAAACAAGTTTGTTAGTTATAAATATCATGAGCATATTACAACTAGCGTTTTAGAAGCTTTGATAAACATTACGGTCTAAACATTACGCAAAAGGTGTAACGAGCAATATATCAAATAGGAATTATTTGAAAAAAGTGATTTTATTCCAAAATAAATAATTACCTACTTAAAACATTGTGTTATTATTCACTTTAATAAGCCCCATCATAATTATCTTATAACCTGTCCTATAAGGACTTTTGCACGTCACAGGTTTTTGGTTCTATGCGCATGTTTCCAGCTATCTCGCTTAGATCGTCTTGTCATCTAGCTGGGGCACGTCCTGCACTAGGGCTGCGGCGGTCTTTAAGTCTCAACTTCAGTAGCCCGTTTTACAAAACTACAAGTTACAATTTTTCAATCGTAATTCGTTAAACGCTACGAATACCAAACAGCAAATTGCAATTGTAAAATTGTAACTTGTAGTTTTGTGAAAAGGGCCCCTGGGGTTGGGCGGGCAGTGCCAAATTGTCCACGATGACGCCATATTGTGTTTTTCATTGACTAGACAGTGGTCCCGCCATTTTGATTTTGATATCAAAATGACGGGACCACTTTCTTTGTATTTGTATTTTGAAATTTTATGAGTGTAGAATTTTACTATGAAAGTAAATAAAATAGTAGAAATGTTGTACTATATTCTACTCGCATGATATCCGAAAAACCCGGCGGGGCCCGCCATCTTTACATTTTTTTTTTTATATTACAATAATATACTTACCAACTTTCATGGGGGCGCATGAAGCAATGGAATTTCTCAAAACGTAAGATATTAAGATATTACGTAGCAATACCTAGTTTTTATATTCTAAGTATGATATAGTCAACCAAGGTAATTGGATTGATACTTTACGTAACAAAGGCTAAGTTAATTTATACAGTATTTTAATCTAGGGCCTTTTCTTTTATCTGTATTACTTTTATCTGTATATGTGTTAAATGCTACATAAAATCACTTAGTCTGTGTTCCAAAAAGTACTTAACCATGTTTCCAATTACCTACCCTAGTTGACTCTTTACTTTATAACTTCATGATTAATAAATAGAACTAGACCTAGACCTTTCTATCTTCGTCCCTGTATTTGCGTTAGTGTGTGTGGTATTTAGGTGTGTTTGTTTTGGCGTGCATTTAGAACTCTAATGTTTGGTCTGCTACTGGTAATAATATTGGAAGTCTGTGCCATCGTTTGATAAATACTCTGAGGGTTAATAGATCGTATGTCCTATTTGAACAATTCGACACGGCAGTTTATTTCAATTCATTTACCGCCAAAACGATGGATTCTCGGTTATTTTCTATTGCCAAATCAAAGATGGCGACATTGATTCTTTTGTTTTTGTACAGCGAAATGTCAAATTGTTGAATAATTGGTTTTACGAAATTCCTTCGTAGTGTAATAAAGCTTCGTTTCTTGAAGGTCAGGTTTAGCAAGAGGTCAAGGTTATGTTATGATAGAGCTACCGCAGCGATTAGGTACTAGGAATTTACCTGAAGCTCAGACTACACTATTTAACATCTATTTAAAACTATTTAAAATCCTTTGTTCCGTAGAATATAATTTTATTTTATTTTGTAGGACATTCAGGATGTCACTTAAAACAAGTCAAGATTACAATGAAATACATACAAACATACATTAAACGATTTAAATACATACATACTAGGGCTTCCAATACCGGGATCCCGGTATTGGCTAATACCGGGATCCCGGACTTTTTTAGACATTTTCAATACCGGTATTGAAATGTCTAATACCGGGATCTCGGTATTAGTAATTAGATTTTATTTTTAGTACAAAACTTGTTGCAATAGACAATCACTGCCGCAGAAACACATAAATTATATTATTTCGAAAATTTCCAAATCGATATTTTAATTACTTAACGACTTAGTGGCAATTACAACCAAAATTAAGTCATTTTAAGAGTCCTTGCCAGTTTGAGGTGACACTAGCGCCACGGCGCCCGGTAGTGGAGGGAAAATTCCCAACACGCCCCGCCTCAGGTGCAAGGCGAAGCAGTTAGTCATCAAACAGTGAGCAGTGGAATTGCACGCGTTATCATAGCAGTGTTTTGGCTGGCTCTGATCTGTGACTTTGTGTTGTATGTGCTTTATAACTGGATGGATACGATACGACATAAAAATGTAAGTTATGACTAATATGAGATCTAATATTTTTTATCTATTTTACGCTAAATTTTGATTTTGATACTTATGTACTCAAAAACGTACCACAGCACATGAAGATCGATATTTGGTGAACACTATGCTTCGTAATCGCTTTCTCACAAGAACTAAACTTACAAATCAGTTTCGACGCCTCGGAGGAAGTAACCCAAGCGCATGGACGGTAAGACGACGACTTGCTGAGGCTAACTTGAAACCACTAAGACCTGCAAACGGTCCTAAATTGGAGCGTGGGTATCGTATTTCAAGACTAAGGTATGCCTAAAACCAGTTGAATTGGAATATTGAAGATTGGTCAAAAGTTATGTTCTCCGTCGAATCTAAATGTATGCTCTACGAGCACGATGGAAGACACAGAGTGTGTAGAAGACCAGGGGAAAGGTTCAAGCAAGCATGCATCGAAGAAAAAGTAGCCTAAGGCGGTGGGTTTGTACTTGTGTGGGCCGGAATTTCTTCTGGGAGTCGCACAGAACTGGTGTTGATAGAAAACGGCTCTTTAACTAGCGAAAGATATGTGGAAGAAATCCTAAATGGAGTTGTTGGTCCATTTATGGTCAATCTGGGTAAGGATGCCATTTTTATAAATGACAATGCCCGACCTCACACAGGTCAGATTGTAAATGACTATCTTCAAGAGATGAACATTACTCGTATGGACTCCATACTATGGAGTGGCCAGCACGCAGCCTGGATATCAACCCGATCGAGCATGCTTGGGACGAGCTAGGGAGATTCGTAAAACAACGAAACCCTCCCCCAACCACACTTCGTGAGCTCACAATTGCTCTCACAGAGGAATGGGAGAATATTCCCCATAATCGTATCAGGAACTTGATGTACAGTATGCCGAACCGCGTAAACGCAGTAATGGAAGCACGAGGAGGCAACACGAAATATTTTAATTTTAAAAATTCGTAATGTTATTCAAAAATGTCATGTTTTCTGTTTTTGTTTTATGGCGATATCAGCAGTTTTTTTCTTATGTAATTTTTTGGAAATAAAATTTAGTAAATCATTAATTTTATTACTTTCATTTAAGGGATATTAAATAGTCTATTAAACACAATTTTATTAATATGATTAATATACATAGAGACTGGTTATATGGCCGAAATTTTCGATCATAATTTTTTTAGTACGAATTATTGTACATACAAAAATATTATTACATAAATAAATGGGTTTGCATGGCAAACTTATTTGTTTTATTTAGTGGAGAAAATACCTTCTACAGAAACACCTTCCAAAAGAATGATAAATCTGAAAAAAAAATGTTTTTTTTCTTCAATACCGGTATCCCGGGATCCCGGTATTGAGAATTTTTTTTTCGGTATTAATACCGGTATTCAAAAAATCCGGTATTCGAAAGCCCTAATACATACGCATTCGTTCTTTTGACCCTACTGACTCTACGCCTATTCGCAAAGGTGCAGTCTTCCTCAGAGAAGAACAGGCAAGAAACTCTGAGGTTGCTCTTTTAAATCGCATTACAAATTTTCTTATTTACTAATTTTAACTAAATCTGAAATAACTCTAGAGGTGAGCAGTTCATTCCCATGGCTGCCTGTCTGATAGATAATCAGAAATTTTGTAATAGCCCTTTTTGCAAAGTTTTTGTTTAATTACTGTCTTAAATTTTTCCAAAGGTAAATTTTGAATACACATGGGAATCTTATTATAGAACCGTATACGTCTTGTTCCGAATTCGACGTAGGTACTCCAGATAATTTGTCTTAATATTTTTTCAAATAAGTTGTTATTATTAAAGTCGCGTTCCTGGAGTCTAGTTTATTTATGTTCCGAATATGGGAGAAAAGTTCACTAGTTCAATTTATAGTTAGTAAGTCAGAGTCCGAAGGGCCCCCTGAGCTTGGGGAGCCCGGGGCATGCCCTAGTGCTCCGGTAGCTACGCCACTGCATAGAACATGCTCTGTTAGACAAGCAACCATGGGAATAAACTGCTCAGCTCCAGAGATTTTCAGACATTAAGTTAATTAAAACTAGAAATAAGAAAAGTATGATTGACTTAAAAAGAGCGACCCTCAGAGTTTCTTGCCTATTCTTCTCCTGAGGAAGACTGCACCTTTGCGAATAGGCGCAAAAGTTAAAAACGCTAATGTAATTCACTATTTTGTTTTATTTTAAGCAACATTGTATGTTCTATGAAACAAAGCTATTTTTGACTTTTTGACTTTGATGCATAATTTAATACTATTTTTTTTAGATGGGTTAACTCTTGACCTCAATCTTGACCATAAAGGTCAAAGATAATAATAAATAAATAAACGCTACACACTCAAAGGCCCACACTAAGGTTTTCCCTTGTGTCGTGGGTCCCTCGGAACACACATAAAGACATACACAAACACCCATGACCCGAGAACAAACATCTGCTTTTCACACAAATGTTTGCCCTGACTGGGGATCGAACCCAGGACCCGCCGATCAAGAGGCAGCGTCACTACCACTCGACCAAACCGGCCGTCAATGAGGTCGACGACGGAGCGAGTCAACCCAGAAAATGCCTATACTATATCAAAGAAAAACTTAGAATAGAACCAGGTGCCTATAATGTCAGAGGGAATATTTCCCAGGTATACTGTAGAAGCCAGTTACTTAGTGGGACGTGAGGATTTTGCTGTAGGTATAGTGGGCAAAAGGCTAATAACAACCTATCACCACTAGTGGGATAAGTCCGCCTTTGTACCTTAAATTTATTTTAACTGTAAGTACCATATTTTGCTCCTGTAAGAATATTGATTGTACAATAAAGGATTTACATACATACATACATACTCTGTACTCATTTTCATCTAATAACCCTCAGATTAAACCAACGTACACAGAGGCAGGGAAAAGTGGCGATTTATCACGAGCGGTTCCGTGCTTTCCCGGCTGTTGTCGATTGACTGCAGTCGTTAAAACTAAGTCAGAGGCCATTGTGCGGTTTGAAAACTCTGACTCCAGGATTAGTCATGTTCGCCACACACTTGACTATACCTACACGATAAGAAGGTTAACTCCCTCCATCGTCGACCTCATCTATGACCTTGGTCAAGATTGAGGTCAAGAGTTAACCCATCTTATAATAAAAAAATAAAAAAGTCAAACGTGGAGTCATGTCAACCATTGATGCATAAATTGCACAATGCTCTGCCTACCCCGTCAGAAGCAAGGTAACCCAATTAGAAGGTTGGAATTTTTTCGTTTTATGTTAAATGTCGACGCTGAAGACAAGTTTTTTTTAAACATTCTGTGGATGCACGAATCGAGGTTCAACCATCATGGTATCGCAAATTACATTTTTTTCACTATTGAGCATCGAAGCCGGAAAGAAACTCAAAAATGTTGAAAAAAACTGCGAAAAAAGTGAATCAACTTTATGGGGTGAACTCTACCTGCATTGAGTCAAAAGTGATTTTTGTGATGTAGACCATAAGTTTGTATAGAATAGAATAGAATAGAAAAAAATCTTTATTTTATAGGACATTCAGGATGCCACTTAAAACAAGTCAAGATTACATGAAATACATACAAACAAACATTAAAGGATTTAAATACATACATACGCATTCGTTCTATTGACCCTACTGACTCTACGCCTATTCGCAAAGGTGCAGTCTTCCCCAGAGAAGAACAGGCAAGAAACTCTGAGGGTGCTCTTTTTAATCGCATTACACATTTTGTTATTTTCTAATTTTAACTAAGTCTGAAATAACTCTAGAGCTGAGCAGTTCATTCCCATGGCTGCTTGTCAGTTATGTAATCAGAAATTTTGTAATAGCCCTTTGACATTAATACCTTTCTGGATAACTTATTAAATGAGAAAGTTAGTTAAGGTGTTTGTGCACTTGATGTCATAGTAAAGTTTTGACCTAGGCATCGGTAATTAACCTGTACAAAGAAAATTGAAAAATTTTGAATCTTCTTTTCGGCTCATGATTTAAAACTGTTAATGAATTTTGGGTAGTAATGACTTTAATAGCTTTATTAAACTATCAAATTTGAAAAAAAATTAAATGTAATTCCTTCCAATAACTAATTATTTTAAAATTTTTGTTAAAATGAGGTAATCTGGGTATTTTCGTAAAAAAACATAATTTAACGAAATCTCGAAAACTATTAACTTTCGGCCATACATAAGGTGGGTTAAATGTGGAAAAAGAAGAAAATGAACACGGAAATGTAGGTTGCACTATAAAATCATTGCAAAATATACAATTTGAGGTCTAAATAAGGTCTATGAGGCAACCGAGAGAGCTTTCATAGGTAATAGGCAATTGTTACCATACCTTACACCATACTTCGCAACATGAAGACTTGTCATAAAAATACGAAGATTTTTGGGAGCTTGTGCCATCGTTTTATGACGCCTATTTATAACGGCTTTCATTAAAAGTTTTGAGCAGCAAACTTTAGAAAAAAAAAGTTACAAGGTTCTGCGAAAGTAACTGTAAGACAGCCTCCATAAAAAAGTTTTGTGTAACTTATATCAACCTGTATTTTTGTATTTCTTATAGAAAAATAATTTGTAAAATTAATATCTAATGTACACACGACAGCACATCAGGTTATACATGTTGACCTTGACGTCGCCCTTATGTCGTGCGTAATAGCGGCGGAGAGTGGCGTATGTAATTCTTTATGAGAACTATAGGTCTTTAGGTAAACCAGACAAGTGTATCAATAGTGTTTATATAAGACTATTTGTTCTAAACTAAAAATAAAATAAGATTGTCCGGAATCCTACCTATAATATTTTATCAAATCATACAGGGTTTATAAAAAATGAGTTTTTTTTCTTTTATAATTTTCAGAAAACAGTTTTTCTTTTTTAACCCCCAAAAAAATTTAGTGAAATAAGTTAACATGGCTGTCTGTGTATCATGTATGTCCATGTATCTGTCTGTAGCATCGTAACTCCTAAACGAATGGACCGATTTCAAAGCGGTTTTTTAGTTTAAAAGTCTACGTAATCAAGATGGTTTATAGCTATATGGTTTGGTCGAGTGGTAGTGACGCTGCCTCTTGATCGGCGGGTCCTGGGTTCGATCCCCAGTCGGGGCAAACATTTGTGTAAAAAGCTGATGTTTGTTCTCGGGTCATGGGTGTTTGTGTTTGTCTTTATGTGTGTTCCAAGGGACCTACGACACAAGGGAAAACCTTAGTGTGGACCTTTGAGTGTGTAGCGTTTATAATTATTTATTATTATTATATTATTTAAGTATTTTATAAAAAAAAATGATCAAAATTGGTTCAGCCGCTTAAAAATTATAAGCAATCAAATGTCTGGGGTTAATAGGCGTACAAGCGAGCGAGCAGCAGCTCGAGCATGATGCGCGACAAACTCGACGATAACGCTGAAACTTCACTTTGATTGCACGAGGCTTGCTCGCCCTCTGGAATTGTCAATGTCGACATTTTGACATAGCACCGCGGCGCATTACGTGCGCGATGACGTCATGCTCGAGCTGCAGGTTCATATAAATTAGATATTCAAATTTTATTCATCTGTGTGTCAATTTGAATACAAAGATAGAAAGTGACAGTATATTCGTACAAACAGATATTTAGTATTCACATTAATTTTAATACTTTTTTTTCTGGAGAAAGTACTTTGACGGTCACTTATGGTTATGTAATTATTATATTAGTTACTCTATGACTAGCTACCTCACGGCAACAACTTCAGTCCTAGGTCAACGATACTGCTGAAGAAGGCCTGCGCATAAAACGAAACTAAAACGAAAGATAATTATGCGCCTTAATACCACTGATACAGCGCCTGTCGACGCAAAACAGTCTAAATTGTAAAGAACTTCACCTACGTAGGGAGCGTTGTCGATGGGTGGTACAGAAGCTGATGTAAAAGCGCGTATTAACAAACCAAGAGCTGAACCCCGTTTGGACGTCCCCAATGAAGACATGACCGACACAAATCAGAATCTATTAATTCAAACGTTAAGTCAGTAGTCCGTATAGGATGCATGACATTGGCTGTACAAGAATGACGTCACCAGCAAACTTGGTAATCGTCAACAAATGTTTAAGCCGTATCCTGGGAATCTGTTGGCCACGAATCTTATGCATGTCTTATGCATGTCTGTGGGAGTTAATTGACTAGAAACCAATGGGCAAGGAGATTCTTGTGAGGAAATGGCGCTGGATTGGACACTTCCTTGAGGAGAGGACACTTCAAACAGTTAACCGTGTGGTGATCGGTTGAGAATAACACCACCCCATCTCTTTCCGTGGGTGTCGTAAGAGGCGACTAAGGAAACACAAATGAGACCTGCCTCCTAGTAATCCATCCCAGGCAACGACACTTCATTTTTTTCTGAATCTGAGGTGTCGTCCTATGGTCTCATGCGGTGTGGTAGGCTCTGTAAAGGGCCGTCTGGTTCGCGACCACCTCCTACCGAAGTTGCTGTGTTCCGTCGGTGCGTGGGAGTACCAGTGCCTTTATAGGCATTTTCTGGGTTAACTCGCTCCATCGTCGACCTCATCTTTGACCTTATGGTCAAGATTGAGGTCAAGAGTTAACCCATCTTATAATAAAAAAAAAAGATCAGTAGATCTTGGTATGCATTACTCTTCCGTAGCGAGACTGCATCCACAATCATCAGTGGCCGTACGGCTCTATGCAAGTTGTTGCCATCGAATGTTATTTTATATTTAAAAAATAGAAATTGGAGATTCGGAAACAATGGGCGGTAAGACAGCAACTCGAGCCATGACCACGTGTATATGCGCCGTGACTAACTATGACTTTAGAAGGTGTACTCATACTGTGTTCTTTGCTGTGTAAGAGAATAAATTGTGTAAAGTTGAAGATCACATATTAAAAGCTGTATTGGAAACCGAAAACACACACCCTACGAAAGTATTAAAGATTGCAGCTTATTTGCAGCTTATTTATCTATCTATATCTATATAATCTATTATATATAAAAGAAAGTCGTGTTTGTTACAACACTTATAACTCAAGATCGTCTGGACTGATTTTGATCAAATTTGGTATGGAGGTAGCTGATACCCTGGATTAACACATAGGCTACATAATTTTTCGAAATTCCCACGGGGACGAAGTCCCGGGCGTAAAAAGGAAAGATTTGATTGTTTGTTTGTTTGCTACATTATCCCTGATGGACATAGGCTAGATAATTTTCCTGAATTCCCACGGGAATGAATTCCCGGGCGGAATGCTAGTACTTAATATTACAAAGAGGAAATATTTGATTGTTTGTTTTAGGCTCCGAAACTACCTACTGGGCCGATTTGGAAAATTCTTTCACCATTAGAAAGCTACATTATTTCCAATGGACATAGGCTACATAAATTTCCCGAATTCCCACGGGAACGAAGTCCCGGGCGGGTTAGTATTTAGTAAAATTGCAGCTTATTTATATTTAATAAAATTGTCTCTTTATTTTAAGCTTTTTCATGTTGAATAGGTATTTCCAGTTGGTTGGTTAAATTTCTAATGTTAAAAAACTCAATCATCTGCAGCTCAATTAGTGCTAAAGATTTTTGTTATGATATGGTATCTTCAAAGCTTGTACCAAGCAAAATTAATAATCTTTTAAAGATTTCACGCCTATTCTGTCCCATTTCCTGTTTCCAATGACTTCCAAATTCCTTTTCAAATTAGTTACAGTTATTAATAAATTAATTATCAATATTAAATTAAATTTCATGCATCTGATTTTGAATAGGGAGGTAAAATCGAATCAATGTCGTTCTATAGAATTTTGATGTTATTATTAGATTTTTTTCTTAGTTAGTCCTTGGTTAATTGGTTATGGACAAGTTCGTGTGTTTTTCAGGTTTTCAGTATGTATGTTCTTACGGTGAGGGAAAACATCGTGAGGAAACCTGAACATTTAGGCGACTGAATGAGTAACGATGATCCAATCAGGTCAGGTTCCCCTGTTGACTGGGTCACGGAATTCAGATCGTTCTACTGTAATGACTTGACCTGCCAAATCCTGGATCATGCGGTCAAGCAAGCGTACCACAAATTAGGAACGAGACGAGGGTTTTTTTTGTTTATATGAGATGGGTTAACTCTTGATCAAAGTCATAGATGAGCTCTACGATGGAGCGAGTTAACCCAGCAAAATGCATATTAAGGTGCTCCTACGCACCGACGGAACAAAGCAAGCTGTTTGGCGCCGGACTTCGGTAGGAGGGTGGTCGCAAATCAGACGACCCTTTACAGAGCCTACCACACCGCATAGGACTATAGGACGCCACCTCGGTGCCTATAGATGGATTAATAGGAGGCAGGTCTGATTTGTGATTTCGTAGTCGCCTCTTACGACACCCATGGAAAGAGATGGGGTGGTGTTATTCTCAACCGATCTCCATAAGGTCACGATCAGACGGGATTTCAAAAAATTCACAGATTTCGTGCCTCATACGACTATCGAGCACATTGGAAATGAATCTACGGAATTCGAAATGTCATTCTGACTTTTTTCAAAAAGGTTAGGCTACAGGGCCAACCCTTAACCCGATCGATTTTGTTATAGGCTCAAATTGTAGGTGACTAAATTTTCCACAGGAGTTTTCTCAAATTTTTGATAAAACTTCGTTTCCAAAATATTGAGCGGCAAAAATCAAAAATTCTGAAAAAATTGAATTGAATTTCACTATGTCGGCCATAACTTTATTATTTTTTGACATTCTCGAATAATTATTTTTGCAGCTTACAGCTCTCATTAATACGCGCTCTTTTGAATATCATACCTTCACAACTCTCCGAGATATAAGGGGATCGCACTCTTTCGTGAAATCGGAGCCTATACTGGAGCGAACGAAAAGACGTTTCCAATGTCAAAATTCTCATTAAATAAAGTTTGATTTAAAAAAAAGGTCTGTCTATAACTGATGGGCGTGTTGTATGATGCTGGATCACCATGTTGGTGAAAATCATGAGTATACAGTGCTGCAGTGCAAAGGTCGTGGCTTTAGTTCACGCCTAAAACAAATCGTTTGATTCTTAGACATGTTCGTGCTAGTTTCATCTGATGTTATAAGCCATCGAATTTCTGGGTTAAACAATTATTTTATTTTAAAGTTATTCAAAGAATAGAATAGAATAAACACATTCGCAGGTCATCGTTACAATTTAAGAGAGAACAATGATAATATTTTAGCATAATGGCGTGATGAGTGATACAATACCCGCCAGGACGAGTTATGCAAAAGATTCAGTTACACGAAGCGTCTAATAGACTATAGAGCAAAGAAAATTACGTCTGGTAGTTGCGGAGTCAGTATAGTACGTAAAATATTGGGTATATTAAAATTAGCTAGCGGAAATCAAGGATAACATGTTAATCACCACATGAAACAGAATTACTTTCCTAATCTCTTGCTATTTAATGAATTTTTAGGAAAAAATGCCACCCTACATAATATTATTGGCGAATAAAAAATCATCAATCATTATAAATTTTAAATGTACCCCATTGTATTTTAAAAAAATTGTTTCATCATTTTGTCAGTGTTTTCAATATGCATAACCGTGCTAAACAGCTTTGTAGTACCACAGATATCTGTGAAAAAACGTAGACGGATGGACAGACAGTCATGGCGAAACTGTAAACTACGAAGTCGAATCACTGCATCAAAATAGGTCATTCATTTAGGAGCCACGAAACCACGGTTAGACATACAGACATATATATATAGATACTCTTTATTGCAAATAGCTTAAAGCGCGCAAAGGCGGCCTTATCGCTAAGTGCAATCACACAGATACTTAAAACTTAAAGTGTTACTAAGCAGAAAAAAGAGGAGTGTTATAAGACTGGAGACTGTCCGCTGATCGGTCATTTAATTAAGGTTACGAAATCCCTATTAGAATTTAAGTACTAACAATAGGTTTAAGTATTTTACTAACACAAATGGATCTTGGTTGTCCGAAAATAAATAGTTTTATATATTTTATTTATTTAAACTTATTCTTTTTTCCCGTCTGTGGTCAATAACGATCGCAGATGACAAAGTTACACCCAGTCCAATATTTCACAGTTCTATCCTAACTCCTTTCAGTTGTTACAGCCCCGTTTTGTTTTATAGTTTAGCACTGTATTGTTATTTTATACTGCACGGTAAGACTTGGTTAGAAAGTAACAGTTAGGTTTAAATATTTGACTAGGCCTACGTTTCTTCTGTTACGTGAATGTTACAGAAGTTATTTTACTTATTCGTTTTCGGGTGGTAATTTATTGCCAGCAATGTTTTGTTTTTACGCGAATCTTATCCTACCTAATGGGGTGGTGACTTTAAATTAGTTATGCCGTGTGGTGATCGGTTGAGAATAACACCACCCCATCTCTTTCCGTGGATGTCGTAAGAGGCGACTAAGGAAACACAAATGAGACCTGCCTCTTAGTAATCCATCCCAGGCAACGACACTTCATTTTTTTCTGAATCTGAGGTGTAGTCCTATGGTCTCATGCGGTGTGGTAGGCTCTGTATAGGGCGCGACCACCTTCCTGGTTCGCGACCACCTTCCTACCGAAGTCTGACGCCAAACAGCTTGCTGTGTTCCGTCGGTGCGTGGGAGTACCAGTGCCTTTATAGGCATTTTCTGCTTTAACTCGCTCCATCGTCGACCTCATCTTTGACCTTTATGGTCAAGATTAAGGTCAAGAGTTAACCCATCTTATAATAATTAAAAAAAAACTTTCATAATGGTGAGAGGTGGTCAGACTTTCGCCCATAATACAACAAAACCTCTGCATCTCTCTTACAGACTTTTACTGTACACCTAGGAGGAGTAAGTTTTTCTTTCAGAGTAAGTTTTTTCGCAACATGAAACTAACTGAAACTGGTCGACCGTATCCGAAACACCACGCTGCGTTCACATACTAAGGTCACAGACGTGGCTCTGCGAACTTACAGCGAGACTGGGTAAGGCACCTGGCTAGAATTCCTGACACCCTGGTTGACTAAAAAGACCACAAAACAAAAATGAGAAGGAGACGCGGTCGCCCACGCACCTTTGCGAATAGGCGAATAGGAGAATAGGAGACTGCACCTTTGCGAATAGGCGTAGAGTCAATAGGATCAGAGGTACGAATGCGTATGTATGTATTTAAATCGTTTAATGTATATTTGTATGTATTTCATTGTAATCTTGACTTGTTTTAAGTGACATCCTGAATGGCTGTCCTATAAAATAAAGATTTTTCTTTTCTATTCTTATTCTCTATTCACGAAAGAGATGGCGCAACGAATTGGACTCCTCCACAAATTGGTGGCGAATGGCTGAGGACCGTGTGGTATGGAAAAAGAAAAAGGAGGCTTTGCCCAGCAGTAGGATCCTGACAGCCTTGTATTAATTACAATGTAATGATAAGTTTTATTTACTTTCTTGCTTGGATAACGTATGAGGAAACATTTCACAACACATCACTAATGACCATTAGCCACCTATTTACTACGTAAGTAGATAAAACTGCACCAACCGTGAAATAAGTACTTGTCATCTCATCACCTTTGCCGCACCATTATCTTGATTAATTGGAATTAATTATATAATAAAAACAATTATGTGTTTATGTGAGTATTTTCTTTTTAGAGGAAATTTAACTTTTTCACTTTTTTACGAAAGTTATGAATTTTCATTTTTAAAAGGTAGCGAAGCGCTTGTAGGCCAGTGGCGCTCGCTGACTTCAACCGATTTTGACAAGGGTCGTACTTATAAAATAACTGGCACCTATAAAAAATAGTTTTAGGTGATATTTTATATTAAACCAGCAGCGAGATTTATTTTCTGGCGACAAAATTCATTTTTAATCGTCAAAATGATGGCAGCGTAAAGTTAAACTTTATAGCTTTTCAAAATTGTGAAAATAGTAAGTATATAAGATCCTAATTTATTAGTGACTTTCCTTCTAAGACGTTATTTGATAGGTTAATAGTATTCCAAAAAACAACATATAAATTAATTATCTTAAAAATTTATTTATTCAAAAAAAATAAAAATGCATTTTCCATCCATTTAAAGATAAAGGATTTAATACATAGATTGAGCATACAAAATATTAGTACATTTAATTTAAAAAAAAAAAAACATTAATACCAGAGTCGTTCTCTTGGTATTTTTGAATGTGTGGGATAAACTGTGGCAACATAATCTTGAACTCTAAAAGAAATCTTCAAAGTCAAGATCATGATATGGTCATAAAAATCAAATCATCACGCACTCTTATAGAACTATATTTAATTGTACTGAATAGCGAATGTTATTAATTAAATTGTTATTGTTATTGTTTTACTTTTACTTCTGGTGTAAATCACGACTTGGTTATATTTTTGAAGATAAGTTTTACGATATATTTCAAAGTTGATTCGTTATTCATACTGGGTAAATTTTAAAAATGCAAACGTTACACACTCAAAGGCCCAACCCCCGGTGCCGCCATGTACCGAATTTGAATTATGTACTGTACAGTCAGGTTACCACAAACTGTCAAATTTCCCCGATGAATAGTAAACTATAATGCTTGATGATAAAATTGAAGATCGATTGAAGAAATTTGACAGTTTTGGATAGCATGATGTGCTGTTGTCCCTATGTACATGAATTGCACACTAATCGATGCTCTTACGGTGAGGGAAAACATCGTGAGGAAACATGCACATTCAGGCGACTGAATGTGTAACCATGGTCCAATCCGGTCTAATTTCCCTGGGTAACCGGGTCACGGAGGTCAGATGGCAGTCGCTCCACTGTAATGACTTGACTTGTAAAAACTTCTGGATCATGGTCAAGCGTACCCCGAATTAGAAACGGGACTAAGCGCTAGGAAGAACAAGAAGACACACTCAAAGGCCCACACTGAGATTTTCCTTCGTCTCGTGGGTCCACTGGAATATACACAAAGACAGACCCGATCACTCACGACCCGGGAACAAACATCTGCGTTGTACACAAATATTTGTCACTACCACTCGTTTTAATTAAGTAGATATGTAGCTAAAGGATAGGAATCAGACTTCTTTACTATCCAACTGTTATAAGTCCAAATATGAGGCATCTATGCAACTTGAGCGATCGGGCCTTTTTATATTATCATTCGAAAACGGCACGGTAAAATTGTATTACCATTGCCTCATGGTAATACTAGAAGTACGTTAGTACTATTATTTATTCTGTGCTAGAAGCTGATACATAATATAGATGGTGATTCTAATTTCGAAGTGCCGTGCCGTGCCGTTCGATTATAGGTCAAAATATTAAAAAAAATCTCCTCTATCTATATCTATAATAATATTATAAAGAGAAAAGATTTGTATTTTTGTATGTAACGAATAGGCTCCGAAACTATTGGACCGATTTCAAAAATTCTTTCACCATTAGGATACTACATTATCCCTGAGTAACATAGGCTACATAGTTTTCCCGAATTCCCACGGGAACGAAGTCCTGAGCGGGATGCTAGTATGTACATATACAACTTGAGCGATCAGGTGATTGTCTTAGTTAGTATGAGAAGATAAAACAATTTCATATGGTGTTCTAGGAGAAATTAGTTCAGTATCATGGGGAGAAGCCCAGTAGCGCTCGTAGCCCAGTGGCGCTCGCTGATTTCAACCGATCAGTGAGGTTAAGGAACGTACACAGAGGCAGGGAACCTGATGGGTGACCAAAGTGGCGATTTATCACGAGCGTTTCCGTGCTTTCGGAAGGCACGTTAAGCTGTCGGTCCCGGCTGTTGTCGATTGACTGCGTCGTTAAAACCAAGTCAGAGGCCATGGGACAACAAACACCCATGATCCGAAAACAAACATCTGCTTTTTACACAAACATTTGCCCCGACTGGGAATCGAACCCAGGACCCGTCGATCAAGAGGCAGCACCACTACCACTCGACCAAACCGGCTGTCAAATAATGTCAAATAATGGGAGACAGGCCATTATACAACTTGTTCCCTCACGATTTGTGTCAAACGTGGCGTACATAACTTTCCCGAATTCTCACGGGAACGAAGTCCCGGGCGGAAAGCTAGTTTATAGTATGTACCTTGGGATCGCAATAAACAATTTGACTTTAACTTTGATTTTGAAATTATGTCAATGTTATGTTTTTATGTCAGCCATGCTGTCCCTGTCCCTAAAAATAAGGGTTTTATAAGTTTCACGTGTGTGTGTCTATGTATCTGTATCTGGTTATTTTATTTTTATTTTATTTTTATTCAGGATAACAAACAGCAATACTATATGTACTTACTCATCTAAATAACATTAACTATGATTAATAGTACAGCCAGCATCGTTTTCTCTGTCTATGTATCGGTGTGTCTGTCTGTGGCATCGCAGCTCCTAAGCGAATGGACCGATTTCAGTGCATTTTTTGTTGTTTTAAAGCTGACGTAATCGAGATGGTTCTTAGCTATATTTTTTGATTAAATTGGTTCAGCCATTTAAAAGTTATAAGCAATCGAATGTCGCTGGTGATACAGCATTTTTAATTTTAGATTTATTGTCCCAAATTTTTAAGTGACCTTTTCTAAACTAAGACACTTGTATTACGAAACAGATTACACGTAATCCGGATTACATGTGTAATAAATAAAAATAGTGTACGATGTATGACCGTCTTCTTTATTACTTTAAAAATCAACTGTACGGAACCAATGGTTTGTGGAACAAAGTTTTTTGGGGATCCTTCTTACGAATTTCGTCTCTGAACTAAATCGAATTAGATTTTTTTTTCATTTGTATAGATTTTTGTGTATCGGTTAGGATACGCAATAAAGCCGCCTTTTTGTATCACATCACTTTTATGTTTGAGTTTCCTGGACATGTATATTATTTTTTGTATGCAAATAAAGAGTATTGTATTGTATACGATTGATTAAAATATAAATAAATTATGTATTTAAAAACATTAAAAAAAACAAGATTTAATGATTTTTTGTATAATCTTAGCAAATCCTTTTATTTTATTTAATAGGTAAATATTTCATGAGAGTGCAAAATAAAATGACAATTCCGCCATCTTGGGCGACCGCCATATTGGATTTACTGACGTCACTTAGCTTACTATGCATTTTCACCCAACCTAAAAGTGTATACAACATTTTAGTTCGATTGGTTGAGGACTGAGGGTAACTGCTTTAAAATTCGTTGCAAGATTTGACCCGAACAATAAATAAATACATACCTACATTTCAATTTAATAAAACTTGTACAATATTACTTTACTAGCTTTCTGCTAACGACGTCTTCGTTCGCATGAAATATAGTCTAACTTACGAATGAAGCGTAACCCAGCGGCGCTACCTTAGCTTTTTAAACAATTTTTGCTTGTATTAATTATTACTTAAGTATAGACCTCTATCTCCTGAGATAGATTTAGCCTAGTTCAGGCACAGGTAGTAATTTGTCTTATTATTCATTAATTTCGTCTTAAGTTTACTGTCACTCTAGTTTTCCAATAAACAATTTTGATTTTTTGATTTTGATCTGTTGAACGGCTGGAGGGTGACTGCAATCCGCGGAAATTGAGATACGGAACCCAAGGGGGTTGCGCGCCGTTTGCACTTGGCTGGTTTAAATTAGTGACGAAAGGTAATGTTTTTGGAAGCAATTGGTGACCCGGTAACCTCATAAGTTATAATAACTGTCATAAGAATTTATAATTACCTTTCTACCCGACTACGGCGAAGCAAAAAGAAGGGTTATAATTTTGACCGGTATGTTTGTATTTGTGTTCATCTGTTCCCTCATTACTTCTAAACTATTCATCTTTATTTTTATTCACTATCACGGTAAAGGTATAAGAGTACCTACTTAATCGGTTCTTAAACGAAAAAGGAGGAGGTTCTCAATTCGACTGTATCTTTTTATTTTTTATCGAAGTTGACACGACGCTTAAAAAAACCAACAATAACAAAAAACACATTAATATTGTTTTTAGATGACATTTGTGTCGTATTGGTTATCTGCTAATAGAGGCATTGGGCCTTTTCATAATTCGGAAACGGCACGGCAAAATTGTATTACCATTGCCTTCTATGTAATTGTAATACTAGAAGCTGAAAACATAGGGGGCAATGGTAATTCAAATTTCGAAGTGCCGTGCCGTGCCGTCCGAATTATAAAAAGACCCATTAATGGGATATAAATCAATTGATTCTTACGTTTTTGAAGGGGACTATTATAACAAAATATAATTTATCTATTTTACCAAATAAATAGTTAACAGATGTTTCTAGTGATGCTCTACTGAAACACGAACGTGATCAAAAAACATTATTATAACGTTCGAATCTATAATTGGTCGAAACTTTTTATGATCATACACTCTTACTTTCATTTTGATTTCGACCGTTTTATGTTTAAGACTAGTGAAATACTTAACACACACGCCTTTAAATCCCTTTCGGGGTAGGCAGTGCATCATATATATATGGTTTTAAGGAGCAGTAATTGACGCCACGTTTGACATACGGACGGCCGCAACTCAGGTTACCACACGCGTGCACTCTGTTCTGTTGTGATACAAGTGGCTTTGCAATGAAAATGGAGTAATCTGATAGCTGGCCACTTTACATAGATGAAATATAAGTACCTATACAGTGCAAAGAAGTAATAGTCCAGCTTTTAATGAAAAATCTATCAGCCCATATAAGTCCCCACCGAGGGGCACGGGCCTCCCTTCGAAACACAAAGGGGATTTAAGGCATGTCCACCACGCTGGACTATATATCTCCTGATATGATAATAATATGCATGAGATACTTATGTTTTCAGGTGGTAATTTATTGGCGCCCTGTCTGTTACTAGGCGGGGTGACGATATTCGTCACCCCACGGGCAGTGGTTGGAGGAGGAGAGCTGAAGACCGAGCTCAGTGGCGTGCCATAGGAGAGGCCTATGTCCAGCAGTGGACTGCCAGCAATATTTTGTTTTTATGCGAATCCTATCCTGCCTACATGGGGTGATTTCATATTAATTAACGAAACTGTAATGGGTGATTCTCCTCATCTTCTTCTTATCGTGTAGGTTTAGTTAAGTGTGTGGCGATCTTGGCTTACCCTGGTGTCAGAGTTTTCAAACCCTCTGTCCACTTGGATCCATTGCAATCGCTCCATCGATGGAAAACCTTAGTGTGGGCCTTTGAGTGTGTAGCGTTTATTTATTTATTATTATTTATTTATTATACAAAAAAACCCTCGCATCCCATTTACAGACTCCTGGGAAGAGTAGGTAGCCGGCTCATTCTAAGTTTTTCTTTTACTCGCAGTCCAACATGGAAGCATGGATATATATATTGTTTATTTTTTTTATTTTTTTTTACTGTCAAATTATGTATGTAGAAAATCATGTTAATTATTTTCAAATCGGTCCAGTAGTTTTGGAGCCTATTCAATGCAAACAAACAAATAAAAACACTGTAAATTAAACTATAACTATATTCCCCCACTTTGATCACCTCAATTAAATGCATCGAAGGCAACTCGTTTTTGATCCCTGCGATACAAGCTTGACTTAGTGCAGGGGTCACAAGAATATCAATTGTATACTTTTTACCTTATTTTCGTCTTTTGTAAATATTTTTTGTAAACTTCATTTTTAGTATTAAATATTATTTTATTTTATTTTTATTTTATTTATTTTTATAAATCTTTCCTCTTTATAATATTAGTGTAGTGTAGATGACAATAGCCGTGTGAGTCCCCGGCAGAGTAGAATAGGACCACCCTCTTTCTTACCGAGGTGTCGTACAAGGCGACTAAGGCAAATATGCAAGCAAGTTCATCTGCACACAGAGAAGGAAAACTCTGCAATTATATCAAAACCCTCGCCAACCCGTCTGCCGAGCGTGGTGAGTATGGCATTTACCCCTCATGTTATTGAGGGAGGCCCGTGCTCCAGCAGTGGGGACGTATATGGGCTGATGACAATAATATTTTAAGAACTCCGTGATCTGCCATAAAGCATGCAATATTTTACATATAATTTATTTTGTCGTATGTTCTCGTTTCACCTGCTCGTTTTATCGCATATCTAGCATCAGTAGGGAACAGGCGGCAGCTCGAGCACGATGGCGACAAACTCCCGCGGCGCGCCACTCGGCTGACAGTGAAACTTCACTTTGATTGCGCGAGGGCCCCGCGCAAAGGCTTGCCTGCCCTCTGGCTTTGTCAAAGTTGACATTTTGACATAGGACCGCAGCGTACCGCGAGCTATCACCATCTAGATCTGGGGAACATTTATATTACTAATTGTCTTTGTAATAGATGTATAAATTTGAAACGGTAACTCAAAAAGTTAAATAACTTCTTGACTTAAGAGATTTTTAACTTAACACTACATATGGTTACGGCGGGTTACGGTCATTAAGACCTCACTTTTAGTATACTGGGTGAAAAAAAACCTCCTACATAAATCCAAAATCCTGAAAGAGTATCACTTATAGAACACTTTTTATTTTTTAATTTTTTTCGGTGGGATTTTTTTTCCCCTAAACTTAGACACCACTCGGATGCAACCCCGAGCGCAAGAGTAATGTCTACGTTTAGGCAAAAAATGAATTATTCCCATTGATAAAGTAAAAAAATTTTTTTTTTTCATAAATGTGTTCTTTGAGTGATACTGGTTCAGGAGTTTGAATATAGCTAGGATGTTTTTTATCACCGTGTATAAAATGGCGAAATATATAACAATTTCACAAAGACAAACGGTAACCTTTTAAAAAGGTTAAAAAGGTTAGATCCGTAGCCCGGGGACATTTATATAACTAAAAAGGTCCTTTTTAGTTATATAAATGTCCCCGGGCTACGGATCTAATCGTACTCGAGCTGCTGAAAGAAATCGACAGCCCTGGGTAATAAATTTCTTAGGTGCCTCCATTATTAAAATGTTGCAACTTTATGGTAACACAAAAAACTATGCCAATTTTTATTTAAAAGCTTAGGGCAAAGATGTGGTCGAGGATGTAGAGAGCTCACCCAGAAGAAGCCTATTCACTCGCACTTTAAAGATATTTGGGTTGTATGAACTCGGAAATACAGACGCCGGCAGGGAATTCCACTCCCTGGCAGTGCGCAATATAAAAGATGAAGAATAGCGCTCAGTACGTATCCGAGGGACGAGGGTACGTATCTATGTATGTAAATTATGTCTTATTCACTCTGTCACACTAATTGACGGCCGGTTTGGTCGAGTGGTAGTGAAGCTTCCTTTTCATCGATGGGACCTGGGTTCGATTCCCATTTGGGGCAAATAATTGTGTAAGTAAATAAACTCTTTATTTGGGAGTTTTTCTTATTCTTATCATGTATAAGTAGGTATAGTCCAGTATGTGGCATTTTCAAACCGCACCATGGCCTCTGGCTTGGTTTTATTTACTGCAGCCAATCGACAACGGCCGGGACAACAGCTTAACGTGCCCTCCGAAGCACGGAAACGCTCGTGATAAATTGCCACTTTGGTCACCCATCAGGTTCCCTGCCTCTGTGTACGTTGCTTAACCTCACCGTTATTTGGGGGTACAAGACAAACAAACAATAAACAAACAAACAACAACAAAAAAAAAGAGATGTTTGTTCTCAGGTCATGGGTATTCGAGTTTGTCTTTATGTGTGTCCCATCCTGAATGTCCTATAAAATAAAGATTTTTCTATTCTATTCTTAGTGTAGACCTCTCAGTGTGTTAAAAACCTCACGAAAATCTCAATAGTTCAAGACTATGACCTCACTTACTTATGTCGTATTCTCTCTGTTTCTCAGTAAATTTCCGAATCGTTAGATCATTTGCCACGAAGGGCATTTTAAACATTAATAATAATGCATTTACTTGACTTGTTTTATCATAAACTAGCATTCTACCCGGGATTTCGTTCCCGTGGGAATACGGAAAAATTATGTAGCCTATGTTCATCAGGGATAGTGTAGCATGTTAGTGGTGAAATAATTTTACAAATCGGTCCAGTAGTTTCGGAGACTATTCAATGCAAACAAACAAACAATCAAATCTTTCCTCTTTACAATATTAGTCATACTTCCATGCTGGATTGGGAGTGAAAGAATAACTTAGCATTCTAAGTTATTCTTCCAACTGCCTACTCTTCCCAGGTATACAGTAAAAGTCTGTAAGTGGGGTGCGAGGGTTTTTGCTGTATAATGGGCGAAAGGCTGACCACCTCTCACCATTATGCAACTTGTTCCATCTGATAACCCTCACAATTTGTGTCAAACGTGGCATCTAGTGGTTCTAGAACCACTGATGCTCTGCCTACCCCGTTAGGGATTATGGGCGTGAGCGTATGAATGTCATAAAGAATAGAATAGAAAGAATAGAAAAATCTTTATTTTATAGGACATTCAGGATGTCACTTAAAACAAGTCAAGATTACAATGAAATACATACAAACATACATTAAACGATTTAAATACATTCATACGCATTCGTTCTTTTGACCCTACTGACTCGACGCCTATTTGCAAAGGTGCAGTCTTCCTCATAGAAGAACAGGCAAGAAACTCTGAGGTTGCTCTTTTAAATCGCATTACAAATTTTCTTATTTACTAATTTTAACAAAATCTGAAATAACTCTAGAGCTGAGCAGTTCATTCCCGTGGCTGCCTGTCTGATAGATAATCAGAAATTTTGTAATAGCCCTTTTTGCAAGTAAATATACATATCACCGTTACATTTACATGGTCAAACCCGTAATATTGTAATCTTACTCAATAAGATCATAATCGCTCGCTACATTGTGAACTGACTAAATTTTTGTAACATTGAGGGACTTTTTTGTAATAATATTGCAACTTTACTGCCGAAAATGTCTTAACCTTTTTTTTTTGTTTTACGTGGAGAAAAACCTGCGATCCAGGTATCCAGCCCCCGGGGGAGGAACTGGGTTATGTGGGATTTCTACCCACTAAAAAACTCCACGGTGATCACCCTTGATGCTCTTCGGCAGGTTACGGGATCTCCGAAGAACGCACAACTCAACTTGACTTATCCTAATTACCTGCAGGCTTAAAGTTTTGTGGTATTTTTAACCGACTTCAAAAAAGGAGGAGGTTTCTCAATTCGACCGTATATTTATTTTTATTTTTTTATGTATGTCCGCGGATAACTTCGTCGTTTATAAACCGATTTTGATTATTCTTTTTTTTTTTGGAAAGGGAGTATGCCAAGGGTGGTCCCATGCTAAGGAAACCAGGATCTGATGGTGGAATCCTGAAGAAATTGAGGGAAACTCTCGAAAAAATTGTCTTTTTGGGATTGAAGTCGGTGACTCTTACGTTGACGTGGAATTATAATTTTACTGGGCAAATTGTAATGTCGCGGGAGATAATAATTTCATTAATTTCACAGTTTTCTTATGTACCTTTTAGAACAAATTGATATGAGTCTTAACAATAATGCAAATGTCTCTTTTAAAACCTAGCTCCTTCGTGCCACGATATTCGTTAAATTTCATAGTTATTGTACAGAGGCCGGCGCATCAGGTTACTCCATTTTCATTGCGAAATCTCTCTTATCGCAACAGGACAGAGTGCAAGCGTGTGGTATCCTGGTGTGCGGCCCTTCGTACATCGCTATTGACTACCCGAAAATTATACCTTTTATTAAACACAGTCAAAAATGTTCTTAAAAAAAATCAGACAACAGAATCCATTTGTGTTAGTATAATACTTAAAACTATTGTTAGTACTTAAACGTCTGCCGCCCGTTTTCTAGAGTACCCTGTCCCTTGATAGTCTTTTACGACACACGCCTTAAGGAAGTGGGTGGTGTCGCTCGTGACCGCGTTGTAACGTATGTGTTCAATACGTTACAACGCGAAAGAAGGATAAACAAACTCACATGTATTTATATAATATCATTAAGAGTAGTTACGATGGCTATTCAAAGGCGTTGAAAAGCTTATTTTGTTGTTTGTTTTTAGGGTTTCGTCTGAAATTATAAACACAATTTTCTGGATTTAGAAAAATAATTAAGGCAGCACCTTTGTGGGGACGTAATACAGGGTTTTTTTTTCAATACACATAACATTTTTACACATTTTTGTACGTAAACTTTATGAAAATTTAACAGACCCGTATTTTTTTGTTTTATATCGTTTCATATAAAAATTTCAAGCTAGATCGTCTGAAGCATGAAAATAAATAAAAAAAATTGTATGGAAAAAAAATAACTTCGTCAAATTGACTTGAAACTTGGTAATAGCACTCTTCAACACATTTGTGACACCCATTTTACTGCGTTTTACAAAATTCATCCTCTAAGACGTTAAAAAGGGGTATCGAAATCTGAAAATTTTGGAAAAAAAAAAATTTTCTTTCTTATTTACGTTATATCAACGTTACTGACACCGTAAGAAAAATTTGTGTACTGATTAAAAAGTAAGTATAAGCTGATGACGAGAAAATTTATGAATAACTATTCAAACAGCTCATATTTTTCATGACAGTCTCAATGAACGCTCGGGTAGTTAAAAACTATTGACACGTACATATTTCACAAGTAACCAAACTCTCATTATGGACGGGATATCCTATTTAAGTCTACTAAGCATACTTTATTATATTTTGGATTATGATTTGTTACAATGCAGTACCATTCATCTTAGATTGAATCTTGATCACAGGTCACTTTCATGAATTTCAAAAATAAATTTAATTAAAAATATATTTTAAAAAAACTCATTCCTCATAAAAACAAAAGATTTGTAGAATGATAAAGGTACGGAATCCTCGGGAGCAAGGTCTTTTCGCACTTGGTCGAATTGTTTACTTCTTTAGAATTTTGCAATGTTTTTCTGAATGAACTAAGTACATATCAACCTTTAAATTTTGATGAGTAATTGTGTAAAGTTAATAGGAAGTTGGCCCAAGAACCAATACATTGGCCTTATTGGCGTAAAAATTAAGCAATACTGATTATTAAATCAAAGTTCTGGGTTTTATTCTCACCGAGAATAATTGGTTTATACTGGGTAATAGTTGTTGGCAGAATGATATTTGATTTTCTCTAAAGAGCTGTGCTGTATGAAGAAATTGCGCATAACCCACAGACTAAAAACTGCTGATAATAATGTATGTAATACATTTCAGGGTTCTGTAAGTCTGTTTGTTACCGAAAATTAAAAAAAAGACGTAACACCCACCCATAAGGAAGTGTAACCATTCATAATCCATTGTAGAGGTTTTTGGCCGGATCTCAGCTTGGATGGTTGCTGTATTAACTGAATGAGAGGATAAACAGTAAACTTGATAAAATAATTCAAATGAGACGGAGGACGGGAGGAGCTTATGAAGACGAAATACCCCGGGAGGAGCTTATGGTCCGTGTATTAGAACGCGACCAAGACGCTGAGTATAGAATAGAAACACTTTATTAAATTGACATAGGAAAAAAACTTAATGCTAAAAACAAACACTAAAAAAATAATACATAAAAACATGGAAACATAACACAAAAGAAAGTACTTAATTATTACAATAAATTATTACTGTGCCAATTAATTGGCGCTGGCTCAGCATAAAACTGTTGTGGGCTACCACAACAGCGCTGTTATTCTGCTAGGACCTTGCAAGCAGTGAACGGTTGCGTTTTTGCGACGACTAAGTGAGAGTTAGTGTTTTTATGAAAGTGCGTGTTTGATATAGTAACCCTTTGTTTTTGGTAGTAGAAGTGTAGCAGTCGTCTTGTCATTTTGATAGTGAAAGAAAGAGACAATCTACACTTAAGTATAGATCAAAACTAGATATGACTATTAGACTTAGAGTCTAAAAGGTTTTCTGAAAGGGATAAATTTAACCTTCGGATTACAAGTCTGGCTCATTACCAACTGAGCTATCACCGCTTCCACCGAACTCCATATTATCTGACATCAATTAACTTAGGACTTAGATTCCGAATGGGATACATCCATCTATACACACACGCCTATAATCCCATTCGGGGTGGGCAGTGCGTCATGTAGTTCTAGAACCACATGACGCCATATTTTTACCACAAAAAAGGAACTATATCACCCTGTCTTCAACATTTTGTTTAAAATATGCATGATTGTGCTTTAGAAGGTTCCAAATAACGCAATGTTTATCCCATATCAATAAAAAAAATTACATTATACAGTCTGTGAATCTTAAACAATTGTTTCTTATCGTACGTGCTAATAGAGCAACCTTCTACGTCGCATTGTTTAATTTTCGCAACCGAAGTCAGGATAAAAGGCATGTTAATTGAAATTGCTCATCTTCATTAATTGATGTCAGATGGTTTAAAGAAACAGCGGCCATTTTGGAAAACCTCTCGGCACAAACAATTACTTCGCGGTTACAGATCTACTCAAAATGGTCGCTGTAACGATTGAAATCCAACGGAAAAAGACCTCTAACGTCTAAGTGAAAGTAAGGAAATAAAGGTCATTTTAGCGTGGTCATAGTGCACCAGAATAGCTTAAAAGCGTAAGCTATAGGCCGCACGCGTGCATTCTCTACCTAACCCTCGACCAATCACATTGCATTCGAAATTTGAAAAAGTTTGAAGTGTGATCGTGAGTTTTTTTTTTAAAGACGTTTTTTTGGTTTGCGCCCAGTGGTTCAGTGTTGTGAATTAATATTATTTTTTTAATTTTAATTTTGCAGTTTTTTTGCCGTTGTGTGTTTTTAAGGAAACCAGGCCTAAAGGTAAGTTTTTATTTTTTTGTTTAATAATTATAATACTTAGTTTGATTTTTGAAAACCTGTGTCAATAAATAAATAAAATATTTTACTTCTAACTAAAAATCGACAGTTGAAATAAAAACTCAGCATTTTTTGGCGCTAAAAAATAATCATGCAAGTAATTATTATTATTTTGTGAAAATTTGTTACTGATAGAAATCTCGTAAAAGAAATATAGTTCAGAATTATTATTTTTTACTAATTAACGGAAATACGTAAATAAAATTGTTACATTCATTCCTGAGGTGTGTTTAGATCGTAGTAAGTCGCAATTTGTGGTATCTGCCTACCCCAATATGTATAAATCTTGAACAGTCTTTAATATAAATTATTGTCATCCATCATATTACCTAATGCAGGAATTTCCTCAATTTTAATTATCATAGACGGTTGAATGGCCTAATCTTCGATCAGCTGATCAATGATCAAGATTTACTATTTACCATACAATAAGTATGGGAAGCGATGATGTCAGTTAAACTCATATACACTTACATAAAAAAACATATACACACTCATACATAATAAAAAGGGCAAGATAATAAAAAGAAATAGGCATGATAGAAATAAAAAGTTTATTTTTTATTTTTTATTAAAAGTTATGTTTTGTACCACATGCTGAGTCAGCGCCTTTTTAACTGATATTTTTTTAAAATTTCAAGTTTCATTTGTTGCCTGTATTTTAGTGTTAGTTGAATAAATTTATAGGTATCTGATTTTGCTTTGAAGTTTAGAGTAACTTTTTAATTTTAACAAATATTCTTCTTTATTCTATTAAAAAAATCTATTGGATCATGGGTGAACTATTGTTCTTATTAGAAAGAATGTTTTGTTTGTGCGTTTTTGTGATTTGAATCTGTTGATTTGCCAATTAGTGTTCATTTCTGTTGTTGTTTACTTATCTGGTTTGACTAAAAATTTTTGTTTTTTTTTAAATTAAATTTAATTCTTTCACAATTTATCAAAAAGATACAGAAGTTTTATTTTCTCTTTAAGAAATTAGATTGCATCTGATTTTCCATTTTTTTTTCGAAATGTCAAAGTTGTAATGTAATTGATAATATAGTAAAATAAAAAAACACAAAAAAATAAGTAAAATAAAAAAAAATCCTACTATTTATAATAGAAAAAAAAATGCAAATTCAACTTAAGTATACCTCATCTCCCAAATAAAGCCATAAACACACTCCACACGCAAAGTTGAAATTTAATAACCTCCCAAATAAAGCCATAAACACACTCCACACGCAAAGTTGAAATTTAAGTTTGCAAAGTAATCAGTTATCATGATTAACCATACAATGTATGGGAAATGATGGTATCTGGCACAGTCATACATTCATACATAACATGGCAATGTGCAATCGGGCTAAAAACTATTACATTGTGAAGAAAGGAAGAATTTTAGACATTGTTATAAAATGTGGGTCGAATATTATCTTAGAAGTAGAGTTTGGGTTTTTTTGTATTTTAAAAGACTATTTCAGTAAATATGACACTTCTTATGAGAACACGCGTTCGTCCGATCTACTGATTTCTACGAAAAAAAAACTTTGAGTTCCCATACAAACTTCATCAGCATATAGCGCATTTTGTATATGAGATCAAAATTTATTTTTCGTATTTTGACCTATGTTCCTTGGGGAAGTTGTTCAGTTTCATGGACTGATTAACCACCTGAGAGGTTAAAAGAGAGGTACCTTAAGCCCTGTATATTAATTTGTCAACACGCCGAGTATTAGTTCTTTGATCTCTAGTACTCTCACTAGGTTGACTGGAAGAAATCCCCTCGTGGGATAAGTAGGCCTTTGTAAAGTTATGCCGTGTGGTGATTGGTTGAGAATTATTTCCCCCATTTCTTACCGTGGGTGTCGTAAGAGGCGACTATGAAACACTAATGAGCTCTGCTTCCCATTAATCCACCCCAGGCAGCGATACCTCAATTTGTTCTGAATCTGAGGTGTCGTCCTGTGGTCTCATGCGGTGTGGTAGGCTCTGTGAAGGGCCGTCTAGTTCGCGACCACCCTCCTACCGAAGTCCGACGCCAAACAGCTTGCTGTGTTCCGTCGGTGCGTAGGAGTACCAGTGCCTTATAGGTATTTTCTTAACTCGCTCCATCGTCGACCTCATCTTTGACGTTGGTCAAGATTGAGGTCAATAGTTAACCCATCTTATAATTTAAAAAAATCCTATTACTGTATACTTTTTATCCTCTGTATTATTATTGTATGATAAAGAATAAATACATACATACTTTGTTATAAAACACAGTCTGTCTCTCTGTCTCCTTACCAGCCCGTATACGTCCCCACCGAGGGGCACGGGCCTCCCTTTGAAACACGAAGGGGATTTAGGCCATAGTCCACCACGCTGGCCCAATGCGGGTTGGTGGACCGCTCGTCTTTCGAAAATCAATTTTCTTGGACGGGCGGGTTTCATCACGATGTTTTCCTTCACCGTTGAGCAAGTGATAATTAGAAATCCGTACATAAATCCGAAAAGACGAACTTAGTGGTACAGGCCCACACCAGGATTTGAACCCGCAACCTTCGGATTACAAGTCTGGCTCATTACCAACTGGGCTATCACCGCTAGCCTGTCTCTCTGGCTAAACGCGATAAACTCAAAAACTACTGAACGGATTATCATACAGTTTTCACCAATAGATGGAGTGATTCAAGAGGAAGTTTTATGTGTATAATTCACTCCTAAAATTCACACGCGAACGAAGTCCCGGGCGGGAAGCTAGTCTTAGATAAAATAACACCTAATATTGAGATAAAGTGTAGTTAAAATTTTGATAACTCTTATTTTCATCTTGTATCTATTGTTTTTCTGATCATTGTACGTGCACGTGCATATTGCACAATGGTTATACGCAATTTTACACACACTTAGGTTGAACCCATTTTGTTTATTAGATATTCTAGACTTAGAATATTCATATATGTTATGTTATGACTTATCAAGGAATCTTAGAATTACTTTCTGTTTCGAAATTTGCACATCAAGTTGGGTCGTTCGAACACTCATAAGTCGAGAACGGCTGGACCAATTCTGATAAAATTTGTTATGAAGGTAGCTGACACACTGGAAAACACATAGGCTACATAATTTTGATATATTGTAATATCAAAATTATGTAAGAATAAGTTATTGTAAACTGCATGTAACAGTGAATAAATTATTTGTCTGTCTGTCCGAATTCCCACGGGAACAAAGTCCCGGGTGGAAATCCTAGTTTTTTTACATTGCACTGAACACATTTAATCACTTTAGGCGTGAAAGACGGACAGACAGACAGACAGAGTTACTTTCGCATTTATAACATTAGTATGGAAGTATGGATATTAGTATAGATGTCGCAACTCGCGAAGTATACTTTTATAGGTCAATGTCTTTGCAAAGTCTTTATTAAAATAAATAGAGCTAAACATATGGAAAATGCAAATTTTTACAGTTTATGCACAGACTGACTGAGATAACAAACAGCATTTAAATCGTGTGATTTCGCAATCTGATCCTTGAATCAAAAAAAGGTTTTCACATAGCTGCAGTATTTTGGAATAATCTATTTTATGAGAATTCGATAAAAAACAATTTGCTTTAGAATGGCTCACCTAAGACAAATTCCAGCTTCCTACAGCTCAAATACAACAAACTACGCGGTCATATGTCAAACAAAATTCGAAATGACAATGCCTGAAGGCGAGCAAGCCTTTGCGCGGGGCCCTGGCATGACGCGAGAGCTTGTCACGGCTCGTGCTAGCAATGCTGGTTCAAAGAATGTTTGAGCTAAGGGACAGACGGACGGACGTCATCATCATATCAGCCTATTGCAGTCCACTGCTGAACAAAGGGCTCCCCCAAGGTGCGCCACTTTGTACGATCCTCCGCTTTTTGCATCCAGCCACTACCCGCTGCCTTCTTTAGGTCATCTGACCATCTGGCTGGGGACGGACGGGGACGGACGGATGAACGTGGCAAAACAATAGGAAGATTATCTCAACTAACAGTTAAATTTTTTAACTAAGATTCCTCGTAACTTTAGAAGTTTTATTGAAAAAAATACCCCTTATAGTAAAAGTCCACCTTTGTACCATATCTATTATTTTTTATTGTTGACTTCGATTATTTCAATTTCATTTCCTCTAAAGCCTAGCTGAAAGATTCAAAGTAGCTTGCCTACGTGTTTGTTACAAGATGAACTTCAGGGAGTGTACTCAGGAGCTGTATCAGCTCATTCCACCTGCCCCTATCTTCTATCGGACGTCCAGACGCACTGCAGGGTACCATCCCTATCTTGTTGAAATTCCGCGGATTCACACTGAGCGCTTTTTATTTTTCATATTGCGCACTGCTAGGGAATGGAATCCTCTGTCTGCGTCTGCATTTCCGAGTTCATATAACCCGAATCTCTTTAAAGTTCGAGTGAATAGGCTTCTTCTTCTGGGTGAGCTTGCTATATCCTCGACCGTATCTTTGGTTTAGAGTTATATTGTAGTCAGAGCAAACCCCTTTTAATTAATAATAGGTCTTTACCTATGGAATTGCCGTTTTTCATACATTGTTTTTGGAAAACTGAATTTCCCATACTAACGTTTTTGGATTTTTCTCGGGAATGCGAAATCCAAGTTTAGCAAAATTTTGTGGGAAGGTTTGGACAACATTAAGTTAATTTTCATCATACTTACTTTATTGAAAGTTGTAACTGTAACAACGGTACAGCAAAAATAAGTAATGAAACGGGCAACGGATGAAACGAGCTATATTTAAGCTTCTTTTTCAGAAAATAAATCTAAAGTAAATATATATTAATTTGACTCAATATCTCCGTTATATGGCCAAGGTTTTAAATAAAAAAACAATTTTCGTAATAGCTGTTCAATCAAATAAATTATGAATAGAAAAAAGCTTGAGAAAAAATAGGGAAATTTCATAGGTAAAGACCTATTATTACAAATGCGAAAGTATCTCTGTTTTTCTGTCTGTTACGCTTTCACGCCTAAACTACTGAACCGATTTTGATGAAATTTGGTACAAACATAGATTAGACCTTTGGAATGAACATAGGCTACATTTTATCCCACAGCTGGCCCTGTACTCCACGCGGGCGGAGCCGCGGGCGGAAAGCTAGTAAAAAATAATAATAAAAAAATGGCCACCTTGGCAAAAAATAAATAAAGCGTTCCTTGTTCACTACGGACCTCTAAAATAGAGTCCAAACAATCATTTTACCTTCTGCACATCGTAATGATCTAAATTACGTAAACTATTCCTCTAATGATGATGTGATGTGATGTGACTCGAAGGATGCACATTATATAATGATGTCCGATTTAAGCTGCCAGATGTTCTCAAACTTTTTTTATTTTTATCAGCCATATAACTCTAAAATTTATAAAACTGTATCATCATTCATTCATCGCTTATGACTTTTTCGCTGAACCAATTTTAATCAAATAAAGCTAAAAACAATCGCAACCACATCAGCTTTCAAACAAAAAAATTCGCATCGAAATCGGCCCATTCGTTTAGGAGCTACGATACCACAGACAGACACACACACGTCAAACTTATAACACCTCTGTTTATTTATTAAATTGCCACTTTGGTTACTCATCTAGTTCCCTGCCAGTGTAAACGTTGCTTAACCTCTTTGATCGTTTAAAAACAGCGAGCGCTAATTGAGTAACGAAGGACCTTGCAAACCATTGCCAAAAATTACGGCTACGCTAGTGAAAAGATAAATTTTGTCAAACTTGTCAAAATATCATCACGTAACTTCAGCAAATTGTGTCAAATTGTGTTGGTGTAGTGAGTTAGCACTTCCCTTGTCTATCTGGGTCGTACGTTCGATTATTTAGAGTCAATTTTAAACTTTTCTGTGTCCATAATTTTTTTGCAAATCATCATTATGTAATACTAGCTTCCCGCGCGGGACTTCGTTACTCTGGGAATTCGGGAAAATCATGTACCCTATGTCCTTCCCAGATAATGTAGGATTCTAATGGTGGAAGAATTTTTCAAATCGGTCCAGTAGTTTCGGAGCCTATTCGATGCAAACAAACAAACAAACAAATCTTTCCTCATTATAATATGTATAGATAAGATATAGAAGACTAACACGCCTCATACTTATGAGGATGTGAATCTGCCTATTAAATAATATCTTCTTCTTCTTATCATGTAGGTATAGTCAAGTGTGTAGCGAACTTGGCTAACCCTGGTGTCAGAGTTTTCAAACCGCACAATGGCCTCTGACTTGGTTTTAACGACTGTAGTCAATCAACAACAGCCGGGACCGACAGCTTAACGTGCCCTCCGAAGCACGGAAACGCTCGTTATAAATTGCCACTTTGGTCACCCATCAGCTTCCCTGCCTCTTTGAACGTTGCTTAACTTCACTGATCTAAGCCAGGGAGCGGGTTGCTATTTATAATGACTAGATAATGATGGCATTATTTTATATAAGACAACCTCCTGGAACCTTTTAAGTCCTTTAGCTAGGCCTAAGGCATAACAGTGAAGCCCTAAAAACGATTTTCTTTCGTCAAAACTTACATCACTAATCATAATTGACAGATGACATTTGACATCAATCTGGTCGTATAACAGTCGTCTAATGGCTTTAAAACGTTTACTTACACGCTTAATGTTAAACCTATATAAATAAAAATGAATTGTTGTTGGTTAGTCTGATTAAAACTCGAGAACGGCTGGGCCGATTTGGTTAATTTTAGTCTTGAAATATTCGTGGAATTCCAGGGAAGGTTTAAAAGGTGAGAAAATATGGAAAAAAGGCGTAACGAAGTTGGCCGGGACAGCTAGTAATAAATATGATTAATGTAAATATAGTGACTAGCTTTCGCCGAAGACTTTTCTGATGCGGAAAATGTAATGATTTTTGGATCAGTTGCGTATAAATGAAATTAAAAGTCACATTGAAACATTATGCACAAAACACAAAGGTTGGTACAAAAAAGGGTGAGTTAATTGACACCCTGTAAGGGCGCTGCAACTAAGTACATTTTAAACTTAAAGGAGAATGGGTAATCTTGTATGCACACTGGACCCAAAAACAAAAATTTGACTGTAGCATAATGGTCTGTGTTGTTTTTTATTGCCCTAGTGCAGTAGTTTAATTATTCTAAGAAGCAGGTTTGAATTCCATTGGAGAAAAAGATACAAATTATTTTATCTAAGGTACATAGCCCGTTATTTTATCATTATACTAGCTTTCCGCCCGGGACTTCGTTCCCGTGGCACTTTTTTAGTTTTTTCTTTCATAAGAACCTTCTCCTGACAATAAGGAACAATAAGGAAAAAAAAAAGAATCATCCAAATCGGTCCAGCCGTTCACGCGTGATGCCGTGACAACGAAAATCGGGTTCCATTTTTATATATATAGATTGGCTGTTAATCACTGAATATTGATTTTTAGTAATAAAAATATTTATGGTTACTGAATGTGGTAGCAACAGAATGTATTTATAATAATTATTATTATTTATTATACTTAATTATTATTGTAGAAAAAAATTTTTTTGCAAGAAAAAAACTTTTTTCTCCATTGGAATTCAGGATGTTCCGCCTTAGAATAAATTAAACTACTCCACAAGAGCAATGATTACCAATATAGGTCATAATGCTACAATTAACTTTGTGTTTAGGTACGCTGTTACCTATTCTCCTTTACCAATATAAACTTAAACTTAGGTAATTAAGATAACAATACACTACATCTTATAAGATCCATCTTGCTGTAGTTTTATTTATAAAATAATAATAAAATTATGTTATGTTATCATTAAAAAAATCTTGTATGCTGTAGTTGGTTTTGGCTACATTCAGTTATATTTTTTTTGATGGCTTTCTTTTATTAAAAAGTTGATTTGACTTTAACATCATTTGACATATTCATATTATACTCAAAAAATAAAAATAAAAAGAAATATTTATTTTCAGACCAATGATCCATAGAATGTTAGTGCCAATGCAACTTAAATACTATGTTAGTAAAAAAATATAAATAATAATAAAATAAACACAATTAAACACAAAATAAGGGTAACAACCCCAGATGGGTAGCTTCACCGGACTCTTATATGGCAAATAATAATACTTAATCATAATATTTTACATTAATATATAGAACTTTCGAATTTTTTACAAAATATTTCTAAGAAATATAATATCCCAAGGAAAAACCTCAGGCTCATACTAAGGTTTTCCCTTGTGTCGTGGGTCCCTTGGACATACACAAAGATAGACACGAACACCAGCACCCGAGAACAAACATCTGCTTTTTACACAAATACTTGCCCCGACCGGGAATCGAACCCTAGACCCGATGATCAAGAGGCAGAGTCACTACCACTCGACCAAACTTATAGACAATGAACTTTAGTAACTTCCATGTAGAATCTACACTTCCTAGACGCATCGATAACTCGCAATCACAACAAGCTAAACTATTGAAAGGGAAACCCCGAGGAATCCTAACCGGTCTAGGAAGTCTAACCCTGTACCTAAAGGCTAGACCTAGAACTTTCCCCGTGACCTATAACCTGATGACTTTCGATTTCACCGCTGCTTAGAGCTTGAAATTAGAGGTGCTAAGATTAGCAAAGTCAAAAAAGTCAAAAGTGTTTATTTCATTGAACATATAAAATGATACTTGAACACGTCAATATTATGAATTACATTAGCACTTTTGACTTTGCGCCTATTCGCAAAGGTGCAGTCTTCCTCAGGAGAAGAATAGGCAAGAAACTCCGAGGGTCGCTCTTTTTAAGTCAATCATATAAATTTTCTTAATTTTAATTTTAATTGACTTAATATCTGAATAACTCTGGAGCTGAGCAATTTATTCCCATGGTTGCTTGTCTAACAGATAATCCGAAATTCTATAATAGCCCTTTTTACAAAGTTTTTGTTTAATTATCGTCTTAAATTTTTCTAAAGGTAGGTTTTGAATACACATGGGAATCTTATTGTAGAAGCGTATACATTGACCCATAAAAGAGTTTGTTACTTTGTAGAGACGGCTGTCTAGTATATCCAAGTTATGTTTGCTTCTAGTGTTTACATTGTGCCTATCACAATTTTTCTTAAACAAATGTTCATTTTTCTTTACATACAAAAGATTATTAAATATATACTGGGACGCAAATGTCAAAATATCTATTTCCTTAAATCGATTTCTAAGAGACATTCTAGGTCTCATTTGATAAATCGCGCGAACAGCCCTTTTCTGCAGGACAAATATCTTATTAATGTCGGCAGCATTACCCCACAGCAAAATGCCATATGACATTAGGCTGTGGAAGTAACTGAAATATACGGTTCTCGCGGTTTCTACGTCCGATAATTGACGGATTTTTTTAACCGCGTAAGCTGCTGAACTGAGTCTGTTCGCTAACTTATCAATATGAGGACCCCATTGAAGCTTTGCGTCAATAGTGATACCTAAGAATACAGTAGATTCTACAACTTCCAGTTTTTCATTTTTAACCTGTACATTGGTATTAAACTGTTTAACGTTAGGCAAGGTAAATTTAACACATTTGGTTTTTTTCTCGTTCAAGAGTAGGTTATTTGCAGTGAACCATTCAACTACCTTTGAGATCGCAATATTCACGTCGTCATAATTAGTGTCATATCTTTTCACTTTAAATAAAAGTGATGTGTCATCTGCAAATAATACGATCTCATGGGCCTCTTTAACAAGTAAAGGCAAATCATTAATGTACAGGAGAAACAAGAATGGTCCTAAAATTGAACCCTGCGGGACGCCCATACAGACTGTGGACCCAGGTGATCTAGTGCCGTTAACCTCAACCTTCTGGATCCTATTACACAAATAAGATTCCAGAAGCCTAAGTGCATTTCCTCTTATGCCATAGTGATGTAATTTTTTGATTAGAGTCTCATAGTGAACACAGTCAAAAGCCTTGGACAAATCACAGAAGACTCCAAGAGCATCATGTGAATCCTCCCAGGCCTCAAAAATGTGACGAATAAGCTCAACACCGGCATCGGTTGTTGAACGACCCCGTGTGAATCCAAATTGATTAATATTCATAAGTTTATTAGCATAGAAGTGAGTAGTTAATTGACCAAGGATAATTTTTTCAAAAATTTTGCTGAGTACTGGTAGTATTGAAATAGGTCTAAAGTTGGTGGGGTCAGATGTACTACCAGCTTTAAACAGAGGAATTACTTTACTATGTTTCATCAAATCAGGAAACACACCACCATCGACACAACTATTGAAAATAAACACTAAATGTGGAGCAATACAATCTATTATACAATTTATTACTTTTACTGAAAGACCATCAAGGTCCGCAGTCTTTTTCATGTTTAACATTTTAAAAGTTTTAAGAATGTCAACAATTCTTATGTGTGAAAAACTGAAATGAACCTTACTTTCGTCTACATTTTGCTTGAGTAGCGATTCAGCGAGAGCGGGAGATGAGCCAAGTGATTGAGTAGTGGAGACTGGAATGTCAGTGAAAAACCTTTCAAACTCTGTAGCAATAGCTACATCGGAAGTTAGGATTTTGTCATTAATATTGAGCTTAAAATCAAACTTGCGAGCCTTAACCCTTCCCGTCTCACTATTAATAATTTTCCAAGAAGTCTTAACGATATTACTACTATTTTTAATTTTGTTTCTAACAAACATAGCCTTCGCCGCCTTACATACACGTTTAAATGTTTTGGAATAAGCTCTAACATACTCAACAAAAGTTTCAGAATGGTTATATGCTTTCTCACCATAGAGATCATATAGCCTTTCCCTGCTTTTGTGAATTCCCACTGTCGCCCAATCACTAAACTTCAAGGAGTCATTAATTTTTAGCGTCTTGGATTTAAACACAATGTCAAATTCTTGCTTAGATAAACTGAGTACAGAGTTATAAAGTTTGTTAGGATCATCACTCTCAAATCTTAGATCTGGTAGTTTGGTGATCATATTACTTCTGTAATTCTCAAGCCTTATGTCACTAATAGGCACATATTTGATACCTCTTTCTACAGCCTTTCCACGAAGCGCATCAAAGGAAACTAGTTGGCCCGAGTGATCCGAAGGTAACTTGTGGATAACAGATTTTTCCGAGGGATCAAAATTTGTATATATGTTATCAAGACACGTTTTGGAAGTTGCGGTAATTCGTGTAGGCTCTAGAAATAGATTGCGCAAATTATAACACTTAAACAAGGATATCATTCTTTTACTAAGAGAACTATTTTCCAATAAGTCGACATTAAAGTCTCCACAAACAACAATGTTTTTATTATTATTACTAATTTTGAATAGTGCTTCCTCCATGATTTTTTCAAAGGATTCATATGATGATTTGGGTGGTCTGTATACGCATAATACAACAAGCTGCTCAAGCTCTATACAGGCTAATTCAGTAGTGCGCTCAACAGACAAGCTTACTATGTCATTACGTTCTTTAAACTTTAAATTATTACGAGCAAATATAGCGGAACCTCCTCGTATGGCTTTACTTCTGCTGAATGCACTAGCAACTTGGTGATTATTGAAGCCAAATATTAACTGATGACTACGCAACCAGTGCTCGGTAATACATAAAATATCAACTTTATAACAGTTAATAAATAGCTCAACCAATAATTCTTTGTGTTCCATTCCTTCTAAATTTTGATGCACCAAGTTTATACAATTATTATTTTTCACAGACGGAACATCCTTAGTCATATTGGAGTTGCGAGGAAATCCTTGTCCTTTTTTTGGAGAGGTATTTCCTATTGTCTCACTACTTAGTTTAAAGAATTTTGTTGTATATAAATATTGCTATTATTAATAGCATTTGTCTTAAAATTATGTATGCAATAGGCTACAGTTGTAGCTAAATGTCGTTTACATTTTTTTCTTAAGTACATAGTACTTTTCGTCAGAATAATATTATTAATAAATTTATTTGTATCGAAATACATAATAGCGTCAGCGTCACTATGACTACATAGAATACTATGCACATATGTGTTGATTTTAAAAATTAATTTGTTATGTGCTTGCGTCCAGTTACTGAAATAAGGGAAGGCACAAAAAACGAACTTACAATTAGTTTTATTTTTAATGTCTAGCAAAGTGCACAAGCCCTTATTTAAGTCTGCACGGGAGATGTTTCGAGAGTTTCCAAACATAATTAATACAGTAGTTTTACAATCAAAATTATCATTTGCTATCTTTGAAATCATCGAAGCGGGGATGTCTTTTCCGCATGATTGTCGTTTGTTCTGTCACGTAGAGGATGAAGTACAGCATTACATACGTCACTATTGTAGTGTAATTATAATCACCTGCTACTACATTACAATCTGCTTAGTAAAATCATTTAACCGTGTGGTGATCGGTCGAGAATAACACCACCCCATCTCTTTCCGTGGGTGTCGTAAGAGGCGACTAAGGAAACACAAATGAGACCTGCCTCCTAGTAATCCATCCCAGGCAACGACACTTCATTTTTTTCTGAATCTGAGGTGTCGTCCTATGGTCTCATGCGGTGTGGTAGGCTCTGTAAAGGGCCGTCTGGTTCGCGACCACCCTCCTACCGAAGTCCGACGCCAAACAGCTTGCTGTGTTCCGTCGGTGCGTGGGAGTACCAGTGCCTTTATTGGCATTTTCTGGGTTAACTCGCTCCATCGTCGACCTCATCTTTGACCTTATGGTCAAGATTGAGGTCAAGAGTTAACCAATCTTATAATAAAAAAAATAATAAAAAAAAAAACAAGAAACTTTAAGGGCCGCTGCATTAAATTAGGATAAGTTAGGTCAGAGTGGTTTTTTAATTGTGTTAAATTAGGTTAGGCTTTTTAAAGTTCGGTTAGGTTTAGTTAGGTTGCATTAATATTATAAAAAACTCCGTGAATGTGAAAAAAATTGAGCCATTTTACAAAGTATCAAGAGATTAATCTTACTAAGTCAAATTACAATATTACGGGTTGGTACGTTTATATTTTGCAATATTTAATAACAAATAGATATCTTTTGATCTGAAATTCTACAAGTCAGGAAAAATTCCCAACTTTTATGTTTGGGTTACTATTGAAAAAATAAAGAAAATTCCAGCTTGTTTTAGCCAAGTTTGACCAGTCAAGTCGGACACTTTTCTTTCTAGTCTTTAGCGATTTCAAGCTCTTGAGTATCCCAACAAATCCTGACAACGCTTCTGATTTTAATGCTCTAAGCAAAACATTGAGATGCATCGTGAGATGCAGTCGTTCAGTTGCAGTTTGGATGTCAATGACTATAATTAGATGTATATGTATTTATATTTACTGGCTGTTTCTCGTGATTTAACATTCACGCATTGCGTTGGGCTTGGGAAACTGGCGGTCTTCTTTCTCTATCATACCTGTACTACTAAATAAATTCAACATTTTATGAATGGCTTTCCGCAAAGTCACAGAGTCCGCTAGTATCGCGTAGCAAAGAGGACACAATAGATAGATAGATAAAAATATTTATTTGTAACACTTAAACACACACATTATTTTCAAAATCAACACATACATAGAATAAAAAAGAAGCAAAACAATAAAAATACAAAAAAGATTAATAATAATTATTCTATATGTGTGCCACAGTGCCACAAAATGGTCGTAGCTCAGCATTTGTTTTGCCTTTCGACAAAACACTGATATTCTGCTACAACGCTGTCAGTTACGAAAAGATGATTGGTTCGTACCCCCTAATTAAATAAGTACAGGGACAACAGCACATCATACTATCCAAAACTGTTAAATTTCTTCAATCGATTTTCAATTTTATCTCCAAGCCTTCTCCAAGCATTAGAGTTTACTATCCATTGGGGAAATTTGACAATTTGTGGTAACCTGATGTGCCGTTGACTGTACTTACGATATTGGGTTACTTTAGACTGAAAATTTAAGGAATAGATAGATAGATAGATAGAAAATGCTTTATTTCGGCGTACAACACAGACATCACAATATAAAAAAACAGAAGAAACACAAAAGACACTTAACAGACACAAAGACAAAAACAAATGAAAGACAAAGTAAAGAAATAACTAAAAACATTTACAAACATAAAACAAAGTGCTGCACTGTGCTGCCTGTGTCGCACAGACGAAGTCGGCGCTGGCTCAGCATAATGCTACAGTTGTACCTGTAGCGCTGATATTCTGCCAGGACCCAAGTGCAGCAACAGTCGCCGCCGCCGCGACACATACATAATAATGAAATGGTTGTCCGGCGTCCCCTAATTAAGGCAGTTGAATGACAATGGTGACAATTTTATTCGTTCAGGTGGCAACATTCAGAACTATCCAAATCTCATAGGCACACTCGATGAACACCGCCCCGACTAGCAGTGCCACCGCCAATAGGGAAGTTGACTATTTTTTTTTTATTGTTTATCTTAAAAAGGAACTGAATCCGAACCCTAAACCGAAATAATTTTTGAAAACTATTGAGAAATAAAAAAGTTACCAAGCTATTATTACTAACATAGTTTTAAGATATACTAAGAATTTTCATTCTATTTTTGTATTTTTTTCATTTATATTTAATCTGATTTTAATTTAATTTAATTTAAATTTTATATAATTCTTTCACTCACAAATTATGTAACTAATACTAGCGTAAGTCAACATTGTTAATAACACTATGGGCTAATGACCTGAAATAAAGAATTTGAATTGATTATTAAATTTCAATAGAGGGAGAAACTGTCAAACAACGAAAAAGAGATGCACTTACCGACATGTGACGTCACCGCTTTTTGTTTGCGTAGGTAAAAACGAGATAGCTAGCTCTCCCCACGAAACGAGATAGCTAGTCCTTACGATAATATAAATGCTGATAACTTGTTCATTTATAAACAAAAATGCTGTTTTCGGATATTAATACATTTCTAGCATTATTTTTTGTTTCACATACAATAATTCATATAATCAAACACTGTCAACATCCCTATTGTGGGTACGTTAAGTTGCTAACTAAGACGCCCTCAGTCAAGTTAGCAGTTATCAAATGTATAAGTTCTAAATTTCGCCATAAGAACAGATGAAGTGGTCACCTATTATTTCACTGCCATTGAGACGTCATTAGATTATGGAATTAACCGTGTGGTGTTCGGTTCAGAATAGCACCACCCATCTCTACCCGTGGATGTTGTAAAACTCGACTTAGGGAAAATTGGTGAGACCTGTCCCATAACAACACGCCATATCGGACAACGTCGTCTCAATTTGTCTCATATTGAGATGACGGTCTGAGGTCCCATAAAGTGGTGGTAGGTCTGGCTTCGCACCACCCTCCTACCGAAGTCCAGCGCCAAACAGCTAGCTGTGTTCCGTGAGTAGGATAACCAGTGCCTTTAAGGGCAATTCTGGGTAAACTCGTTCCATCGTCGACTTCATCTTAGTTAGTCCTTTGGGCAGCAAGATTGTGGTCAAGAGTTTACCCATGCTTTGTGAAAAAAAAGGAATAGATGTCCTGAACAATTCCACTTTGTTAATAATTTAAACCCTCGCGCGATTCATGCACCCTCGTGTGTGCAGGATTTGTATCACACGAGGCGTAAACAAGGAACTAATTTAATCAAACGTCAACAAAAGATTGGGTAGAAAGTTGTATTTTTCATCACATTGATTCATTTTTTTTTGCTTTGCTGACATATTGAAAATAACCAAACTTCAACAAAGGATAAACTCTATTTACTGAAAATTACGTTTCATAACCATCCAAACAACTTTAACGTCAAAACTAGATCAGAAGCGTCTTCACTATGTTTAAACTTTAAACAACCAATCACGAATGCGCTCGTACCAATCATTTCATTACAATTATCTCATTGGCTAATCCTGTTACTCCATTGGTTAATCGACAGCTCGTCTCACGATTGGGTGATTTAGACCAATTACGTGCTGAGGTTTTGAATTTCGAATTAAGTCTGTTATGAACGTTTAGAATCTCGACAGATGTGTTTGCATTAAAGACGAGTGAAGAGAACATGTCTATGCCTTACATTAAGTCACATAAGGGTAGCTCTTTAAAAAACTAATAACTAATAGTTCTTATACTGTGAAAAAGTGAGAGTAATAAATGATTATTTTTTACTAAGAAGTTAATGCCAGTAGTAACATACTACGCCCGCACGCGCTTTGTAAGTTTCCCACGAAAGAGATGGTGCGACGATTTAAACTCCTTGTCTAAAGTGTGACGAGAAGCTGGGGATCGCAAGACGTGGAAGAGGAAAAAAGGAGGCCTATGCCTAGCAGTGGGAGTCAGAGGGCTACATATAATAATAACGATATTACTGTACCAATGCGAAAAAAAAGTGATGCAGTAATTGACATGATACATTTTAAGTAAAATTTTCATGTATTCGTATGTGCTTGTGTAGGCAGGAATTTTTATTGAATTCTGTATTGTTCTATAAGCCTAAACAAAGCTTTTTTATCTTTTCTAATTTACTGTTTTACATCACACTTAGAAGAAAATTTACAAAAAATCTTTATAGTAAAAAATTTATAAGACATTCTAAAAATTGGTTTTGTAAATAGGTCAAGAACAAACAATATATTTCCAGACAAGTATATTAAGCAGTTAAAAATTCACACGCCAAAAAAGACAAAGATTTCCAATTAACACCACAATAGAGCCACTAAAACACCTCAATAAGGCTAGTAATCTACACGTAATTGTAAATTAGTTCGCTATAAAACTGTTACACTGTAATTAAGTTGTATAAAGGTTACAAATTGGTGTTATGTGATGACCAGTTCCCATTGTTGACCTTGTGTACACTTTCGCTTTTGAGATCATAGAGTTAATACTGCTGTGTTTTGATGTTCTTTGACCGGTTTGGTCCATTGGCTATAATAACATTAATAACACACCTTTGAGCTAATGGTTCCTAGTCAGTTCCCAGCCCGCATAAACGTTTTTCAAGCAATAAATTAATTGAAAAAATAAAGAAACCCGACTGCGTAACAAAAACTCAAAAGTAAAAAACTAGTAAGTCCAGTAGTCGAGACTTTTGTTATTGAATATTATTGAATAACATAACGATTTTAACAATCGGGACCCATTATTAGGAAGCCAGATTTTTTATGGCTCCCGACTGTTAAAATCGTTTTGTTATTCAATAATATTCAATTATAAAAGTCTCGACTACTGGACTTACTTGTTTTTTTCTTTTCAGTTTTTATTACGCAGTCGGATTTTAATTTTTTTTAAATTAGTTTATTTTATTTTACACTTTTAGTTAGGGTTAGATATTTATTTATTGATTTTCTGATTAGCGGTATATATACCTCACTTGCATACGAATTTAATAATTTCCGAATTAAAAGCCTATATTTAAGAAAAAATCGTTAGTAACTTTAAATCGTTATAGAGCCTCAAAGGTAATTTTTTTTTATTACAAATCTATTCAACGACTTGACATAGTTCATCGATTTTCATTTTTTCTTTTTCACATTATGGCCCATTTTGAATAGCCCATTTTGATTTTTCAAAATTTTTAAAGTTTCTATGATATTTGCGCTATAATGAAAAATCCAATGACGTATCTTTTATCACAATAGGCCCGCGCGTTTGGTCTAAATAGTGCCACAAAGGTACAAACCCACATACATACTTACATACATAGGCTGATAAACACATTACCCTCTTTTGCATCGCGCAGTCGGATAAAAAGTAAATGTTAGTTATAGTCTCGTTGTTTGTCTTTGTATGAGAAAACCTTAGTGTGGGCTTTAGTGTGTGTAGCGTTTTTTGAAATATATTAGCTGATGTGCTGTTGTTAAGACAGTCGCTATAACGCTACAACAATGGGTACAACGCTAGTTTAAAGTAGAATGCTAATGTAATTTGATAGGATTATATAATGTAACGGGGGCGCACACAACATCCTTCGTGCCCCAAATGCCAACCTGACCAACGGACGAGGCTCTGGCGACCGAACCGATGGCGGTATATCCATCTAGTGCTGGGGTAAATTCCTGGCCAACGACAGGCAGCAGTGTCGTTGGTGCGATACCCAGTACCTGCGCTCACCAACCCGCTTGCCCAGCGTGGTGAGTATGGGCAATATCCCCCCAATGGAAGCACACCAATATTCACGGCCCCTAGTTCCCGGCCGCCCTGCTATTCCAGGCCACGGCAGCGGCCTTGGTTACGGCAGAGTAGGGGGTGCTAAGAATCTCCGGGTTACGGACGGCTGCCAAAAACTGACCCTGGCGACGTATAACGGACGCAGTCTACGACTGGACGAAAGCTTGGCGATCCTTGAAGCGGAACTAGAAAAGATAAAATGGCACGTGGTTGGGCTATCTGAAGTCCGAAGAGAGGGGGAGGATACGATAACCCTAGACTCAGGCCATTTGTTCTACTTCAAGGAAGGAGACCAGATATCCCAAGGTGGCATAGGTTTTCTTGTCAATAAAGCACTCCATGACAACGTGGTGGAGATATCCTGTATATCGACCCGGGTAGCGTACCTTGTACTGAAACTGACTAAAAGATACTCTCTTATGGTCGTACAGGTATATGCGCCGACGTCGAACAGCTCGGATAATATGGTCGAGGCCCTATATGAAGACATTACCAAGGCCATACACACAACCACCAAGACCCAATTCACCGTTGTCATGGGGGACTTTAATGCTAAAGTAGGGAAACAAATGCGAGACGATTTGCATGTTGGGCCACATGGATATGGATGCAGAAACCATAGGGGACAGATGCTAGTAAATTTCCTCGAAGCAGAGGGGCTCTTTTGTATGAACTCGTTCTACGAGAAAAAACCCCAAAGGAAATGGACCTGGCGAAGCCCCGATGGCAAGACGAAGAACAAGATCGATTTCATCCTGACAGATAAAAAGCACATATTTAGGGATGTCTCCGTGATCAACAGGTTCAATACCGGAAGTGATCACCGCATGGTTAGAGGCACCCTAAGTATCGATTTTAAGCTGGAAAGAAGCCGAATGATGAGATCTGTTCTTCGTCCGACACTGCTCCAAGTCGAGAAAGGCTTAGATGCCTTTCAGCTAGAGCTGAAAAATCGTTTTGCCCTACTCGAAACTACAGGCAATATTGACAAGGACCTCGAAAGCGTGGCACGTACAATAAGCGAAGTGGGAGCCAGGCATTTTAAGGGAAAGCGAGCAAGCCGGAAGTCCAAACTTTCAAACGAGACTTTGGAACTGATGAGAGTACGACGGGAAACGCCGGAGGATGTTTTGTCAGATCCCCAGGCACTCCATAGAAAAATCCGGAAATTGGTGAGACGTGACCTCCGAAGCTCTAGTACTCGCCTCATACAGGAGGCGATTGAGCAGAACCGGGGGTCAAAAGTCTTTTCCAAGAACCTGGGAAGGAGTCATCTGACAAAGCTAAAAACCTCGGACAGCAAAATCGCTGAAATCGAGGACTTCTACGGCAAATTATATGCTTCGCGAAACCCGAAGCTTCCACCCGACGCCAACGATCCACGTGCCATGCTTACACGCCACTTCACCGACGACCTCCCAGATATGGACGAAGACGAAATTGCGGCGGCTCTCCGACAGCTTAGCAATGGGAAGGCTCCCGGCGAAGACGGAGTAACCTCAGAGCTCCTGAAGGCAGGAGGAAGACCGATAGTCAAGGAGCTCAAAAGGCTTTTCAACTCCGTAATAACCAATGGGACTACCCCGGAAGCTTGGAGCAGGGGCGTGGTAGCGTTGTTTTTCAAGAAAGGGGACAAAACTCTCTTGAAAAACTATAGACCAATTATGCTCCTGAGCCATGCCTATAAGCTGTTTTCGAGAGTCGTCACCAATCGTCTGGCCGCTAGATTTGACGCCTTCCAGCCACCGGAACAAGCAGGGTTTCGCAAAGGCTTTAGTACCGTAGACCATATCCACACAGTAAGGCAGGTTATGCAGAAGTGCGAAGAGTATAACCAGCCACTGTGTCTAGCTTTTGTGGACTACGAGAAAGCCTTCGACTTAGTCGAGACCTGGGCAGTTCTGGAGTCCTTGCAGCGTTGCCAAGTCGATTGGCGATACGTGGAGGTGAATATGGCAACGATGACAGTCCAAGTACAAAACCACCGTACAAGACCAATCCAATTGCTCAGAGGTGTTAGACAGGGGGATGTCATATCCCCGAAACTGTTTAACAATGCTCTAGAGGACGTCTTTAAGATGCTAGATTGGAATGGACTGGGCATATCTTTTCGTCATATCTTTTCGTCGCCACTCCCGCAGTGTCTAAAGACCAAGGTCTTCAATCAATGCGTCCTACCAGTCATGACCTACAGAGCCGAAACGTGGAACATGACAGTGAGGTTGGCCCACCGATTGCACGTCGCTCAGCGAGCAATGGAACGCTCCATGTTCGGGATCTCGCTAAGGGATAGAATCCGAAACGAGGTCATCCGACAGAAAACCGGAGTGATGGATATTATCCAAAAGTGTAGCAAGCTGAAGTGGCAGTGGGCTGGCCATGTCTGTCGCAGAACCGACGAGCGTTGGAGTAGACAGGTTCTCGAATGGAGACCACGTCTTGGCAAACGTAGTGTAGGACGCCCCCCAGCCAGATGGTCAGATGACCTAAAGAAGATAGCGGGTAGTGGCTGGATGAAAACAGCGGAGGATCGTGAAAAGTGGCGCACCTTGGGGGAGGCCTATGTTCAGCAGTGGACTGCAATAGGCTGATATGAATGATGATGATGATGATGATGATATAATGTTCGTATATCACTCCCAAATCCAGTGAATCCTACGCGATAGTGAAATGTTGTACAAGCGTAGTACTTATTTGGAATCGCATAGCCACCGTCCGCCTTTTTATTTGATTCGGGGTTAAATAGCACAAATTAATATCTTTTACGATTGAATACGAATAAAATTCAAACAAACAATGCATTCTATACCACTTTTAAAGGCAATAAAGTACCAGGGGAGTATAAAATAACAATAGTTTCACTCATTTTTTAAAAATGGCGTCCACAGTCTTGATTTGGACAAAGTTTGATTATTTCAATAAAAAAATTAATGTAATATGGCGAAGGCAAGAAAGTAAATAAAGAAACAGTATCAAGTAGAGAAACACTTTAAGGTTTGTAGTACGTCACAGCCTCGTCCGTTGATCAGCTGGGTGCGCCGCAGCAGGTGAAAATGACATTTTTAGAGCACTAAGACGTAATGACCCATCATCAAAAAAACTAAAATCAAAAATAATTTATTTCTGTCTCACATATTATTCGTCTAATTAGGTAGAGGTGGCACATTCTCCGAATTGTGGGCAAATGGTGGTCACAGTAGGAGAACACCTCAATTTTCCTTGATTAAGTACCGTACGATATTTTTAAATCATTTTTGATGGTCGGATCTATAGAGTCATCGATTGATTGTTGGTTTAATTTAATTTTAATGTACCGAAAATAAATCACAAAGGCGCAAATCCACATTTTCCTAAGTGTCACAATTCCCGATTTAGTATTAAAAAGCTGAATTGTGTCAAAACAGAACAAGATACAAACTTAATACTTTCTGACATAAATATTAACAAATCATTCTGTTTAAAAAGCCAAACCTTAATTTGAATTAATATTAAAAAGACTTTGTAATTCGTCTTCAAAGTTAAGGTCACCATTTTCTTCTAATTAGCCTAAGCACACCTTGTCACCCTAGTAACTCGGTAAGTAAGTACATTCTGGAACTCCCCGTGACTCCCGCGCACGCCTTCAGTAGTTCTCTATCTGTGGTGCAGGAGAGACGCGTGCACGCCGCTTCGTTCGGAAATTACGAGGTAATTAAACTTGATTCTCCTACTTTGTCAAAAAATATCGTGGATTTTCAAAGGGCAATATTTTCCAAAATATGAATTAATTATTTTCAAAGTTTTAGTCAACTTATAGATATCGGTAGTGACTTTTTTTAAAACCATACCTACAATTTATAGCAATTCAAGGTCAGAAGCAATTCCACTAAAACTGAAAATTTCACATTTGCATAATTCACATTAGCATAATTTTTCATAATCAGCTAATTAGGCCAATGTGAAATTCTAACTTGTAACCGTTTTTCATATGTTCAAAATAGCTTCCAAGTCCCTAAATATGTTCCAAACTTGTTCCTGACTATAGTTTTCACGTTCAGATCATGATACTGTCTCTGCCAGCTTGTGATCCTGTTCTTAGCATCTCTGCTATGGACCTGATCTTGCTTCACCGCTTTCTTGCGGAGAACCGCTCACTCCCGATCCCGTTCTTCCCTATAGGTATTGGTATGTGATCATGCCTACATCCTGCTCCAGTCTCCGCTCTACCCCGATTTTGTACCTATCTGGATCTGGTAAAACTGTCATGTCTCTATTTGCTCCCGATCCAGTTTTTCTATCTTCACGTGATCACGTTCACATCTGGTTCCTATCTCTTTTTGCATAATGTTGTTATTTATACTTACCTTTGTTCATGACCCGATTTCATTCTTCTCTGTAGTCGAACCTTCGGTCATGTATAACCTCCGATCATGATTATTTCTAGGATACACCTATATTATTACACTATGCTAGTCTTAGTTTATAGACAGTCTGTCTAACTTTGAATTTTGTTTGTATTTTTTGTAGATGGCTAAACAAAAAAAAAGTTTCATCAGAAAGAGCCAAAAAAAATGCTTTGAATCAAAGAAACTGGTATGCCAGAAAAAAAAATGACCCCGTCGAATATGCTTTATTGAAAGAAAAAAAAGACAACGATACCTGAAACGTAAAGAAAATAAAAAAGTTGTGAGTATCAATGAAAAGTCGAATCGGAAAAAAAACATTCAAAGAGCCCAATGGAGAAAAAAATTGCAAAACCTACTATGAAAAGCAACAAAAAAAAGAGGATAGAAGAAGCTAAAAAACAAAAAGAGCAACTGGAAGAAGACAATATCCCTAGAGCTGTAAGCCCAGAGATAATCATTGTACAAGAAAATAATTCTTTGTCTCCTGCTTCTGTAGAGGCCCTAGATACTATTTCAAATTCATCAACACCAATATCAAGAAGTGTTTTGATTCCGGAAAAAAATGCTAGTGATATTGAAGTTTTGTCTCATGAGTCTGTATCTGCAAACTCTAATCAACAGCGACGTGTTACCAGAAGTAGTTTTTCAAGTCGGGTGACTACTCCAATCCGTCAAATTGTTATGGATAATAATACCAGAAGCCAAACAAAACAGCGGATTGACTGTTAAAATCACTTCTTTTCCAAAGGAGGTCATTGCAACACTGGACCACATTTTAAAAGAGTTTTATCCACACGCAACGAACATAAAAAACCAGTTCCAATTTATAAGAGATATGAAGGACAACTTACTTGACTTTGAATGCCTGATCCACGTTGATTTCAGTGAAAATTTTGCGACAAAACACGTAGTAGAACCGCAAAGTTGTCACTTCCAATATCGTTCGCAAATCTCAATCCACACAGTTGTCCTTTATTTCCGAGACTATACCTGCGAAGAGTCTTTGAGAACAAAATCCATCTGCACTGTGTCTGAATGTTTGCGTCATGATGTTGCTGCTATATGGGCGCATTTAGTCCCAGTACTGAAGTTTATAAAAACCAATCTGCCGAATGTCAAAACTTTGCACGTATTATCCGACTCCCCCAGCAGCCAGTATAGAAATAAAGGCATATTACACGTTATGAGTAAGCTGCATTACGATCTACCAGAGTTACAAATAGTCAGTTGGAACTTCCAAGAAACTGGCCACGGCAAAGGAGTGTTATGTTTTTATTATTTAAAGTAAGAAGTATTTCTGCCAAAAAAGAAATGTGAAGTTTTTCGAAGTTTTGGTATTAAAAATTTCAACTACCTAATTAGTGTCAAGCCTGATGCTAAGACTCACTCTGTGATTTAATAATTAAGACTAGAAGTGTTTTAGTTCATTTATAAGGAGAATTATGTTTCTATTATTTAAAGTAAGAAATATTTCTGTCAAAAAAGAAATGTGAAGTTTTTCGAAGTTTTGGTATTAAAAATTTCAACTACCTAATTAGTCTCAAGCCTGATGCTAAGACTCACTCTGTGATTTAATAATTATTAAGACTATAAGTGTTTAAGTTCATTTATAAAGAGTATTCTGTTTCTATTAATTAAAGTAAGAACCATTTCTGCCAAAAAAGAAATGAGAAGTTTTCCAACCTTTTGGTTTTAAGGATTTCAACTACCTAATTGGTGTCAAGCCTGATGCTAAGACTCACTCTGTGATTTAATAATTATGACTAAAAGTGTTTAAGTTCATTTATAAGGAGAATTATGTTTATATTATTTAAAGTAAGAAGTATTTTTGTCAAAAAAGAAATGTGAAGTTTTTCGAAGTTTGGTATTAAAAATTTCAACTACCTAATTAGTCTCAAGCCTGATGCTAAGACTCACTCTGTGATTTAATAATTAAGACTAGAAGTGTTTTAGTTCATTTATAAGGAGAATTATGTTTCTATTATTTAAATTAAAAAGTATTTCTGCCAAAAAAGAAATGTGAAGTTTTACAAAGTTTTGGTTTTAAGAATTTCAACTACCTAATTGATCTCAAGCTTGATCTAAAACTCTGTGATTTAAGACTCTGTTTTAGTTCATTTATAAGGAGTACGTAATTAACACGTAATAAATGTTTAATTAATACAAAAGTATGTGTTTTGTATGAACTTAATAATTATCCTAGTACGTTTTCACATTAGACCATACACACACATTTCACACTCAAAAGCTCACAGTAAGGTTTTGCCTTGTGTCGTGGGTCCCTTGGAACTAACACATGACATATTGACAGACACAAACACCCACGACACGAGAAAATCTGCTTTTTACACAAATGGCTGCCCCAGCTGGGAATCGAACCCAGGTTTTCACATTAACACAATAAGTTTTCACATTAGCATAATACGTTTTCACATTAGCATAAGCATCACATTAGCATAATCATTAATTATAGCTTATTTAATTGAGATATTTAAGTGCCTCCCAAAAAGTCATTATACTTACGAGTACCTTAATTCAGATTCATGCTCAAAATATGTAATATCTAAATTTCGTAAAATGTTTAGGCTAATGTGAAATTTGCCCAAAATACGGAGAATGTGCCAGGTCTCCTTTTAGGCATGAGAATGCCTGTGTCAGGGAGCTCCGCTCTTCTCTTAGATACAATTCTGCATATATATGTCATGACATCTGTTATTGCCGTGTGGTGATCGGTTGAGAATAACATCGTAAGAGGCGACTATGGAAACACAAATGAGACCTGCCTCCCATTAATCCATCCCAGGCACCGACACCTTAATTTGTTCTGAATCTGAGGTGGCGTCCTATAGTCTCATGCGACGCGCTAGGCTCTGTGTCTGTCCGTCCTGGTTTGCGACCACCCTTCTACCGAAGTCTGACGCCAAACAGCTTGCTGTGTTCCGTCGGTGCGTGGGAGTACCAGTGCCTTATAGACATTTTCTGGGTTAACTCGCTCCATCGTCGACCTCATCTATGATTAAGGTCAAGAGTTAACCCATCTCATAATAAAAAAAATGCATACTGCAATATAGACTACAGTTTTGCGAATAGGCCTAGAGTTACTTTAAATGATGTTAGGTTACATTCTGAAAATATAGCTATTTTTGACTAGACTTTGACATACACTAATTAACCGTTTAGCTAAAAAGCAGCATCACCATCTGACACCTTATAAGACGTACTTAGCACTCTAACATGACCTTTCGTAATATCACCATTACGTCACAAGTTAGGTTATGTCATGTCAGTGCACCTTCAATTGTTTTTCGTCATGCTCGCGAGAAGATGCGCAAGATCTTGTTATTTTAATGTAGGTTTTCTCACGCGGTCTTTGTTTTGAGACGACGTTTTTTTATTGTTGTTGTTTAGGCGAAATATGCAAGTTTTTGACGGAAGAGTTTCCGTGTTAGAGATATTTGTTTTAATTTTTCACTTACGGTACCATACGTTTTGGGGTTGGCAGAACATCATTTGGTTAAGAAACCACTTGACACCCTTTGATATCTATTTCTGAGGGTTATTACATAGAATATGAGTGTAATGTAGTGGTAGTTAGTTGACTGCCTTTCGTCCACAATATAAAAAAAACCTTCACGTCCCACTTACTGGTTTCTACAGAATGCTAGATAGATATATAAACTCTTTATTTATCACACAGTGCAACAAAAACACAATTACAAGTTAACAAAATCAAACAGGATAGCACTTCATAGCTATTTGAGTGTGAACTGTGCCAATGAAAGGGCCTTAACTCAGCTGTTATGTTACAGCAGCCAAACGCTGCTGCAACACTGATAATTTTGCCAGAACCAGTAGTATGCCTGGGAAGAGTTAGCAGCCGCCACATTCTAAGTTATTCTTTCACTCCTAATTTAATAAGGAAGTCCTTAGAAATATTTGGTTAAGTAAGAACGATGAGTAAATTAAATTAACATTCATTTAAATTACATTCATTCATACATACATTACCTAAATGTACATTCGGATGCAAGTAAGTCACTTAAGCTGACCTCAGGGTCACGATCTTCCGAATGACCTCAAATAACAACTTGCATAATGATTGTATTTCACTCTGTACGTCTGTTAGAGTGTAAGTACTTACATTGTATTTGTAAGATGGCAAAAAGAGAAATTGTAATACGAGAGAAAATATTACATACGTACATACATATGTTCACGCCAACAATCACTATGGGAGTAGGCTGAGCATGGGACCACTTGATGCCAGATTTGGCATAAATTCTGAGGGTTATTAGATAAAACATGATGTATAATCGTGAGAGGTTGACCGTGTGGTGATCGGTTGAGAATAACACCACCCCATCTCTTTCCGTGGGTGTCGTAAGAGGCGACTAAGGAAACACAAATGAGACCTGCCTCCTAGTAATCCATCCCAGGCAACGACACTTCATTTTTTTTGGGATCTGAGGTGTCGTCCTATGGTCTCATGCGGTGTGGTAGGCTCTGTAAAGGGCCGTCTGGTTCGCGACCACCCTCCTACCGAAGTCCGACGCCAAACAGCTTGCTGTGTTCCGTCGGTGCGTAGGAGTACCAGTGCCTTTATAGGCATTTTCTGGGTTAACTCGCTCCATCGTCGACCTCATCTTTGACCTTATGGTCAAGATTGAGGTCAAGAGTTAACCCATCTTATAATTAAAAAAAAAATCGTAACAATCGTAAGCAGTGATAGCCCAGTCGGTAATGAGCCAGACTTGTAATCCGAAGATCGCGGGTTCAAATCCTGGTGCCGGCCTGTACCTACCACTAATTTCGTCTTTTCGGATTTATGTACAGATTTCTAATTATCACTTGCTCAACGGTGAAGGAAAACTTCGTGATGATACCCGCTCGTCCAAGAAAATTAATTTTCGAAAGACGAGTGGTCTAACCCTCAGTGGGCCAGCGTGGTGGACTATGGCCTAAATCCCCTTCGGACGTGTATGGGCTGGTAAAAAAATAAAGATGTTGTCAGCCTTTTGCCCATAGTAGGTACAGCAAAACCCTCGCGTCCCACTTACTGACTTTTCCAGTATGCCTGGGAAGAGTAGGCAGCTGGTACATTCTAAGTTTTTCTTTTACTCCCAGTCCAGCGTGGAAGGAGAAAATATTAGATGGCTTTAAGGCGACTACAGCACCTGAATTACGATTTTATGATGCGTAGATAAGCATGACGCACTGTATTAAATCGAAGAAAAAAATGCAACGGTAATATTCAGGACATAAACTAGATAAGTAGTTTGCTGAAAACATATTCAGTACTTTTGGTTCGATAGAAAAAGCTCACAAAGTCACCTCTAAATACCAATATTGTGTATCTTTTAAGCTATACAAACGATAGTAAAATGCACACAAGAACTTGAATTTGCTATCAAAATGTTCGTGATTGAACACTCTCGATAAGTAGATAACGCATTTTTCGATTTAAGCTGTTACCTTTCCATAAATCTCATTTTTCTAACTTTCGAACATGTTTTTACGCACGCACGCTTTCATAGTCCGTAAACTTCGTGTATCGACACTGTTCGCACTGCCGGCCCAGGCCTGTTGAGAGACGGAGATGACACTATTCCTATGTGTGCTGCCTTTATCGGGTGCTGTAGTCGCCTTAAATTAGCTTCCGAAACTTAAGGATATGAATCAGCCCACTAAAATGAACAACTTTCTCCAAGGAACATAGAGGTCGCAATATGAAGAAAAAAACAACGGGTTGCACTCCGGGAGTGCCGGCAGAAGTGAAAACTTGAACATTAACGTTGTGCATTAAAACGGAAATAAAACAAAATACACAAAAAGAGTTCGTTATTCTCTCAGGATTCGATTCTTCGACGCCTTGCCTACGATTTGATAACTTCACCACTCAGCCAAAAATACAAAAAGACTTTCTTTAGTTCACTTTGTGGTTTCGAACCCTCGACCTGTTTCTTACAATCTGGCAACTTTTCCGCTCGACAGTAAATAGTCTCAATTCAGTAAAATAGTCTATCGGTATTTGCGCGCTGTGTGCGAATAATCGTTGACATCTGTCACAGAGATAATTTTACCATAGGACTGCCATCCGTCCGGGTTTCCACCCATACTTCAAAGTGCACAACGCTGCTTAAGATGTTTCACTTCAAAAAAGGTGGCAAACCTATCCTACGCATTTTCGATCAGGATCACGTGACATCTGACACGAGTTTAACATTTTTTCCCCATACTAAAAGTGCCCAACACCGCTAAAGAAGTTTTCAGTTCAAAAAAAATGGGTTGCACTTCGGGAGTGCTGGCAGAAGTGAAAACTTGAACATATATTACTTCCTTGCGGTCTACTCTCCCTCCGTCCTACGAATTTTTGATGGTCATGTGTGCTGACGCGAGTTTAACATTTTTAACCCATCCCAAAAAGAACGCCGCTAAAGAAGTTTTCACTCTCCCTCCGTCCTACGAATTTTTGATGGTCACGTGTCCTGACGCGAGTTTAACATTTTTTACCCATACTTCAAAGTGCACAACGCCGCTAAAGAAGTTATCACTTCAAAAAATAATCGCCTCTTTGTACAACTTGAGCGGTCACTCAGTTGCAGGAAAGTTCGTTAAATTAAAGCTCTTCTTGTTTACGTCAACGAGATGAAAAGAGATAGTATGATAGTATGATTTAAAGTAGCATTAACTTCAATGGATGACCATTTGAAATAGGTAGTTTTTTTAACTTGAGATTTTATATTTCTCTTAAATTGTTAATAGTAGATAAGGTAACCTTTCATATTTGAGTATCAATAGTAAAATGAGCATAGAAATCCTTACTGATATTATAAATGCAAAAGTAACTCTCAGACCAAAACCAAAAGTGTGGAAAAGAGTAGTGCTAATATGTACTATTAACATATGAATACCAGCTTACCTGGGCCGACGGCCAATTTTCAGCTACCAGGTTCTAAAAGTACTTCCAAAAATTACTCACTTATCTTGAAGTCTGTTATCTACTTTGTGCGAACTGTTGTTGGGATTGAAGTCGGTAACTCATACGTTTTTAACGTGGAAAATTATTACACAAATATTTGCCCCGACTGGGAATCGAACCCAGGAGGTGCCACTACCACTCGACCAAACCGGTAGTCAAAAGCTTAGTTAATACTCTCTGCTTATCGTGTTAAGTTCAAACACTTAAAGCGTGTGTAGACCTTTAACCCAGGAAAATGTCCTTAAACTCATCATCATTAACCATGAAGAGATCGTCCAAACCAGTTTTCACCAGACTGGTTTGCAGTTGATTACCCTCACAAGGTCGTCTGGGAATCGAACCTGCGACCCGAGAACGTGAGAGAAGCTCGCGCTTTCACCGACTCCTCTTAAGTAAATGGCTTTCTAGGTTCGTTTTCCGCGTAGAGAGAAAAGTTTAACGTTTTGTTGTAAGATTATTTATTTATTTACTTTATTGCAAACTTCACAGCTTATACATGTTACATTACATAGCCCTTATATTAAAAATGTATACAGCCAATTAAGAAGTTAAACATATTATAAACTGTAGATTTAGATTAACGGGTAGCATAGATATATGATTAACAAAACAAAATAGATTGGATGAGTAATGTAAAAGTAAGGACAGTGTGTGTGTGTGTCTGTGTATGTATGTGTATGTAAGCGTAAGTAGTTAGTAGAAGTGAAATAAAAACGGGTTGCACTCCGGGAGTGCCGGCAGAAGTGAAAACTTGAATATAATATTACTTCCTTGCGGTCTAAGAAGTTTTCACTTCACCCTCCGTCTTACGAATTTTCGATCAGGGTCACGTGAACCTGACGCGAGTTTAACGGGTTAACTCGCTCCATCATCGGCCTCATCTAGAGTTAACCCATCTCATAATAAAAATTTTAAAAAAAGATTTTTTACCCATCCAAAAAGTGCACAACGCCGCTAAATAAGTTTTCACTTCAAAACTAACACCCGTATTCTAAGAAGTTAACTCGAAACTTCCTCCACTCAACTTCAGCTAAGGAAATCCTCGAAACGACCTCGAATTTGGTATTCTTAGTTGTCACCTCAAAATTCCTTGAACGTGGCATTAAGCTACTCGACGATAGATGGCACCAGCTAGCGTATATTTTTATTCGACATTAACCTTTAACGATATATTATCATAAAGATAATCCACGAAATCTTCACAGTCATTATTTTTTTATATGAAAAAGTAGCATCACAACCAGCTCAAGCATCGAATAAAGCGTTAAAGAAATCTTAAGGTAGGTCGCGAGGTACCTTAACTTTGACAATTGATTACTCAAATCATCCTCGACTCCACTGAGGAAAATTGTAAAGTCGAGGACGGAAGTGTCAAATAAAAACGTCAAAATCCTTGACAGAGGTTGAGTGGAGTCGAGGAAATCTCGAGTTAACTTCTAAGAATATGGGTGTAACACTCGTATTCTAAGAAGTTAACTCGAAACTTCCTCCACTCAACTTCAGCTAAGGAAATCCTCGAAACGACCTCGAATGTGGTATTCTTAGTTGTCACCTCCAGATTCCTTGAACGTGGCATACAGCTACTCGACGATAGATGGCACTAGCTAGCGTAAATCTTTATTCGATATTAATCTTTAACGATTTATTATCATAAAGATAATCCACGAAATCTTCAAAATAATTCATTTTTCATATGAAAACGTAGCATACAACAAGTTCAAGCATCGAATAAAGCGTTAAGAAAATCTTAGGGTAGGTCGCGAGGTACCTTAACTTTGACGGTTGATTACTCAAATCACCCTCGACTCCACTGAGGAAAATTGTAAAGTCGAGGACGGAAGTGTCAAATAAAAACGTCAAAATCCTTGACAGAGATTGAGTGGAGTCGAGGAAATCTCGAGTTAACTTTTAAGAATATGGGTGTTAGAATATGCCAGCTGCCGAGGCTTTCCAGGCAAACTGTAGAAGCCAGTAAGAAGGACGCCAAGGCGTTGCTAGATCGTGGGCGAAAGTAAAAAAAAAGTCAAAAAAGTCAAAAATGTTTACTCGTATTTCATAGAACATGCAAAGTGCTTCTTATCGTGTAGGTATAGTCAAGTATGTGGCGAACCTGGCTAACCCTGGTGTCAGAGTTTTCAAACCGCACAGTGGCCTCTGACTTGGTTTTAACGACTGTAGTCAATCGACAACAGCCGGGTACGACAGCTTAACGTGCCCTCTGAAGCACGAAAACGCTCGTGATAAATTGCCACTTTGGTCACCCATCAGGCTCCCTGTCTCTGTGTACGTTGCTTGACCTCACTGATCGGATGAGATCAGCGAGAGCCACAGGGCTACAAGTACTTATTATTTTAGAGTTATAAATTAGGTAGCAATAAACGAATCCGTCGGCCTTACAGTTAAATTATATTCGTAAATACTGAACTAACTTCGAAGCGTTGACGAGAGTTTGCAAACACTTAAAATATTAGGTCAATATATTCTTGAAATGCAGTAGAGCTTCAGAACATCTCAGACTAATGGATAGTCAATGAAGTTATGATGTAATACGTGCTACTTTTATACTACTGTTTTATAGCTTACTGTCGTATAAGAGTGTGACAAAATAACACTATAATATTCTTCGCGTTGGTGTTTAGCTGTAAAATTACCTTAGGAATTATAAAGTTCGGTGATCAAAGAGCTAGGTTGCGGGTTCAAGTCCTGGTTCGAGCATGTATTACTAAATTAGTCATTTTGGGTTAACGTACCGATTTCTCATCAATTATCGCTTGTTCAACACTAAAAGGAAACATAATGGAACCCGTGCGTCTGAAAAATTAAAATTAGTTTAAATTAATAATGAAAGCGAGTGGCAGCGTGGTAGACAATATGGCTTAAACCGTTTTTATAAAAATGTTTAAAAAACAGTTTTTAAGCAATCAATTTTTAAATTGCTGCCAAACAATATTTGGTCTTCCACGCAAAATAATTAATCCGTTCATACTGAACTGGGAGTAAAAGAAAAATCTGGAGCCAGGTGCCAACTCATCCTAGGCATGTTGTAAAAGCCAGTAAGAGACTCGAAGATTTTTCTGTATCGTTTGCGAAAGACTGACAAACTATCACCACTATACTCATGTTCATATTCATATCTTTATTGCTTGTCACAAAACACAAAAGTTAGTACAAAAAAGGGTGAGTTAATTGTGACACCCTGTAAGGGCGCTGCAACTAAATACAATTTAAACTTACTGCCGTACTCAGAGACGTCAATTAAAGTTAAGAAGTAATTAAATGTCATTCTATCTTTGTTTATATCAACAAGAGTGAAAGAGACAACATCAGAGTTTAACAATTTTTAACTTTAATTGACGTCTCTGAGTACGGCAGTTAGACTTACAATGTTCTCATAACCCTCAAATGAATGTCAAAAGTGTCATCAAGTGGTTTCTAGAACAACATGGCGTTCTGCCTACCCCAAAAGGGATAGGCATGAGTGACTAGATGGATGGACTTAAGTCATTTTTTTAAAATGAACTGTAGAATTAAACGTGTCAAACTTCCCAGCCGTCTCAATTTCAATTAGACTTTTATCACCCTTTTAACTTGAATTACAGGTTAAACAATGCATCTAACCTAACAACAATGGGTGCATGTGCATTAATTGCATTTGCATAACTCGTGGGATTATTGCTATGAGGACCAAATGAACTATATTTCAGTTAGTTTGTTGTAAAACGGCGGCTTTGTATTTGCATATGTACTAGATATTAGCGCATAGTATAACTTGTGTGCTAGTGTTAAACCTGTGTAAGGAAAATAAAAATGTTATTATATTCGGCGGCTTTTAATAAGTAAGCGAAAGTTAAGTTTGTGAACATAGCAACTTTCCCCAAGCAACAATGTCAAAAATCAAAAAAAGTTGCCTCTCTTTTCCATACAACTTGTACGATCAGCTGACTGTCTAAGTATAAAACCACAAAAAATTTTTAAGAAGTTCTATATGGGTTCCTAAGGAGAAGTTATTCAGCTTCAGGGGGAGCGATGCTCTGTGAATTTTCGCTAACTAACTTAGATTCACCCCATTTATATCTTGAAAAATCGAAATACCTAATACATAAATAAATAAGCATACCTAGAACGTGATGAGGTGTATCTTTGGGATGTCATTTATTCATAACATTAATAAAACTTTTTCTAAGAAGCCTTAAGAGAATATTATAGCTTTTCTTTCATAATACGGTCTTCATTCCTGAGGAAATCTTTTTAAGTTGTATGGAGTATCTTAATTTCCTTGGACACGCTTTATTATTTTTAATGTCTTATTAAATAAATAAAAGCTTATGGCGAATCCAGAATGAAGCACAGTTTTAATACTTTCGCAAAAACCTAAATCAAATGAGAATTATAAGTAGGTACTTTCAAATTAAATTCTTCAATTGTTTCATTTTGACATGTCACGAGTAATTAATCAAACTATAATGGTCGAATTGTGCTAGATCCCAAACAAATAAAATTTACTTACTCGCAATGCTTGAGTGACGGTGCGATAGTATCAGCCAGGGTTGTACCCAGTTATATCTACATGTTTTCAATCTGAATACCAACTAAGTTTGAGTGCGGTTGGTCCATCAACCCGCATTGGGCCAGCGTGGTGGACTATACACTTAATCACCTTCCTGTTTTGAAGGGAGGCCCCTGCCCCTCAGTGGGGACGTATATGGGCTGGTAAGAAGTAGTTTGAGTGCCTATTTATGACTAGATCTTTGCCCGTGGCTTCGTTGGTATGTAAAAATAGCCTATGTCACTCTCCAAACCTCAAACCATCCCTCAGAAAAAATCGCATAGATTGCAGCTCCGATTTGACGATAAAGATGGATAAAAAAAACAAACATACTTCTTGCACCTTTATAATATTGTAAGGATTTATTTATAATTTACGACTAGGGTTTTTCAAAAATACTCTTTGATTTTGAAGACTTTTCTCTAATTTATTATTTTTAAAGTCTCCTATAAGACGGACATGAGCTTAGATTAATGCTCTAAGCCTCGTCAAGATGCTGAATAAAAACAAAATAATACCATTGAGAATATTCTTTTTTTATGAGTCAATAAAAAACTAACTACGCCCCTGTAAATAGTAGTAACGTATCATAGCACAGCAGAAACAGCAAAAAACAATAATCCCACGCGCAGGTCTGCAACAGCAACAAACTCCATCAATAAAATAATAAGGCATAGTGTGATCGAGGCGTGTCTAGAAATATTTGACAAATTATTGTAGACTTGGTTTCTCAAAGACTAGATACGATTTTTAATTAACTCATACATGCAATTGAGGCAATAGTCATTCACGCACATGTTCTGTGTTACTATAGTCTGAGATTTATACAATGTTTTTTTTTTCAGTCCTTAAAAGTTGAGGACTAACCGCTGGCTGGCTCAATGTACCCTCTGAAGCACGGAAACGCTCGTGATGTTCTGTGTACATTGCAGATCAGCGAGAGCCACTGGGTTACGAGCGCAAAATATATATATTTTTTTAACACACTCAAAGGCCCACACTAAGGTTTTCCCTTGTGTCGTGGGTCCCTTGGAACACACAAAGACAAACACAAACACCCATGACCCGAGAACTAACATCTGCTTTTCACACAAATGTTTGCCCCGACTGGGGATCGAACACAGGACCCGCCGATCAAGAGGCAGCGTCACTACCACTCGACCAAACCAGCCGGCGTTCTTAAATATGTAGAAAGAGATCGTTGAAATCTTTTGTATAGGAACTCTTAAACAAAGCTGTCACATTAAATTATGAATTCATTATGAGAAATTATACAAGGTGTTTCAAAAAAACTCAAAAAAAAAGAAATTCCTAAATTTAATTTTAAAAGTGAAATAGTCGCAACTCTAGTAATCAATTGCACGGTTTGACATCTTTAAAATGAAAGTTTTATATAATTAATATGACATACTTGTCATATTTGTAATAGAGCTGCGCAATAAGCTAAATTTTAATTAATTTTGAAATATCTTTTTTTTGGGTTTTTTTGAAACACTTTTTCAAAATCCAAGATGATTTTTTTATTGAAACAGTAATAAATATGTCCCCAGAAGATTGTAAAAGTAGTAACATTACATCTATTTCACCCCCGTGACATTACAATATGATATGATATCAGCGCTTTAGTTTAGTGCTACATCACATGCTGAGTCAGCGCCATTTTGACTGCTTTAGATAAGTTTTATGTTGTTCTACTTGTTTGTATTGTCTGGAAATAAAGTTATATCTATCTATCTATCTATACAATACAATACAATACAATATACTTTACTGCACAATTTGAAAAGAAATACAATGATGAGACAATTACAAGTAACTTTACAAAAGGTACAATATAGGCGACCTTATCGCTTCAAGCGATTTCTTCCAGGTAACCTTTGGGTATGAAAAGTCGCATAGTGAAATCAAGAGCGGGCGCAATATATAAACCTAAACAATATATATTGAACAAAATATAAACATATATATAATAATATAAACATATATATCTATCTATCTATTAAACTAATTTTAATTTCTCAGACGCACGGGTTCTATTATGTTTCCTTTCAGCGTTGAAAAAGTGATAATAAATAACAAGTGATAACTAACAATTTTTAAGTTAGGTTAGGCTTTAGGTTCGGTTAGGTTAGCTTTATGGGCATTTCCTTAAGAAAAAAAAATACAGATTTCGTGCCTCACACGACTATCCAGCACATTGGAAATGAACCTACGAAATTCGGGAAAATATCGTTCTGACTTTTTGAATTTTTTTAAAAAAAGGTTAGGTTCCAGAGCAATTCCTGAACCTGATCGCCTTTATTTTAGGCTCAAATTGTAGCCGACTAAATTGTCCAGACGAATTTTTCTCAAATTTTTGATCTCATTCTTTGTTTCCAAAATATTAAGCGCCATATTCAAAAATTCGGAAAAAAAATAATTTTTTGAAGTGAAAACTTCTTTAGGGTGTTGTGCACTTTGAAGTATGGGTAAAAAATAACAAATACTACATACTCGAAGGTAAAAATGTTAAACTCGCGTCAGGGTCACGTGTCTGTCACGTGACCCTGATCGAAAATCCGTAAGGCGGAGGGGTGTTTGATAAATATAGGAAATTAAAACTGCAAAAGTCAAGTGTCATCCGGTGTCAGCATAGAAAAAATGAATAAAATGTTCAAGTTTTCACTTCTTCCGGCACTCCCGGAGTGCAACCCGTTGTTTTTTTTTTCACTTTTTCGGCCATAACTTTTTTTGTTTTTGACTTTCTCAAATAATTCTTTTTGTACCTTAATTACAGCTCTCTTAAATACGCGTCTTTTGAGCCTTTTTTAAATATCATACCTTAACAACTCTCTGAGATATGAGGGGATCGCACTTTTTCGTGAAATCGGAGCCTACACTGAAGCGAAACGAAAAGACATTTTCGTTCACACACACACTCATACACACAAATTTTTGCTTCATTTTTTACTCTATTTTTTTTTAGTTTCTAAGAGCTATGGAAGAGCGGGTTCTCCTGCCACAGGCAAATTCATTGCCTACTAGGAGTTCCCTATTCCTATTACAATATTTTTTTAAAAGTGTTTTTGAAAATATTTTTTTTTGTATTTCCAATGCCAAAAAGTTGCGATAATATTTCGCAAAAATTAGTGAACATACAATAAAAAACAAAAGATACAGTCCTCCTCTTTTTTTAAGTCGGTTAAAAAGCGTTAAAAACGATCAAAAGCATGCAGGGTTATGCAAAATTTGCAATTTTTGATTATTGGTACTATGTTTTTACAAAATGTGTATACACAATTATAGAATAACGAATTTCTGTATAAAAATAGTTAACAAAAGAAACGAAACCTTGTGAAACATACAGAAGATTAGAATGTTAGCCAATAATAACTTGACCTACAGAGTAAAGGGCTTCTAGTTAAATGCGCGATTACCTTTAGCGTGCTTTAAGCTGTCATAAATACGCATTGGTAATGATTGATGACTTGATGAATGATTGTAAATGACTTGACGTAATGACTGAGCAGAAATCATGTACGAATGTGACAATATGAGTATATAACCATGTATTACGCATGTACGTCTGTCTTTACCACATTATTTAGCGGATTTTGAGGACAGGTTTTTTTAAACCCCTGACAAAAAAGAGAGGTGTTATAAGTCACGTCAACGTGTGTACAAGATGTTTCAAAAAACCCCAAAAAAAATTCAAAATTTAATTTTAACAGTGAAATAGTCGCAACTCTAGTAATCAGTTGCACGGTTTGACATCTTTCAAAATGAAAGTTTCATATAATGAATATGACATACTTGTCATATTTGTTATAGATCTGCGCAAAAAGCTAAATTTTAATTAATTTTGAATGATCTTTTTTTGGGTTTTTTTGAAACACGTATATCTGTCAGTGGCATCGTAGCTTCTAAAAGAATCGTCCGATTGTGATGCTTTTTTTTTGTTTAAAAGCTGACGTGATCGAGATACCTAAGTATGATCAAAGTCAATTCAGTCGTTCAAACATAATACGTAATAAAATCAGAGGTTATACAACATTTGTTATTTACTATAATATCTTACATTTGTATAAATTAAGTATAATTACATGATTCCTCAGAAATTATGATGCAATTTGAAAGAAACGCCTTAAAGCCTGTGTCCTATACATACGAAACATAATTTCAAGGAAGTATCAACACGGATATACACTACCCATCTACCTCCTCACGAAGAGATTGATGCACCTTGTTTTCTCCTAGTGCATGCTAAAGATATCGTAAGAAAAAATATGGATGTGTATGTGTATTTTTTTTATACAAGTTAATCAATAGATTGAAAAGCATACAATTAAAATGCCGAAAGTCTGAATACATATTGGATGAAAAAAAATGAGTAGGTAAAAGTATTATATGACAATCTTTTATTGATTACTAAATGATTTTGATTTAATTAATCATATAGGCGACTAAAGCACCCGATAAAGGCAGCACACAGGAATAGTGCCATTTCCGTCTCTCAACAGGCCTGGGCCAGCAGTGTGAACCGTGTCGATACACGAAGTTTACGGACTATGAAAGCGTGCTTGCGTAAAAACATGTTCGAAAGTTAGAAAAATGAGATTTATGGAAAGGTAACAGCTTAAATCGAAAAATGCGTTAACTACTTATCGAGAGTGTTCAATCACGAACATTTTAATAGCAAATTAAAGTTCTTGTGTGCATTTTACTATCGTTTTAACAGCTTAAAAGATACACAATATTGGTATTTAGAGGTGACTTTGTGAGCTTTTTCTATCGAACCAAAAGTGCTGAATCATGTTTTCAGAAACTACTTATCTAGTTTATGTCCTGAATATTACCGTAGTATTTTTTTTCTTCGATTAAATGCAGTGCGTCATGCTTATCTACGCATCATAAAATCGTAATTTAGGTGCTGTAGTCGCCTTAAGCAACACATTTTTTTTGGTATAAGTACTTAATTTTTTATTTTATTTGCATTTTGTAAAATAATAATAAGATCAGTATTATGTAAATTGAACTTTTAAGTAGTCAAAGTAAAGGGTACGATATTGAGTTGCTCAATGCTAATTTATAAATAAAACATTTATTTCGTCATCAAGCGTTGATAAAAGTTTTACTAAGTTTTTACTTTCTATTTTTATTTTTATACAACTTATTTTCATACGATACACATCAAAGTACAGAGGGCAACACATCAGGTTACCACAAGCGTGCACTCTGTGCTGTTACAATAAAAAATATTTTGCAATAAAAAAGGGGGTAACATGATGCGCTGGTTGGCCTCTGTACATATATCTACTTTTCTTTCACTTATAATCCTAATATCTGTTAGTATGTGCATCTGTTTAACATGTTATGTGCATCTTATGTCATGATAGTAAAACGTGAAGTGTTTGGCTTAAATTAATGTTGTGGTTTTGAATATTAGCTTAGACTTAAAGTAAACACTTGAATTTTAAAATATAAATAAAACAAAAAATATTTTCCGAGTACCTAATGAAAACAAATTATTTGTATTGTATTCACGTCAATTGTCTACAAATTATCGACTTAATATGCCCCACGGTTTTATTTTAGTCTAGTCTATGCATATGTTTATAATTCCCACGACTGTATCTATTTTATTATTTTTTGGTTTTTAGTACATTTATCTTAAACATTGCAATGTATGTTTAACATAAAACCGTTTAACTTAAAAAGTTTTTTTACCTATTTTTATTTTCTAGTTTTTAGTTTTTATTAAAAGCGCGGCCATCTGGCCGCCATCTTGGTAGCGGCGGCCATCTTGTATTTTAATTTTTTATAGTATATTGTATTCTGCTTGTTGAGCCCTTCCATTTGATACCCATATTGATGGGATTGATAAAACCTACGTTATCCGCCATTTTGTAGCGGCCGCCATCTTGGATTTCAATTTTTTATAGTATATTGTATTCTGCTTGTTGAGCCCTTTCATTTGATACCCATATTGATGGGATTAATAAAACATAAATTATCCGCCATTTTGTAGCGGCGGCCATCTTGAATTTATAATGATAATGAATAAACATAATTGTATTGTCACCAAAATTCAAAGTGTATACAAAATTTCAGATTAATCGGTTGACAGGAAGAGGGTGAAATTTGAATTACTAAATTTGACCCAAGAATAATAAATAAAACAAACGGGGTGAGCTAAATAAAACCGTTTAAAAACTTACTGTGTTCTATATTTATGAGGTAAATGTTGGAGAATATGAGATATTATTATGAAGTCCGGTATGGTACAACATTGATAGAATAGATCTTAGAAAGTAAAAAAAGAATTTGGGGTACGTTTCAACTATGAAAATGATTTTCTTAAATCAGGTCATTAAAAAGATTTAGGCCTTTTCAAAGGGGTCATTTGGCTGGTTCAGTTTAGTAGTAGTAACGCTGCCTCTTGATCGTTGGGTCCCAATCGGGGTAAATATTTGTGTAAAAAGCAGATGTTTGTTCTCGGGTCATGGGTGTCCGTGACTGTCTTTATGTGTGTTTCAGGGGACCCACGACACAAAGGAAAACCTTAGTGTGGGCCTTTGAATGTGTAGCGTTTAATAATTATCATTTGACCTCTGTTGCCTTTCTTATTGGAGAAGCCGATCAGTCTCCTTAATCTGCAGGTTTCTTGACGATGTTTTATTTCACCTCAAACAAAAGTGAAGTTACAAAAATGAAATTACGATTGCGGGTAAACGGCAATCTGTCCATCAGTCAATCATTTAAAAAGTAATCAATACGAATTAAGAAATGCCCACAGTCGTTCAAAATTTAACAAGAATGACGTAAATTCTCAAAAAATGGCTAAAAATAACAAAATACTTTCGATAAAAATCATCACATGGTCTTTAAGATGATGGCAATAGAAAGTGAAAGGCATCTGAAATGTTAATTTTTATCACTTATTCATACGTATTTAACATATAATTGGTATGTGAAATACTATGTTAGGCGATTTTTAAACTGAGGTAATTTAAAAAAATGTTTAATGTGCTGTTGTCGATTGACTACAGTCGTTAAAACCAAGCCAGAGGCCTCTGTGCAGTTTGAAAACTCTGACAACAGGGTTAGCTAAGTTCGCCACACACTTGACTATACCTACACGATAAAAAGAAGAATGTCTAGTTTTTTTGATGTGACCGGCAGTTTGCTCATCTTTTTAACTTTTATTTTTCGATTAATCATTTATTAAAACAAATTTTTTAACAATTTTTTTATTTTATTTGCAGGTAATCAATGATGGTGACTTTATTTAATCAAAGTACAGAACAAAAAAAATTCTGGTAAATATTTAGAAAGATAAATATAAAAATAAGACCCTTTAGACTACTATAAGGAATGGAAATGTCTGCCTGCGTCTGTATTCCCGGGCTCATATTCCCGGGCCCGAGACTCTTTAAAGTTCTAGTGAATAGACATCTTCTGGGTGAGCTTGCTACATCCTCGACCACATCTTCGCACCTAAGCTAAATTGTGGTCAAGAGCGAACCCGTTCAAGAGCGTAATTAGAGTAGTATTAGTTCTGCAGACCAATTCTATTAAAAAACTACAATTGCATGCCTGCAGCTGTAGTTTTTGATGTGGTTTTATTAAAAAGCTCGGAATAAGGTGTATAAGTCGTTTATTCCATAACATTATAAGAGGTTATACCGAACCATAAAATTAATATCAATTCAATTTTGCCAATGTCTATTTTAATATGAATTATAACTCTAAAATAAAAAAAATGTATCACTTCCGACATTTTATTGCTTACAACTTTTAAACGACTGAACCAATTTTGACTAATTTAGCCAAAAACAATTTCGATTACCTCAGCTTTCAAACAAACAAAAACCACTTTGAAAACAGTTTATTCGTTTCAATTACAAATGTGTTTATTTCATTGAACATACAAAATGTTACTTGAACATGTTAATATAGTAAATAACATTAGCACTTTTGAACATACAAATATTCTTACTTCTAATTTTAATTGACTTAATATCTGAATAACTCTGGAGCTAAGCAATTTATTCCCATGGTTGCTTCTCTTACCAGCCCATATACGTCCCCACTGAGGGGCACGGTTGCTTGCTAATAGATAATAAAAAATGTTGCTTGTCTAATAGATAATAAAAAATTCTATAATAGCCTTCTTTATAAAGTTTTTGTTTAATTGTTGTCTTAAATTTTTCGAAGGGTAAGTTTTGAATACTAATAGTCTAAGCTCCCATTGCACCAAACCCTACCTCACAAGGTGGCAGATCAGAAATGTAATGTAGTGATAGATACTACCTAAGTACACGGGTATTTAGTAGGTTGCCATCGCATATCCTGGAAGAACATTTTTTTTTTTCGTAATCGTATCCCTATTTTGATCGAAAATTACATCATAAGGTGGCAGATCGAAACGTTGACACATCGAAAGGGACACATTTGTAAGTAAGGATCCACATAGGTTGCCAGCCCAAACCCTGGCAGGTTCCAAGGTCAGCCATGTTTTATGAGCCCCAAAAATGGGGTAAATTACCTCATCAGGTGGCAAGCTAAAACTGATGCGGGTCGATTGCCATGGACGTGCCGTTCACTAATATACAGGGTTGCCTGCCTTCAGCCTGGTAGTTTTTCTGGTCAGCCACCTCAAACAATATATGTGGCAAAATTTTGAAATTCTTGTAATTATACTATGATTCAGGGTATAATGTAATAAAAATCAGGATTTTAAATTAAAGTCGACGTACTAACAGACTTGCGTTATATGTTGTTGAAATAATAGGGTAAATGTACCAGTTTTGGTCATTTGTCATCGGTACCTATATCTTAAATATTCAAAATTAATTGTTGCTAACTGATTAATATGTTGCTAACTGATTCTGTATGTTATTAATGTTTGTACGTGTACCATTGATCATGATGAGTACCTTAAAAAGAATAATATGCAAGTGATTATGCAATTCTATGCATCTTCTTCTAAATGTACATTTTTAAATACTTACCATTAATACTAATACTATTTTTGAATAATTAAGATGTTTGCATGACGTTTCCTATATTTGAAATAAAGTTGATTAATGGTTCATTATTTCATATTATTTCTACATAATCCCTAAATATTGTTATGTAGCACAAAAATGCCCGTTAAACTATATCACGCTGAACGTAAAAGGCAACATCACTTTTTTGAATATTTAAGATATAGGTACCGATGACAAATGACCAAAACTGGTACATTTACCCTATTATTTCAACAACATATAACGCAAGTCTGTTAGTACGTCGACTTTAATTTAAAATCATGATTTTTATTACATTATACCCTGAATCATAGTATAATTACAAGAATTTCAAAATTTTGCCACATATATTGTTTGAGGTGGCTGACCAGAAAAACTACCAGGCTGAAGGCAGGCAACCCTGTATATTAGTGAACGGCACGTCCATGGCAATCGACCCGCATCAGTTTTAGCTTGCCACCTGATGAGGTAATTTACCCCATTTTTGGGGCTCATAAAACATGGCTGACCTTGGAACCTGCCAGGGTTTGGGCTGGCAACCTATGTGGATCCTTACTTACAAATGTGTCCCTTTCGATGTGTCAACGTTTCAATCTGCCACCTTATGATATAATTTTCGATCAAAATAGGGATACGATTACGAAAAAAAAAATGTTCTTCCAGGATATGCGATGGCAACCTACTAAATACCCGTGTACTTAGGTAGTATCTATCACTACATTACATTTCTGATCTGCCACCTTGTGAGGTAGGGTTTGGTGCAATGGGAGCTTAGACTATAATGGGAATCTTATTATGGAAGCATAATATATACATTGACCCATAAAAGAGTTTGTTACTTTTTGGAGACGACTGTCCAGTAAATCCAATTTATGTTTGCTTTTAGTGTTTACATTGTGCCTATCACAATGCCACACAGCAGCTACGGGGGTCAAAAAGGTATCAAGAATGTTTCGCATTCAAACTGTTTGCTATCTAAGATTGCATATTGATCGTTGTAGGTTTCTGCATTATGTTTCGTATTGTAATGAATACAGTAGTAAACACACAATATGGCTAGAACTTAACAAAAAGGGTAAAGACTTTGTGCGTTAAACTCTACTACCTTTGAAGAATGAATGGACATATGCAAATTACTGTATGTCGTAAGTTGTAAAGGCTTATGATTACTATTATTTGCTTGTTGATGTAGATACTTTTGGTTTTGCTATTAATACTTGAAGTCTACTAAGCGATCTTTGGGACCAAATCGTTACGGACATGCTAGGTACCCAATTCGATATTGTAAAATTAAATTTTAGAATATCGATCCTCCGAAATAATGGCTTATAACTCTTTAACGGCTACATAAATTTTGATAAAATATAGCTATGAATCATCACGTTGATGTCAGCTTTCAAACAGAAAAAAAAACCGCTTCGAAATTGGTCCATTTGTATAGGAGGTACGATGATGCATTTTTATTGGTTTTCGTATAACGCGCACGACTATTTGCTGCTAGTATTTCACATTTCCTATCCTTGGGTTTGCTAGAAGAAATTTCTAAATAGAAATAAGCTATACCTATTGTGTCGTCTATTTTTTCTTCTAGCGTTAGCGGAGGAGTTAGCGGGAAAAAACTTTTGTATGTAAAAATCTAAATCTTAAACTAAATCAATATTTAATCAAGTGTAATCTGTTCAAAAGAAAAAATTAACACGCAAACGAAGTTGCGGGCATCAGCTAGTTTGGTATAAGCAGGGGGTGAAAAGTTGTGTTTATTAATATAAATTATCCAATGGAGTGGCATTGTCATTAAAATGACAAAACTCCTCAAATAAAGATAAAAAAAAGTAAAGACTTTTTTTTAATACGAAGTTACTGCTAATGAATGGAACTGACGTCTCTCAAACACATAGTCTTATTAATGGAGTTAGCAAACTTAAATCGTTGACCTTCCTTATGGCTGTTTGAGGTTAAGCTCAAAAGCTAACCCTTTAAAAAAATCTAAACCAAATTACTAACGTCTCAACTAATCTGTGGCGCCTCAATGGCGGTTGAATGACAATGGTGACCATTTTTAACTTTTAACCGACTTCAAAAAAGGAGGAGGTTCTCAATTCGGGTGAATTTTTATTTTTATTTTTTATGTTTGTTACCTCAAAACTCCGTCATTTGTAAACCGATTTCAAATTTTTTTTTTTAATTCGGAAGCATCTACTCCCAGATTGGTCCCATAAAAACTTTATCGAAATTGCTTCAGTAGTTTAGGTCATAAATAAAAAAAACAGAAATTTACGGTCGTATATGTGGATGATAATAGGTCATCAATGTAAACAAAGCAAAAATGAAGTAATTCCCTGAGACTTTTAAGTTGTTTTTTGGGGCTCTTTTGTGGGGATCTACCGTTTAGTGAACGGTAGCGTATATTACCACCACACATCTTCCCTGCTGTCTGGTAATCGGTTGATAATATCACCCACCAGCCCATATCTTTCATGCCATCTGGCGATCGGTTTGAGAATTGTACTACCGTAGAAACCCATTACTTCGCCTGGATTTTGATCCTTTTTTTAACAGTTCGTGCAGATTTAAAATTACTATGAAATATGATCATTAAAAAACGATTTCACTTATCTATGGCTATCGTAATAGAGTATATTTTATTTTCTACTTAATACTTTAACTGGAAAAAATGAGCCCTAAACGTATTAGGCGAAGAATGGATATTGTTCCCTTAATTCGCCTACATCGTGTTATAACGTCAAATAGCAATCAATCGTTTGAAACACTTTATGGGCATTCTTGTCAAAGGAATTTGAAAATGACAAACGAATATAAACCTTACGGGATGAAAAACAGGGTCTCTTTTTAAAAAAAACGTATAGTAGGCGAAGATAAGCAACCGTCTGAAGATAGTTCATACATTTGCTGTAACGTTGATAGGGCTGCCAAAAATAATGTTTTTAAGTACTTTAAATCTTACTTGTAAAAAAAACAAGCTTTTATTATTCTCAGCAAATCTTTTCATTTGATACCCATATCATGGGAGTGCAATGTAAAACAACTAGTCCGCGATCTTGGGCAGTTCGCCATATTGGATTTTGAATGACGTCACTTGTCGGACCATGCATTGTCATCCAAATTAAACGTGTAGGTATACAAAATTTCAGCTCAATCGGTTGAAAACAGATATCTGCTTCGAAATTTAGTTGCAAGATTCCACCCGAACAAATTATACATAAATTGCAAGTTAAATAAAATCTCGTAAAAGAAGGTGATGGTTTAAGAAAAAAAATTGTAGCTATAAACTTTTTATTTCAATGCACTAAAAAGTACAAACATCAATCAAAAATGGAAATAAACTAAATAACAAAATAAACTTGTTTTCTTAATTTTCCTTTTAAACAATTGTAGGAAATATATTATTGTCCCACCGATTGCACGTCGCTCAGCGAGCAATGGAGCGCTCCATGCTCGGGATCTCACTAAGGGATAGAATCCGAAACGAGGTCATCCGACAGAAAACCGGAGTGATGGATATTATCCAAAAGTGTAGCAAGCTGAAGTGGCAGTGGGCTGGCCATGTCTGTCGCAGAACCGACGAGCGTTGGAGTAGACAGGTTCTCGAATGGAGACCACGTCTTGGCAAACGTAGTGTAGGACGCCCCCCAGCCAGATGGTCAGATGACCTAAAGAAGATAGCGGGTAGTGGCTGGATGAAAACAACGGAGGATCGTGCAAAGTGGCGCACCTTGGGGGAGGCCTATGTTCAGCAGTGGACTGCAATAGGCTGATATGATGATGATGATGATGATGAAATTAATATTAATATATGTATATCATGAAATATGATTGACAACCCTAGGGGCAGGCAAAGTTTGGCAACAAGATGGCCGCCCGCTACCAGCTTATCAAATGTTGTAAAAATATGTCTTCTAATCAAACGTTACATAGAAAATAGCAATGTCACATGAAAAAGGATTAGTTATAGGTGATACTTAATTAAAAAGTTTAACATTACCTTTTCCGTAGCCGCGCAGAAACTGAAGTTTATTAACAGACAAAAAAAAAGTGTTGATTTACCCACGGAAAAAATGGACTGGTAGCCAATAATGTGAAGTTAGCCGCAATTGTATCGCAAATTCTTGCCATAAATGAAAAATACCAAGTATTTAGTAATTTTATGCACATTCTGTCCTAAATTTAAATTGGAAACTTCAAATTTTTTGAAATTAGGCGAAGTTATGTAACACAGGCGAAGTAATAGGTTTCTACTGTACCCCGTATCTTTCTTGCCATCTTACGACTGGTTATGAATATCACCACCTCATATCTTTCCGTGGGGTGAAAGTAATTGATCACTATATCGCTCTTTGATCTCTAGTGATTTAGTGCTTTATAATAAACTAGCTTTTCGACTACAGGTTATATCGTGCCCAGCTGTGGGATAAAATGTAGCTTATGTCCTTTCCCAGTCTCTAATCTATCTCTGTACCAAATTTCATCAAAATCGTTTCAGTAGTTTAGGCGTGAAAGACGGACAGACAGACAGAGTTACTTTCGCATTTATAATATTAGTATGGATCTACGAGGGAGTTATATGAATGATAAATGATAACCTTTATAAAGAATAAAATAAAATATTTTTAACAAAAAATGGACCCGCCTTCAAAAAGGGTGAAATTAATTTTTTAAAGCTATGTTCACGAGTAAGTAGTGGTTACGGGTAAAACAGTAAATAGGTGAATTCATAGCGGAATATGGTAAATAGAGAGGAATTTTTTTTTGACGTCGGCTTTGTGTTAATTATACAAAATCACTGCTACAAAAATGAATAAATTCGAACGGCACGGCACGGCACGACAGAATTTGTATTACAATTGTCTTCTATGTTCTCAGCTTCTAGTTTCACTAGTGCATATGAGGCAATGGTAATACAATTTTGCCGTGCCGTTTTCGTATTATAAAAAGGCCCAATAAAGCTATTTTCATAACGTTCTTAAAATTACACATTTTGATAGCCATTACGACGTGTATGTTCTTTATTGGAAGTGATATTTAGAGTAACAACCTTTCACCTTGGAAGAAAAATCAAGAAATAAAATTTTATTGTTATAGTTTTCGGTAGCAACAGGAAAGTTTTTGTGAAAGCTCATAATTATATTTTATTGAAGTTTTGTGTTGAAATGTAAAGTTCAATAGTTTACATTTTTGTAACTACAATTTCAGAAAAGAATTTGGCAATGTTAACGTAACTATGAATACGTAGTACTTGGTATCCTAATTTACTCGTATTTCCTAAAAGTAGAATCACATGATTTCAAACCAACTTTATTTCCTTACGCATAAACATTTAGGTCAAACGATTTTAGGCCAAGTGAGTGAAGTTAAGTTAGGCCGTACAATTTGTCAACAAAGAACGATTGCCAACATTCTTAATATCGCTCTATTGACAGAATGCATCGAATCAAACATGAATCGACGGATAAATCGATTCAGTTGACATTTATATGATTAAGTTTAGTGTGACTAATGGTATTGGCTTGCTCCGATTTTGCGTAAGTTATATTATGCAAAAACACATTTCCTTTATGTTGTTATAAAGCTTTACACATCTTTAAGTATTATTTCTGAATGATATAGAGTTGTAGACACACGTAAGAAATAAGATAAGAAATGACATTCTATGACAGTTATCTTTTTTGTAACGTAGGTAAGGAATAAGGAAGGAATAAAGTCCCAGGCATTCTTTGTAGTCTTTTAAGAGTTCGACAAGCCCTTCAGCTCTTTAGTAAATAGGCTACTCCGTGATGTAAATTTTAACTGCTGTTATAAATTCAAAACTCATAATTGCCCTTTTGTAAAGTGTAGTGTGTGTGTTGATTAAACAAAAATAAATTACCTATGTCTATGTATTTGACCAAAGATGTAAAGCAAACACAGCAAGTACTACCAATCTGACACTGCACTATCGAAATCAATCTAATGTTTTGTAGTAAAAGTAATGTAACTGCTATTAGTTCGCCTTTTATCATGTCGAAATTTTGAATGCTCTCTTTTAATTTTTATTCATTTTTAAAGTCTTCTATGGGGTTAAAATGAACGTAATTAGATGTCCCAAGCGTCGTCATAATAGCGATTAAAAAAGAAACAACGACGGTATATCACGACAAAATTTGAATAGTAACTAGTCACTACGTGACCAATGTGGATATGCGTGGAGAAAAGTACATAAAACCGTTGTAGATGCCTCTTACGCAAATTATATAGCATCTATGCCCATCTAATCTTACATAATGTTAAGTCAAAATGTATGGACAAGCAGGCGATTCCGTAGGTGTCACTTGAGCAATGACCTAGTACGACCTTTCGCATTTACAGTCAAAGAATGACCCTTGAAAGTACGAGTACAAAACGTGACTTTTTGACCTCAAATCTATTGTGTATCATTTTATAAAGATTATTAAAGAAGAAGAATGTATTTTTGAAGGTGTGGCTTTGTGATTGTTATGGTTAATGTTTTATAATTCTATTCGTGTACTTCCTTCTTTCAATCGGCAGTAATAATTTGCGCTATGTATGTGAAAATTTCCTTCAAGAAAAGGTGGATTAGCAATACGATTAATTTTATAATTAACTAGCATTCCGCTCGGGACTTCGTTCCCGTGGGAATTCGGGAAAATCATGTAAACTATGTATATAGGTTTCTAATGGTGAAAGAATTTTTCAAAATGGTCCAGTAGTTTCGAAGCCTATTCAATACTAACAAACAAACAATCAAATCTTTCCTCTTTATAATATGTATACTCGTAGATTAGATTGAAAAAGAATGTAAGTTTTAAGAAGTAACCGCGCAACCGCGTCGAAACGTCGGGAATAGGTAAATAAATATATATGTGCGAAAGTTTAAAGTGTTTAAGAAGTAAGTTTAAGAATTTAAGTAACTTACGAGTATATTTAATTTTTGTTATCAGCCCATATGAGTATATTTAATTTTTGTTATCAGCCCATATGAGTATATTAAATTTTTGTTATCAACCCATATACCTCCTCACCCATGGACGGATTTAAATTAAAGTCATTCACTGATTTTATCATCACTTCTCAACCCAAACAATAAAAAAAATCAAACATTTTTTTAAATATCTTTTTATTATTATTTTTTATAATAAAAAAAATGAAACTAGAATAGCAAAAATTAAGCACAAAAGTTCCCTTTATCATACAGATTTTTTGGTTGACCACCTCAACAAAGTCAACGTTTTCGAAGTAGTAAATATCGGTATTAAAATGTTTCTCAAATGTAGGTAATTAGCACAGACTTGTTTATTTCTGAAAATGAATCAATTAACTGGTGTTACAAACATATATTTTAACATTTACGAGTGAACGAAAACGATTTACGAGCGTTTTTTTGATGTTACATAATGATAATTATGTATTATCAATCGATTACATCTTTTGAATTTATACCTAATGATAGCTTATTTGCATTTTGGGTTGAGTGAAAGAGTATGCCACCTGCACTCTACATGAGGAAATCCTGCTTTATTACATACTAGCTTTTTTCAGCGGCTTCGCTCGCGCAAAGAACTCTTAGTCACCCTATTCTTGACCTTTAGGGGATGGTTTTAGAAAAATCGCGAAACACGTGTCCGTTTATTTACTTCAAGGTATATCTTGACAAAGTTTCGAGTCAAAATGACCAAAAAAATTGTTTTCTCCATACAAAATATGAACCCCCATTTCACCACCTTAGGGGTTGAATTTCTAAAAATCCTTTCTTAGTTCTTGCCTACGTCTTTTTTGCCAAATTTCAGTTTTCTAGGTCTAAGTGTTTGAACTGGGCGTTGATGAGTCAGTGAATCAGGACCTCTAATTTTATATATAAGAAGAAGATTATAAAACAAAGTCCCACCGTCGCATCTGTATGTCTGTTTGAACGCGATGAACATGCTTTTCCACGGGAACGGAGTCCCAGACGGAAAGCTAGGAATAACTTACACGTTCACGTATCTACTAAATGTTTTTATTACCACAACTAGCATTCCGCTCGGGAATTCGTTCCTGTGTGAATTCTGGAAAATTATGTAGCTTATATCCATCGGGGATTATGTAGCTTTCCAATGGTGAAAGAATTTTTCAAATCGGTCCAGTAGTTTCGGAGCCTATTCAATTCAAACAGATAAACATTCAAATCTTTCCTCTTTTAATATGTAAAGACAGATAGATAGATAATTTATTGATCCTTGATATGAATTTGATGAACAATACTTAACGTATAAGATCAAACCATGTTTTCATAGATTTAACACAAGTTGAACGCGCAGGTTTCTTCCCGATGTTTTCTCTTCCCGTAAAAGCATCGTTTAGCGTATATAACAGAAAATGGCCATTAGTACAGAGGCTAACGCAATGGTTACTTCATTTTCATTACAAAACTATTCTTATTGTAACAGCACAAAGTGCACGCATGTGGTAACTTGACGTGCGACCCTCTGTACTTTAGTACAGAATAAACACAGATGAATACACACAACCAAAAGATATTACCCCAAGATTGCCATACTAGGAAGCCTATAGGATTTATGTCTTGTTAGTGAATCTAGATTCTAGATGCTAGGCTTCCTAGGTCTCCCACGGACGTGACTTATCCGTTAAGGTGGTGAAAGTGCATCGAATTTTATCTTTGAATTGATTTAGATGCGCTTAGGTCATTCATCTTATACTAAGCGGACTTAGGAGTTACGGACGGCCGCAACTCAGGTTACCACACGTGTGCACTCTGTGCTGTTGTGAAAAGAGCGGTTTTACAATGAAAATGGTGTAACCTGATGCGCTGGCCTCTGTACTTAATACTAGGCAAGTAAAACTATGGCTGTCGATCGAATCAGACGAAGGGTCCTGCTGGGTATACGGGCATATAAGCGGAAGCACTCTTAGGGGCCATCCATAAATTACGTCACACGAATTTCATGATTTTTTGACCCCCTCCCCCTCCTTGTCACAGCTGGTCACATTTGTAAGACTCCCCCCTCCCTAGCGTGACGTCACATATTTAGCATTTTTTGTAATTTTCTAATAAAAGACTTAATACGAGTTGTTATTTTTTTTTGGAACTCAAAACTCATTATTACAACCAAGTCTCAACCAAAGTAAAAACGTAAAAAGAGTGCTTGGGACTGAGGAGGTTAAGTTTGTCGTTAATGGTTTGTACTCGTAACATATTTTGAAATGTGACGTCACGAAACTTATGACCCCTCCCACCCCCTTGTCACACAATGCCACACTTTGTCGACCCCCTCCCCTCCCCTTAACGTGTGACGTAATTTATGGATGGTCCCTTACCGATCAGTGAGGTTAAGCAACTTACATGGCAGGTGTAAGTGACCATGTAGCATATAATCACGAGCTTTTCCGTGATTTGAAGGGCACGTAAAGCCGTCGGTCTCAGCTGTTATTAAACCAAATCAGAGGACGTTTGGCGGTTTGAAAACTTCAACCCTAGCTTTAGTCAAGTTTGCCACATACACGATATATGAAAATGAAACCCTATTTCTTCTGGTTTGGTCGAGTGGTAGTGACGCTGCCTCTTGATCGGCGGGTCCTGGGTTCGATCCCCAGTCGGGGCAAACATTTGTGCAAAATGCAGATGTTTGTTCTCGGGTCATGGGTGTTTGTGTTTGTCTTTATGTGTGTTCCAAGGGACCCACGACACAAGGGAAAACCTTAGTGTGGGCCTTTGAGTGTGTAGCGTTTATTTATTTATTATTTCTGGTCACGCTGTAACTTGAGAACGGCTTGACCGATTTGGATGATTCTTTTTTGTTTTATTCCTTATTGTCACGACAGTTCCCACGGGAACGAAGTCGCGGGCGGATAGCTAGTACACGATAGGAAGAAGTGAATTTAAAATCAAAACTATTTTTTATCTTTCGTTTCGCCAAATCTTCTTCATCTTACGTTCTGGGCCGCAACATTATAGTTACTTGCCATCGACTCGCTAAGAAGAGGAAGCCATGCATTTCACATTACTATTACGGTTGACTTACTAATGAATTTTTTTTACCAGCCTATATACGTCCCCACCGAGGGGCACGGGCGTCTCTTCGAAAAACGAAGGGGATTTAGGCCATAGGTCCACCACGCTGGCCCAATGCGGGTTGGTGGACCGCTCGTCTTTCGAAAATGATTTTTTCTTGGACGGGCGGCTTCCTCACGATGTTTTCCTTTACCGTTGAGCAAGTGGTGATTAGAAATCCGTACATAAATCCGAAAAGACGAATTTAGTGGTATAGGCCCGCACCAAGATTTGAACCAGCAACCTTCACTAATGCTAATATCTTTACAAAACAAAACAAATTAAATTACGTAGTAGCCCAAGTAGGTAGGTCAAGTTACGTGGGAGTTAGGTATTTAGTAGATTACATAAATCTTAGTCTTAACTTAGGTGTTAACTTTTAGTGCACGTTTATTTGCTCGTGTACACTGGAAAACGAATGACCACGGGGTGACAAATTATGTATTGGGTTATGCTATTTTAAGCCCCGCTGTATCGATAGCGCTCGAAACCCAGTGGCGAACCGGTTAGTGAGGTTAAGCAACGTACACAGAGGCAGGGAACCTGATGGGTGACCAAAAGTGGCAATTGATCACGAGCGTTTTCGTGCTTCGGAGGGCACATTAAGCTGTCGGTCCCGGCTGTTGCCGATTGACTACAGTCATTAACACCAAGTCAGAGGCCATTATGCGGTTTGAAAACTCTGACACCAGGGTAAGCCAAGTTCGCCACACACTTGACTATACCTACACGATAAGAAAGAGGATTGTTCGATCGAAATATTCTCAGGAAGATTTTATGTGAGAATTTGATCAAAATTTCGGAGCAAAATTTTACTCACCAAGGCCGTCTATTAAACTAAGTTTACCGTGCCGTTTTCGTATTATAAAAAGGCCCTCAATGGGCCTTCAATGGGCCTTTTTATAATACGAAAACGGCACGGTAAAATTGTATTACTATTGCCTCATATGCACTAGTGACACTATAAGCTGAGAACATAAAAGGCAATGGTAATACAAATTCTATCTTGCCGTGCCATGCTGTTCGAATTATAATTACTTTTTATTTTAAAAAAACCGACTTCAAAAAGCGAAAAATAAAAACGTAGCATTTATTGTTGTACGTACCTACTGATCTGTTCGAAGTCGGTGCTAAATTAAATACGTACATCCGCCTTCGCACCGACTTCAAACAGATCAGCAGGTACGTAAAACACTAAATGCTACGTTTTTTATTTTCCGCTTTTTGAAGTCGGTTTTTTTATATCAAGTTAATTTATTTTTATATTTTTATTAGTGTAAATAATAAAAAATATGTAAGAAACAGTGAAAGTGCACAATTAAATATAAGAGTATCCCTCAATTTCCCTAGGATCCCAATTTCAGATCCTGACCTGGTTACAATTGGACCACCTCTGGAGTAGGTATATTATCTCTCGAATAACAAAAGAATTTTGAAAACCGGTCCATCAATGGCGGAGAAATCGGTGAACATATATAGAAAAAATACATACAGTCGAACAATTTTATTTTTTATTTATTAATAAAGGTCTTAACCACAATCTAGCTCAAGGGCAAAGATGCGGTCGAGGATGTAGCAAGCTCACCCAGAAGAAGCCTATTCACTCGAACTTTAAAGAGATTCGGGTTATATGAACTCGGAAATACAGACGCAGGCAGGGAATTCCATTCCCTAGCAGTGCGCAATATGAAAGATGATGAAAAGCGCTCAGTGCGAATCCGTGGGATATCAACAAGATAGGGATGGTACCCAGCGGTGCGTCTGAACGTCCGATAGAAGAATGGGGCAGGCGGAATGAGCTCATGCAGCTCCTGAGCACATCTTATAAAAAATGCATAGGCCCTCCTACCGAAGTCCGACGCCAAACAGCTTGCTGTGTTCCGTCGGTGCGTGGGAGTACCAGTGCCTTTATAGGCATTTTCTGGGTTAACTCGCTCCATCGTCGACCTCATCTTTGACCTTATGGTCAAGATTGAGGTCAAGAGTTAACCCATCTTATAATAAAAAATAATAAAAAAAGGCAAGCTACTTTGCGTCCTTTTTTGAAGTCGGTTAAAAAGGCCCATTGATTAGTGGAATAGCCATCAGGGAAGAGATTAAGTAATAACACTTGACTTTTAACAGATAACTTGACCTCTAATAGAACAAGTTACATTTATAACCATGACATGTGCTAAGTTGGCAGTTAGTTTAACTTATTTTGGTTAACTTGAGTTCAAATGAGGTTATTTGGTTAGTGTATACTTGAAACAGAGGTCGTTACTAAACCGCAACATTTTTGTCAATATTAATGTTAATAGCTGCTAAGGTTAATTCTGAAGGTTAAGTAAGTCTTTGATAAATGCTTAATGAATCACCATTTTTTATTATTTAACTATCTTACTGCTATTTCATAATTACGAATGACTATGTTTGCTGACAGATTTTTTTTCTTTTATTATAAGAGCGGTGATAGCCCACTTGGTAATGAGCCAGACTTGTAATCGGAAGGTTGCGGGTTCAAATCCTGGTGTACCACTAAATTCGTTTTGTCGGATTTATGTACGGATTTTTAATTATCACTTGCTCAACGGTGAAGGAAAACCCGCCCGTCCAAGAAAATTCATTTTCGAAAGACGAGCGGTACACCAACCCGCATTGGGCCAGCGTGGTGGACTATGACCTAAATCCCTTTCGAGTTTCAAAGGAAGGCCCGTGCCCGTCGGTGGGTGTCAAGGTCATAGATGAGGTTGACGATGGAGCGAGTTAACCCAGAAAATGCCGATTAAGACACTGGTAGGTATTCCTACGCACCGACAGAACATCGCAAGTTGTTCCGCGTCGGACTTCAGTAAGAGTGGGATGTCGCGAACCAGACGGCCCTTTACAAAGCCCTACCACAACGCATGAGACCATAGGACTGCAGATTCAAAACAAATTGAGGTTTTGCCTAGGATGGATAGATAGGAGGCAGGTCTCATTAATTTGTGTTTCGTCGCCTCTTATAACACCCACGAAAAGAGATAAAATTTATATGGGACTACCTCCAGAGTATACTCTTTCGAACAAAACTTTTTTTGTTCTGAAAATCGACCGACAATGGCGTAGCTATCACGTAACAAACATACAAAAAACAGAGTCGAATTGAGACCCTCTTCAACACACAGTATGATTACTTAGCTTCTCTGTCTTACTTACAACTTCACCATAAGATAGTTTTTTTTTTGTTTCACTCACTTAAAAGATCTTATGCATATGACCGAAATTTTATTACAATCACAAAGCATTTCCTATAGGTTCTACTAAAATTGCGTAAAACATCTCACGCGTCGGCAGTGCAGTAATTGTTCATTGTACACTAGTACCGGTTCGATTCCCAGCTTTGATTTATCATCGCGTTTACAATGGGCTTATCTTTTTAAGGCGACCTTGGCCGAGTTGTCGATTTGGACTGTTTAGTATTTTCACGCTTGTAAATTATTCCATGGTTTCTTTATCAGCTCCTGTACGTTCCCACCGAGGGACAAAAGCCTCCCTTTGCAACACCAAGGGTATTTAGGCCATAGTCCATCGTGCAGACCTAATGCGGGTTAGTCCGCGCGCATTTTGGAAACGAATTTTCTTAGACATGTGGGTTTCATCACGATGTTTTCCTTCACTGCTGAGGGAGTGTTAAAGAATGAAACATTCATACATAAATCCAAAAAGACGAATTTAGTGAACCCGCAACCTTCTGATTACAGTCTGGCTCATTACCAACTGGGCTGTGTTGTATAAAAAAATAATTTTTCACGCTGGACTGTAAGTGAAAGAAAAAATTAGAATGCCAAATCTTTCCAAGAATATTGTAGAAGCCATAAGTGGGACTCGCGTCCCACAATTTTTGGTGTAGCCTATTTTAATACTCAGGGACAATGATGATTCAATTAAAAAAAAATTACAGAACAAAAAAATAAAAAAAATTACCTGAGATGAAAATTATTAGCATTTCTGGATAAACTCATTTTGACTTTTCAATTACCAAACAAAATCCTGTACAGAATTTAATTAAATGTTCTTAAAAGTGGTTCCGCAATAAACTCTGTAAATGCCTTTTTCAAACACATAAAGACACTTTCTTATATCTTTATTTTTTTATATATACAGGGTGTCCCAGAAATCGTGGATCAAACTGCTATGGGAGGTAGCTTGACTAATGAAAAAATATGAAAAAAAAAACGCACATGACCATACATTTTTTACAAATAAACACAAAACGCAACAATTAGAGCTGGAAACTTAATAAAATTTGATGATTTTCCGTGGTTATGACCATAACCATGACCATGTGCATTTTTTATTTTTTTTTTATGTATAGGACATTAGTCAAGCTACCTCCCATAGCAGTTTGATCCACGATTTCTGGGACACCCTGTATATACGCGAATTTAGACCCGTTTTAGAGTTTAATTATGTGTTCAAATGGCGAAAGTTTAAAGTGTTATATCTCTATTTTTTTTTAACGGCATCTAACGAAACTTCATCGTGCTATGAACATATTTTGGAACAAGCTTAATTTGTTCTTGATTGTTCCTGTAGATAACTTAATTACAGGTTGAAAAAGAACCTCCTAGCTTTATTGAAAATCCTGAACCAGTATCACTCAAAGAACACATTTATGAAAAAAATTTACATATTTTTTCAATGGGAATAGTTCATTTTTTGCCTAAACGTAGACATTACTCCTACACTCGCTCGGGAGGTGCGCCCGAGTGGTGTCTACGTGTAGGAAAAAAAATCCCCCCCCCCACAAAAAAATAAATAAAGTGGTAAGTGATACTGGTTCAGGATTTTCAATAAAGCTAGGAGGTTCTTTTTCAACCTGTATAAGTACAATATTTTATTTTGCATTGCAATAAATATGTCTCAATTTGTGGGAAAAAGTGTCAAAAACTGTAGTAACACGTTATAATTTAATGAATATGTTACAAAATTCTTGGGATCTTGTAACTACTTACTCACTTATCTTATAAGATTATAATCTTAAACTTTTATGGGATATAATTATAAACAATGGTTTTTTAAATCTTTTATTGTGTTTTGTACTTTGCTGGATCCAAGCAATTGCGTGACTAAATTAGTAGGTGTCTGAATAAGTAGGTTGATTTAATTTGATTTTCCATTTAAGCAACTGGCAACAGTTCAAGTTAAAAATTAATAAATACTTACAAAAAGAAATAAGGTTAGGCAGTTTTGACATGTCGTTTAACTATTGGGGAGGGGGGGTCTTACTAGCGCCTACGTTACCTAAAGTATCATCAAAAATAAAACTTATTGATCTCTATACATAAGAGAAAAAGTTTTCACGTATTTCAGATGGTGCGATGGTGGTGCGTGGTGGCGTTATTTGCGCTGATAGCATGCGCAAGCGCAGCCGACTCCTCAGCTCGACTACGTAAGTATTATAATATTTTATTAGGTACATATCATTTATTAAAAAATAAAAATAAAGTGATCCACAATTAACTCACTATATATCCTTGTTTAGGATCAAAACTGTCGGCTAAGTTTTAGATTGTGAATTATACAGGGCTTTAGGTATATCTCTTTCAACCTCTCGGGTGGTTAATCAGTCCATGAAACGGAACTACTTTCCCAAGGAACATAGGTCAAAATACGAAAAAAGAATTTTGAGTTACCATACAAACTTCATCAGCATATAGCGCATTTTGTATGGGAGATTAATTTTTTTTTCGTATTTTGACCTATGTTCCTTCGGGAAGTTTTTCAGTTTCATGGACTGATTAACCACCCGAGAGGTTGAAAGAGAGATACCTAAAGCCCTGTATAGGGTGACTTTAAATTAGCTAGCGATATGTACTTTAGGGAGTGGGGGAGAACCCCATGAAACTGAACAACTTTCCCCAAGGAAACTGTATAAAATACTGAAAAAAAATTCACAGATTTCGTGCCTCACACGACTATCGAGCGCATTGGAAATGTATCTACGGAATTCGAAAAATATCGTTCTGACTTTTTTCAAAAAGGTTAGGCTACAGAGCAAACACTTAACCCGATCATCTTTGTTTTAAGCTCAAATTGTAGCTGACTATATTGTCAAGAGGAAATTTTTCTCAAATTTTTGATATCATTCTTCGTTTCCAAAATATCGAGCGTCAAAATCAAAAAATTCGGAAAAATTGAATTATTTTTTTCATTATTTCGGCCATAACTTTTTTCGTTTTTGACTTTATCGAATAATTTTTTTTGCATCTTACAGTTCTCGTGAATACGCGTCTCTCCGAGATATAAGGGGATCGCACTTTTTTGTGAAATCGGAGCCTATACTGGAGCGAACAAAAAGACATTTCCAATGTCAAAAATTGATGATCGTCTCACAAGCGGTTGATCGCACAAGTAGTACGGAGAGGCGAAAAAATTTTTTCATAATTAGACTTATGTTCCTTAGGGAAAGTTATTCTTAGTTTGGGCTGATTAGAAGTCACCAAAAATGTGACATTCGACGTTTGAAACAAGTACATACCTACCTAATTTAAAAATATGATTGGATTAAACATAAAAAAAAAATGTTTATGCCCCTAAAATAATTTCTACTTTTCACTTTTATTGAAACAAATTTATACATTTTTACAGAACCTCGAAGATCGAGGTCTAGGACCGGTACGTACACAACCCCAACACCTACCCCAAATACCACCAGCCATGCACCATTTCAATTTTAAACTATAGATCACTAGAATCCGCAGCAATGTCTTACTTTTGTATTTTTTTCACCGAATATTATTTGTCCTGAATTTTTTTATGTTTTGGATCAATTGTAGGACCTAATATTTTATTTTTGATCCCGAGTTAATTTTTGATAAAATATATCGTAATGGAAATTCATAAGATTTTTGAACACATACTTTATAATTTTCTTCTTGTTCTGGGTGTCTGCCTACCCAAACTGGTCAAAAATAGATGGTTTGTCATTACTCGATCGTTAACCAAAGAACAGTTAGATTACTTAGTCTGGGTAGTAAAAAAAAAATAGCAACACCTTATAGAAAAATATATTTTAGTAAAATTTCAGACAACAGATGTATTTCAGTAAATTTCAGACAAATCAATTATTCGGAGAGATAAAAACAAAGTAAGATGACTTCCAAACCCACATCATATCCTACACACTGACTTGTAGACGATCATAATCACAACACTGCTTATGTAGTTAGATTAGTAGACTTTGTAGTACAGTAAAGTCTGAATAGATGGCGCTACTTGCATTGTAGTTACTCTTAACCTGTAACTAAACTTGACGCATACAATAATTTACAAATCTAGCTTTTTTAAATTAAGTTTTCGTCTTTTCCAACTATTTCTTCAAACTTATTATCTTTTTCCGTTTTCTGTTCTCTACTTCTATTATATTGAGTATATACAAATTTCAGAATTAATTGAACAAAACATACAAGAACCGTGGAAAATTTTACTTCCAAAACAAGAAAGTACAAATCATCATCACCCCCGTTGGAGATCACAAAGACTTATAGTATATTATCGTAAGCTCAGAATTTCAAGATCATTGCACAAACAACTTGTGACACTAGATGCACTAATAAGCAATGTGTAAGACACCAAAATCACAAAGTTTGGTCACATCTTTTATTCTTTAAAGGATTTAAGCACAATATCTTTTGCTACACACATTTTCTTCAAGAGGGATAGGGTAAAAACACCTAACCATGTATTTTTTATCAATTTTGGTTAAATAATAAATAGTTGAAAATGTTTTTATTGATTAATAATTAATAGATGAACATAATTGAAATCGGTAACGTAATGAACCAGTAATTGGCAAAAGTATAATTATCAATTTATACACTTAAATGGATCTGCATGTTAACACACCGTGCAAAAATATTCACTTTCACCAAAATGTTTCCATACTAGTACCGTACCACTTAACATAAGTTTCAAATTATATTAAATATTAATTCATTCATTCATACAATCACGCCTGTTATCTTTGATAGGATAGATAGAGCGTGATGCCACATTTGACATACCTACATTCTGACGGTTTTGTGATGAAACATGCAAAGGGGTTTTGATATGTACAAAATATTTTCATACTTGTATTTATTTTAATTTATCAGCTATCCACCTTCAGTCCAAGATATACATAATGACCAATACATATGCAGACTTTATAAGGTTTCATAAACTTTGAAAAAGCCCTTTGCTTGCAATAATACACAAGTATTTCATTCATCTATCAAGTAGATCAAAGTAGTTACTTAGGTGTGTTAGGTTAGGTTAGGTTAGGTGTGTCAGAACTTAACTAAAACAAAATTGTATAGATAGATCTTCGTTATTTTATTACATAGATAAATGGTGGGCGCAAGTACAACGCAAATCTTATTTTTTTAAAGTTTTACAGGTCTTTGTATATATTTTGTAAATAATTTAAATTGAAACTAATCGCACGTTGTACAATGTACATTTTGTATTATACCTATACAGCACATATTTTATTCTTCCTTCATTTTCCTTTATTCTATTTCTTTTGTATATTATTCTTATTTTTCTTGTCTCTTTCTACTTATTTCTTATTACAATGTTTTTCTTTTTATTTTGGAGGCCTCAATCTGTTGTACTTATCTGGGGCTCTAACCCTAAATTCTTTTTTAACTGTGTTGATTTAGAAGTAAACAAGAGGTAAAACCGAATTAATGAAATAGACAACTTTCCTTGGGTAGATCAGTCAGAAAATCAAAGAAATAAATATGTAATATGCTATCGCTTGTTCATCTCAATTATTCCCAATGTGTTGTCCAGTTCATCTAATTTAGCCTCTTCTTATAATATATACATATAATACACTGGGCGTCAAAAATAAGTAGTACACTTTTCAAATTGCAATTACTCCTAAACTATAGTAGTTACACTTATGAAATAAAAAGCAGTTTATAGTAAACTTAACGAAGTTTATTAAAGTTATATTTTATTTGGCATGAATAAAGTTTCAAACTTAAAATTAAGATAAATACTAAAAAGTATCAATTTTTAACGATATGTCAACCACTTAATTTTCACGTTTTGGAACTTTTTCACAATTTAATAACTTGTGTTGCCGCCTCGGGCTCTAATTACAGCTTGGATCCGGTTTGGCATGCTGAACACTAAGTTTCGGAGGCGGTGTTGGGGAATATTTTCCCATTCTTCTATCAGCGCATGTTTTAGAGCCCTGAGTGTGGCAGGAGGTGGACTGCGCCTTCTGACTAGCCTCCCAAGCTCATCCCAGGCGTGTTCAATCGGGTTGAGATCTGGGCTTCTCGATGGCCAAGCCATCAAGTTGATGCCAACCTCCTGAATGTACTCTTGTACGTGGTGAGCAGTGTGTGGCCGGGCGTTATCATGCATTAGGATGGCTCCATCACCCATATTTATTAAATATGGCCCTGCATACTCGTTGAGGATCTCCGAGGCATATCTTTCACCAGTCAAAGTCCCATTTTCTATTACCACAAGCTCTGTGCGACTCTCTGAAGAGATACCAGCCCATACGTGTACAGAGCCCCCGCCATATTGGACTCTTTCCGAGATACAAGCTTGAATGTATCGCTCACCGGGTCGTCTGTAGACTCTCCGCCGTCCATCTGAAGCGTATAAAGAGAATCGAGACTCATCTGTGAATAAAACTCTAGCCCATTCTTCTTCGCCCCATTGTACGTGTTGACGGGCGTAGCGTAGTCTTGCTACGCGATGCTCTGTCTCAAGTTTGGGGCCATTTGCTGGTCTTAGAGGCTTCAGGTTAGCTTCAGCAAGTCTTCTTCTCACTGTACTCTCACTGATGTAGTCTGTTCGGGTCCGAAGAAGCTGTTGCTGAACCTCAACTGCATTAAGGTGTCGATTTCTTAACACAGTGGAAACAATAAAGCGATCTTCTCGGGTACTTGTGCACCTGGGTCTGCCATTACCTCGTCTCCTTAGATGGTTTCCAGTCTCTTCGTACCTTTGCTTTACTCGCTGAACCGTTCTTAAAGTTACACCCACCCTCCTTGCAGTACGACGCATACTGATGCCCACTTCGAGAAAAGCTAAGATTCTTGCACATTCTTCTGGTGAAAGAGGCATGATTAGTCAAATTTACTCTCTGAAGATACCTATGCTTTTCAATTACAATTGCTTTATCAGCAGCGAATGTGTCAAACACAAAAATCCTAAGTAAGACAACACCTTTCAACAGTTTAAAAAAAGTGTTTTTATTTATTCGTTTTTTTTAAAGTCAAGCATTATAAGTTCTTATAATGCATGAAGTTTTTATTGAATAAGATTAAATTTTCTTTTTAACCTTTTTTGTTTCAAAGGTCTAAGTTTTATAGTTTGGGAGAAATCGCAATTTTAAAACTGTACTACTTATTTTTGACGCCCAGTGTAGTTCTACAATAGCCATATTGATGTATCTAAGTCTTGTCTGTGGAGTTTGTGAGCTTTTTTAAATGGCTTTCTTTTGTTTTGTTTCTGTTATGGTAATAGTTAGGTGGAGAATTGTGATGTCTTACTACTATTTACTACAATTATTACAACTAATCTGTTTGAAAAACTACTCTTTTTAACTCTGCGTTTCTCTTCTTGACTAATAATAAGGTTTGATAGTAGAGGGATGTCAAATTAAATAAATCCCTGAGATGATTGACTCTTTCCTAGCAAGTTACCGTAAAAACGGAAAAAATGTACTTGACATATATACATTATATATCGTTAAAAGTTGATCAGCTTCTTGAACTGATACGCAGCTCAAGGATTTGTTACTAATTTAATATCGCTCTGAAAAAGTTTAATATTTCGAAACTGTCTTTGGTATATTGTGGAAAAATAAATTCTTCCGTCTCTTCTAAATGAAGACTTTACTATTTCTTTCTTTGTATATTTTCCTAGCGTTTCGCTCAAACTTAACTAACAGAATTAAACTAAACACTAACGTGTTCTTATCCTACCCCCTAATCCTGGTGCCAGACTACCTTCCATCATAAATGATGACATTCCTGATGATGACCTGGTTTCCAGCGGAACTTCAGCCCCAGCAACAAGCAGAGGTGGATGAGATGGTGCAAAATCTTCTACAATGGATTCAGGGTTTATACCAGCAGAAGAATAGGAAAGGTTCGCTTTAGAATTAGATTGCATGTATGAAGAGTGCATGATTATACAACATCGAGTTCAATACGACAATTGCTGGAACAGACTAACTTCCAACTACTTCTTTGTGGGTTCTGCATCTCCAAAAAGCTGAACATTCTGTTCAGATTCAAATTGTTGCATTGTAGAGGTAGAAAGCAGCTGTCGTATTGAAGAGACCGTTAATTTAAAACTAAAATCTCTTTTCTGCATTTCAGCTCGTCAGTACCTCTCTGGAAGACCAGAGAGACCGAGACCGTTCGAGCCAGCAACCTACCTGCCTCCGCTCACAGGATACCCATCAGCTGGAACCAGGCCCACTCCTGTTTTCACTGAAGGCTCAAATAGTCCACAACCGATCCCAAGTCAACCTCCATACCAACCTTCCCAGCCTGGTTATCAGCCTTCTCAACCAACTCAACCAGCCTACCAACCTCAGCCATCCCCAACTCAGCCTCCGTACCAGCCATCCCAGCCTGAAGAACCAATTTATGTGCCCGAGCAGCCATCTGGTTATCCTAGCTACCAACCCAGTAAACCTACTCAACCACCTTACTCGCCCCAGCCTACCCAACCTCCGTATTCTCCTCAACCCACTCAGCCGCCATACTCTCCAAGTCAACCAGCTTACACACCAAGCCCGGAAACTCAGCCTCCTTATCAGCCAAGTCAGCCTGCCTACCAACCTAGTCAACCCACTTATCAGCCGAGCCAGCCAACTTATCCTTCAGAGACCTCACCGCCATATGCTTCTAGTCAACCATCCGCGACTGAAACTCAAACATCGACCGGCAGCTCAAGTTCTGGATCTAGTTCTGTTCAAGAAGGTTCAGTAAGTGGTGATGAAGACCGTCATCCTCCTCACATTCACGCTATCACTGTCGACTGTGGCAAAGAAATGATGACTATCAATATCGAGTTCAACAAACCTTACAACGGTATTATTTACTCTCAAGATCACTATAACGAACCCGAATGCGTGTACGTACGAGAAAACTCGAACCAAGTCAAATTTACCTTTACTGTTAGCTTGAACACTTGCGGAACGAAGTTCTACAGCGATTTCGAGAATGAAGGTCAAGCTTACTTGGAAAATGTTTTAGTACTCCAGAATGAAGCAGGAATTCAAGAAGTCTGGGACCATATCAGAAGAGTGCGATGCTTGTGGGAAGGCAATTTGACTAAGCAACTAGTATCATCTCTCAGCGTCGGAATGCTCAATCAAATTACCAGCAATTTTAGTGGAGATACTGCCATGGCTCGTTTGGACATTCAAATAGGACGTGGACCATTCGCTCCTGAAGCAAACGGTTTAGTCAAGATTGGAGAAACTATGACTTTAGTTGTAACTGTCACTGGCGATCCAGGCTTCGATATTTTAGTAAGAGAATGTATAGCTAGAGACTCAGACAGCCGGCAAATGGTACAGCTAACAGACAGTAACGGCTGTGTGTTGAAACCAAAGCTTTTCGGCGCATTCCAAAAGACTAGGGAAACAGGAAATACAGGAGCATCTATAATTGCTTATGCGTTCTTCAACGCGTTTAAATTTCCCGATGAAATGGATTTGATCATCCAATGTGATGTAGAACTTTGCAAGACAGACTGTGACGTGTGCCCGAACCCTGGGAGCATAGAACCTAGAAGAAGGAGACGAGATATTGTCCACCTTGGAAATAGAACGATGGAGCCGTCAACGACGATTGGCAAAGGATTGAGAGTGGTATTTGCAGAAGACTTGCCAGCTCAGCCTGCAGGTTTATGCATGTCACCTTCTGCAGCCTTATGGGGTGGAGTTTTAGTACTCCTAGGGTCTTTGACGAGCAGTGTTTTGGTATCATTCTGCTGGCAGAGATCCAGGGGTTCTGCTAAATTTACATAAAGTTTGAGTGTCAAATTAAAAGAAGTTTTTTCTAGAACTGCTTGCTGTTTTTCTAGAACTGAACCTCGTCTGTTTTGAAATTAGATTCTGATGATGTAATTGTGGATATACATTTTTTGAACTGTCATTTTATCTACTCGAATCTGCCAAACTTCCACTGCCTATGATTTTAGTTATATGTATACGTTATTTTTTTTACACTTACTAAATAATTTGAGAACAGTTGTAACTTATAAAAATAATATTGTATTATATAGCTATTTTGTTAAGTGCGAAGTTTTTCTTAATGATTTGCCATATTCAATGTATTTTATTTTATATTTATGAGTATTAATAATGCGTAATTTGTTTATAGTACGTATTTCTTTTTCTAACGAAAGTGGTACTTATGTATATCTTATGTATTATTGTTCTTGTCCTTATTGCTGTCTACAAATGACTAGCATTATTATTGCAAGTTTTTTATTAACTTTTATCTACATTTTGAAATTTATTTATATTGTAACAATAATATAGAGGCATTGTGATTTTGTAGTTAATTATTATTGTGTTAAAGCAAGTATTAATAAATGATTAGTTAATATTTTAATTGTACCTACACTGCCAAGATAATGCCTATACTAGGTTCATTATTACTTTACCAGTAGTTGTATTTAAATCATATTTCATAATTTTTTAACAAGATTTTATATTTCATTAAGATGTGGATCTACATTTTAATTGAAATAACGATTAAATTATAAATTGTAAATATTAGTGTAAGTTGCAAAATAATGTAAAAACAATTAAATAATGCATTATAACAAGTTTTTTTTTACATCCTATATGTTTTATATTTTTCTAGAAAAACTTTCTTAAAGTAAAAAACTTTTTATTTTATTTTTCATTTAACAGAACATTTCAAATATTAGAAAAATAGGTGATGAAAAAAACCATTGTAGTGTTAAAAATATATAATTCCCTCAAAGAACGTAAAATGTTTTCCTACTGAATATATCATAAAGAAAAAATAGATTCAGTAGCTATTTAATTGAATGTATGGATAAACTCTATAAAAAAGATCAAAACTAGTTAATTTTCTTTAAGGAGACTTGTACACCGTAAAATTTGTTTGCTTTTTGTGACCTTTGCAAGAGACTGCATCCATCTTCAATTCTTTGCAAGATTTTGTCCACAGCCAATCTAAAATCAGTTAGTTACCTAATATTTAGTCATCCACATTCAATGAGAAAACATCAAACACCGTTTGAAACGAAATTATTCATGCGACTGAATAACGGTTAGAGATAAAGACATAAAAGTTACGACACCGCGTTTATCATAAGCTTTATTTGCTAAAACATTAATGTTTTGCACATACTAATATTAAATGACAAAGGTTTGAGGTAAATGTCGCAATTATCGGACACGATGAAGGAGTTTTACTAAATTAAAATTATATCACAGATTTTTTTTTAATTTTCTAGTCTCAGGACTAAACTCCGGTGAGTCTGTTGATGCTTTTATATTGAGCACTCGGGATATATTATAAGTTTGCTGATTTTAACACACAATGCAGATGTAGTTTTTAGGAGAGTGCAGGTGTTACAGTAGGTACTGATTGAAATATTGACAATTATGTACCTATGTAAGTAAACACTTTATGATAGAAAAACACACTTACAAAAGGGTAATGTACAATGGTGGGCTTATTCCTTGTAGGGATTTCTTCCAGCCAACCTTAGAGATGACGAAAGTGATGTGTTCCAAAATTCATAAAATTGCATTGTTATTAATTAATTATTTCGTTTATCCTTTCAAACTTACGCAATATTAGCGAAGGTATTACTATTGACACAACAAAAACGATTGACATATTGAATGGTTAAAAAAGGTGTCATCAGAAACCCAACACTAAAGAACTATCAACAATAAGCATCCGTAACCGTAACAGCCATTCGCTTATCTAGTCAAATAAAGATAGAGGACCAGAGTCACAAAATTGGGACATACAGAAAGACAGTACTGTAGAACGCGCAAAATAAAATAAAATTATAGTGAGCTTTATAAACTCACTATTGACTGATTTGATCCGAAATTATCGTCTCAAACGCACGCCTGCCATACCAACAATAAATATTATGCATGCACTTGTTTTCGTGTGTTGATACGTTGTCTTTTGATATCAATTCTATTTCTTGTTCGTGTGAAATGATTTACTTAAAACGATCAAGAAACTATCACATATCGAAGACAGTGCCTTTTACCCTAAAACGATTATCATGGATCAGACGAAATAGTTTTAATGTAATAAACCTACATTATCATTTCACGCACTAAGAACTTAATAGCTGTTGTGAACCACAAATACTTTTAGTAAAAAATTAAGTAATTTATGAAATAGGTGATGGAGTCTGAAAAAGTGAAATTCTCTGCGTTTTTGGTGCAAGGGCTGGCCACATTATCGAGTAAGTACCTCTTTTTATTTTGTAACTAGCATTCCGCCCGGGACTTCGTTCCCGTTGGAATTCGGGAAAATTATGTAGCCTAATGGCTTTAGCTTTCTAATGGTGAAAGAATTATTCAAATCGGTCAAGCAGTTTCGGAGCCTATTCAACGCAAACAAACAAACAATCAAATCTTTCCTTTTTTTAATTATTGTAGATAGATAAATACGTATAGGTACCATCACTAAGTCTGTATTATAACCGTCACGATACAGAAAATACAGATTAAGCCTAAATACTCCAGTTTTTTTTTACCAGCCCATATACGTCCCCCCCAGTCATATCGACTATTAAATTCGCAAGCTAACGGCCAGTTCTGATTTTTTTGTATGTTGTTAGGTTAGGACCACTACCAGTATCATATATCGAAGTTTGCAGCTTCGAAAGACCTTTGCTAAATATGATTGGCGTAAAATAGCAAATCAGTATACCAAATTGTTAGTAACTTTAGCAATGGACCGCATGTCACTTTCAATTCCCGCTCAGAAAATAGAGTCATATGAACAAAGCAAGTCTTTTTCGAACTATCTGTCACTAAAGGTTTGAAAATTGGACTAGTGACCAAAGATTTCCAGTGAAACACCAACGAAGTTTCGAAGTGAGAAACGTCAAAACTCCGAGATCAGAAGTAGCTTTTGTTTGACGTCGCGTTGGTTTATCCGACGGCATGCGTCTTTTGATTGAGTATGAAACTAGTACTTAATGACTGTCATACTGTTCTGTCAATTAGTTTGGTTCTCTAGGTTCTCTTTGGTTCTCAATATTTATTAGGTTCTCAGCGGCTCTAGCACGATAACGACAAACTCGCGCTCGGCTCACGCTGAAACTTCACTTTGATTGCGCGAGGGTCCCGCGCAAAGGCTTGCTCGCCCTCTGGCATTGTCAATGTTGACATTTTTACATAGGACCGCGGTGTTGTCGCAGCGCTGTCACTATCGTACTCGGCCAGCTGGTCAATAACGCTGCCTGTGAATCAACGATGCCTTGGTTCGATTCTTGGTGGGAGTGTAAAAAGTAGAAGTTTTTTCCTCAGGTCTGAGTGTTTGTGTCTGTCTCAGCTTGTGTACCAAAGGATACTAGTGAAAACTTTAAGTGTGAGCTTTGAGTATAAAGCGTCTATCATTTAGATCCCCATTCACTGATTGCCACCACTGTATGACCTCTGTATGAATATTTGTGAAACTTTTTTTTCTAAACTTTCAGTTGCCTCACTAGCAGTACTGTGTGGCATAACAACAGCATGGCCATCATATACCTTCGAAAACTTCATATCTAACGAAACAGTCCTTTCTTACCCAATGTCTTCAGTAGAAGCATCCATCTTTGGCAGTCTGCCGAATATTGGAGCGCTACTGGCCACTCCATTTTGTGATTATGCTGTCAACACATTTGGGAGAAAATATTCTGCTATGTTGTTTGGGCTGCCTTTTGTAGTAAGTATTTTTTGTCCTTTCTTCTGTTAAATCAACAGTCTCATCACATCATAACCTAAAACATACTCAGTTTTCCAAAGATACAGACTTTTACCTAGATTAGAAGCCAGAACTCAAAAAAGATTATGACGTTGTAGTAGTTGTGGTTGATGTAGCGGCTGGACGATGGTAGGGTCGAGCAGGGGTGAAGTGAAACGCCGAGTGCCGTTGGATGAATGTATGTTTATTTGATACGCCAGCCGTATTTATAATTTGGCCGTGGCGATTTTATGTAGCTTTCTGTGAATGCTTATAAATTTAGAGAAATAAAAATGTATGTCTTTGCAAAAAAATTACTTAATGATTTGCAAAGGAAAGAGAGGCTACTTGCCCATGAAACTGCAACCATTTTATTTACTTCCTAAACACATAGGACGAACTAAATCACACACCACTAAATCGCAGATCCTGAATCACCTTCAGTCCACCCATGCACCGGCTTCTCGCAGCTTTGGCTCGAATGTTTAATTCATGTTCTAAGCTCATAATTGCGGTTTTAAAATCACGTATCAGATCTAACAACCAGATTTCAAACGCTCTTGTTGTTGCGAAATACTGGTTAGCAAAAAACTGAGTTTAAGATCATTAGTACCAGCTAGGAAGATGAAGCTATCTTCCCATTGGTTCCAGCTATCTTGGGCAATAATAATCTTCACATCCTCCGTGCCATTTGTGATTGCGGCTATGGGAGTGGCTGGTGTTGGGTCAGCTGGCCAGGCTGTGTCTTCGGTTTACATATCGGAAATATCGCAAGACTCCATACGAGGAGCTCTGACTTCTAGTGTTGTTGCTGGGTGAGTGGGGTTTAAAACACATGAAAGTACTGTAATTAGAGCAGATGTTTTACTATTTCTATAATAGAGGAGCTATTTTATGCAATGACTGTTGAATATAGAAGAACTTATATCGGTCAAGTTGATTTTAAAAAGATATACTGTGCAGGTTTCTTCTTGAACCGAAAACCGAGCGAAAACACAGCTAGACATTGATATCTAGGAACCAAAACCATAATTTTATTGTTTTTAACAAGCCATAGACAATCTTTTAATTTCTTTTAACTTGGTCCTGAAACTGTTGAAATCACTCAGTCAAAATTAGTTATCAATCGCAGTATCAAATCTATGGACCAATCTCTAAAGCCATTAAATTCAAATGTAAATTCTTTACTATTTCAGATTCTTCGTAGGACTGTTGATATCATACGTGCTTGGAGGATACCTCACGTATAACATTGCTTTGTACGCAAACCTGTCAATTTCAGTTTTATATGTAGTCGTATTATTGACATTGAAAGAATCTCCTGTGTTTTTGATGCAAAAAGGAAAGGAGAAGGTGAGAATCTATACGGTAATTACGAAGGTTTATTGTTATTATTACTATTAATTAATGTTATAATCACAATCCTTCATAGTCGTACATACCTAATCATAGAAAATTTAAATGACCCAGAAAACTAAACCTGTAGTTATCTTAAGTGTACTGTCAACGACGGATTTACGAGCTACGATTCTGTAGTGGTTAATGATTTTGTGCCTCCGTAAGTAACAACTTCAAGAACAAAATCTTGAAGGTAGTGATTACACAAGCAGTTGTTGTCATGTGCCTTTACATGTTAAATCCAACAAACAAAAGAAACATGTTCAATCCTCTTTGAAACTTATGACTGATATTCCATCTTACTAAAATTTGTACCATTTGCATTTTAGCCACTGATAAGGCTCATGAATTAGTACCTATTTAATTTACCCAATTTTTTTTTTGGTTTTTTACAATTTCAGGAAGCAGCTAAATCTATAGCTTTCTATAGAAGAGTAGACACGACTTCCATAGAAGTTGAAAGAGAAATAAAAAAAATAAGGCTGCAGCTAGATCCAAACATTGATCGAATTCTTCGGGAAGGAAATAGTAAGTATAAAACATTTTAGGTAGTATCTGAATGTTACTCAAAAATAACATGAATTATTGAAGAAACGTCTACAACAGTTAATATTAAAATATAAAAGAAATGTATCGTGTTTTCAGACCTTGAAGAATCAATGGAGTTAATAAGTAGCCAACAAAACGTACAAGTAGAAAATCAGTCTTCCTGGAAGTTTTTAAGTAAGTACCTACGAAGAAATAAATACATTAGAATAACATAGAGTTACTTAAAAAAATACTACTATTACTTACTTAAAGAATTGAGTTATTAAATTATTTCGTTGAAACACGGATTTCACTGACGAGAGTCATGATCGGGGACGAATAAAAGTTATACAAAGTTAGTTCATAATCTGGCAAAATATGGCTACAGTGTGATCAGTTTCATTGAAATGATTATCTTCTGATGTCGTTAACTATTTAACCGTTATTCTTTTCCCAGTGAAATCAGAATCCTCAAAGCAAGCTCTCTTTGCCTCCTTATTCCTGATGATCTCCAACACTCTGATGGGCGCCATCGTCCTACAAGTCTACGCAGAACCTCTCTTCAAGGAGGCTACTCCTACGATGCCATCAAATCTCTGTTCAATTATACTGGCGTTGGACTTTCTGCTGTCTGTTATCAGTTGTGCTGCGATTGTTGATAGGTTTGGGAGGAAGGTGAGTAGCAATTGGCACATCGTAATTTTTCAACCATAAAACCATTGCAATTAAATCAGCTATTAAACTGATTCAGTTTTTCATGATATTTCATGATTTTGTATGTATTTGTATGTATAAGATGTTGCAATGTGCACTTAGTTGTGACAAAGTCAAAGATACCATCTCCGCACTATTTAGGAGTAGCATAGCTACTGGTTACATACCGGAGAGCTGGAGAATGGTCAAAGCAGTCTTCATACCGAAACCGGGGAAAAAGTCGTACCAAGAGGCCAAATCCTTTAGGTGCATTAGCTTATCCTCCTTTCTACTGAAAACTATGGAGAAACTAGTAGATAAACACTTAAGACAAAGGATAGAATTGAGCTCTACTCCCCTACATAAGAATCAGCATGCATACAGGGTAGGCAAATCTACTGATACTGCGCTGCACAACATGATAGTAAGGATTGATAGAACGTTAACCAACAAAGAACATGCCCTAGGATGCTTCTTTGACGTGGAGGGGGCTTTTGACAAGGCCTCAACCTCGGCAATTGAAGAATCTCTCAACAGGGAAGGCATAGATAAACAGGCAGCATGTTGGATAATGAACATGCTGAAACATAGATCAATCATAGCACAGCTGGGGGGTGACACCCACAAAATCAAAGCCAAGAGAGGCTTTCCACAAGGCGGCTGTTTATCGCCGCTGATGTGGTGCCTACTGCTGGACCCCCTAGTTAAGGAGATTAACGATATGAGCATATACATGCAAGCGTACTCCGATGATGGAGTATTACTAGTATCTGGAAAAGTAATCAACGTGATGAGAGATATTATGAACAAGGGTATAAGAACTGTTCTGAACTGGTGCAGAGTCAGGGGACTTAATTTAAATCCAGCCAAAACAAAAATACTCTTGTTCTCAAAAACTAGGAAAAATAAAGAGTTTAAACCACTTACGATAGATGGTGTTGAATTAGAGGTATCAAACGAAATAAGATACCTTGGAGTAACTATTGATAACTCTCTTAAATTCAACACACACATAAAAGAACAATGCGATAAAGCAAAAATCACACTCATGCAATGCAAAAGAGCTGTAGGCAAAACCTGGGGTACCAAGCTGCATGTCATGATGTGGATATACAAAGCAATCATAATTCCAAGAGTAACATACGGAGCAATTGTCTGGTGGCATAAAACCACCATACAAGCAAACAGGAATGAACTAGCAAAAGTACAAAGACTTGCAACCCTAATGATCACAGGAGCGATGAGAACCACTCCATCAGCTGCCTTAGATGTATTATTGGGATTGCATCCTCTGGACTTGGAAGTTAAAAAGAGAGCTATAGAGCAATGGTATAGGATGAAGTCAAGCCTTGAATGGAAAGGGAACTTCATGGATAAAGGACACACCATATTAGATGGAAAGTATGGAGAGAAGTTGTCAATGATACTTTCTAATAATGACCTTATCAGGAAAAAAGTAATCTTTGACAAAAAATACAGGATCCATATAGGAGCTAGAGAAAGCTGGAGCTTGGACATTAAAGATCCAAAGATAGTGTGCTACACTGACGGCTCCAGGAAAGAAACAACAAAACTATCAGGACTGGGAATACACATCATGAACCAGGTAGATGGCCAAGTTACCATGCACCTGGGAAGATGTGCTAGCGTTTTCCAGGCTGAGGTGCTGGCTATTACAGAGGGAGTCAGAATCATAGACAGCATGATCACTGAAAACAAAGAGAACATCATACTCGTAGTATACAGTGATAGCCAGGCTGCTTTGAAGGCACTAAACAGAGCCGAAACTAACTCGGCCCTAGTAACAGAATGTAAGGAGGCTATTAACGCCTTAGCCAAAAAGACCAAAGTTACCATTGCCTGGGTGCCGGGGCACGAAGGACATATAGGTAATGAGATCGCAGACGAGCTAGCAAGGAAAGGGGCCGATGAGACATTCATCGGCCCGGAACCCAGGCTACCTATATCAAGTAAAATCAGTAAAGGAATAATAAGCAAGATCATAACAGAAGAAGCCAATTTAAGATGGAAGCACAATAAACAATGCCGCCAGGCAAAAATCTTCCTAAAGACATATGAAAAAAGAAAGACGAAGCAACTTCTAAAGTTAAATAGAAAGGACATCAGGATTGTAGTGGGTCTGCTCACGGGACACTGTCCTTTGAACAGACACCTAGCAATAATGGGCCTAAAAAGTGATCCCACATGCCCAGAATGCGACAAGGAGGAAACAAGTCTCCATTTCCTGACTGAGTGTCCAATGTACGCGCTGGTAAGATGGGAGACAATAGGCATGGATGAGGTAAAAGAAGAACAAATACAAGAGCTTAACATAAAGGATATAATCGGGTTTGCTAAAGCTTCGGGTAGGTTCAAAGAGGTGGAACTGTCAGTGCAGAGGTAAAACTCATGCGCTGTTGTGGGGAACTGGGTGAAATGGTCCCAAATGAGTGGACTGATCACCCGCCTGTGCCTGACGGGCGTCCCCTCCTTAGATAGATAGATAGATAGATGTATTTGAGAGCTCATACGAGTGTTTGAGAGTTGTAAATGAACTTTTTAAATAGCTATTTAGTATTTAACCACCCACTAATGTTTTTACGTCCGTTACAGTGGATGTAAGCTAATACAATATTTATTATATAAAGACTTCATGCTCTGCATGCCCGAACACCTGCACTCGGGAAGAACTTATGGCCGCTACTGGCAGTGCCGTTGATTGGCTAAATACTGGGCCAAAGAAAACATTATTCAAGCCATCGATACCAAAGAAGAAGAATTGGAAAAAAACTTTCTTGCAGTAAAATGCTTTGAAGTTGTCTGTTTTCTTATTAATTTCTTCCCTTATCCACAGTTCCTCATGACAAGTACCTCAGTAGCGTCAGGCGTGTGTACTCTTCTCATCGCTACTCAGCTGTTGGTTCAGTTTGCTCCCCATTGGTTTACAGCCGTTCTCATCTATGTCTTCTGTTATATCAATTATTTGGGCGCTGCCACTGTGCCTTTCATTTTTATGGCCGAGGTGTTCTTGCCCGAAGTAAGTATTGCCTTTCGATTCGAAGTTATTGAAGTTAGTCACTCTAGGATCAGTTATATTAAATTACAAGTCAATGATTATAGGTTTAAAATACAAAAATATTTTCATCGCCTTTTGTCACTCAATCAGTTTGGTGCGCCATCTCTTAAATAATATGTTTCTTCCAAAGAAAAGAGTGTTTTCTGTATGTAGAACAAAAACCCCTTTTATTGAAGTGTCTATCTACAAGATGTTTCAAAAAAACCCAAAAAAAAAAAATTCCAACATTTAATTTTAAAAGTGAAATAGTCGCAACTCTAGTAATCAGTTGCACGGTTTGACATCTTTCAAAATGAAAGTTTCTTATAATTCATATGAAATACTTGTCATATTTGTAATAGAGCTGCGCAATAAGCTAAATTTTAATTTATTTTGAATTTATTTTTTTGGGTTTTTTTGAAACACCTTGTATACTATCTACACCAATATTATAAAATAGATTTGATTTTTTTGTTTTTGTGTTCCGAAACTACTGCACCGATTTGAAAAATTCATTCACCATTAGAATGCTAAATTATCCCTGAGTAACATAGGTTGCATCATTTTCTCGAATTCCCGGGTGAAATGGTAGTTATTTATTATAAATATCAACTAAAACTATCCCCAAAAAACATATAATAATTAGAAATGAAAAAACATCAGCTGTATGCTTCGTCAAACAAGAGCACTCTCTCCCTCAAATTAAAAGCAGTGTTAAACACAAGAGCACATAGGTTTCTATTATTTTTTTCCATATGTTTGAAATTAAGCAAAGCGGAAAAGATGTGATTGAAAACGTAGCAAGCTAACCTAGAAGGTACCTATTCACTCGGACTAACTAGTAAGCTAATAATGATCACTTTTTTTAGGTAAGAGGCCTTGGCAACAGCATCACATACGCGTCTCTCTGGCTCACAAACTTCATCACCCTCATGGTCTTCAATCCTTTGGTGGAAAACTACGGTTTAGGCCCTCTCTTCTACGGTTTCTCTGCTGTGTGTTTTGTCACAGCTATTTACAGTCACTACTATCTTCCCGAGACCAAGGGCTTATCAGCTGATGCTATACAGTTGCTGTTTTTGAAGAAGAAAGGGAAAGTGAGAGATGGAGAGGAATTGGAATAAATGATCTATTAACTACTGCGTTTTGTTTTATTAAGTTGGAAGAGTCACGTTCAAAATTAGATACTTTTGTAATAATATACCGTTTATTTCTTCAAGACAGCACACATACATTAAAAAAGTTCAAGTTTATAGTCCTATGCTATTACAATAGTTTTATCCTTGCATATGTCTGCTGCAATGAGGAAAAAAAGGCTTGGGCTCAGCTTTTTATACCAGACAGATTAGTAGGCTGGCTACACAAATTTTCAGCCCTCAGTGTGAGATGCGAGGGGCAGAATAGTACTCAAAAGTCAAAAATATTTATTTCATAGAACATATAAAATGCTGCTTGAAACAGTCATAAAAATACATTAGCAAAATCAATGTAAACCATTGAGCAAAATAGTAAATTACATTAGTATTTTTGGCTTTGCGCCTATTCGCAAAGGTGCAGTCTTTCTCAGGAGAAGATTTCTAGTCACTACAAATCTCGAATCAGTGTGAGTGGGTGTGATGAGGGGTGTAGGTAAAACCAGTGCGAATGAACCTGTGTAATAATGCAAGAAGGAAGGAGTGTTCGTTAGCAATATAGGTTACAGTTTTCAGCATAAATGAATAGGTGTCTTTAAATTAGTTAGCCAAATTTAAAAAAAAAATATTTAAAAATCTGCCGACAGGTTTTTGTTAAAGAAGATTAATTTAATTTTGCTAATATAAGTTATTATCTTTTATTAAGAGTGTGATTCTACTAATATTTTTAGTATGGTGTGTTTCTACTATAAACATTGGAGTTTTTATTTTTTTATAGAGTTTTTTTTTTGTTAATGTTTTTTCATTGAGGGGAGATATTGTGTTATCAATGAACAAACAGCCTAGTTGTCTTGGGTAATAGAAAACCCGCTTAATTTAGGTTAAGTGTCATATAGAACGTACTTGACGGCTGTCAGTTTTGACGTTTTTTGAGTTTGACATTACTCTTAGAATTTTTTTCTCTGATGATCGGTGTGTGTAATAGAAGAACTTTAATTAACTAAATTAATAAAACAATATAGAAGTTATCTCAAAATAGAAGTGTTTTCCTTCGCATGCCCACCCATAACCTGAACACATACGATTGTACATAATAAGGAGATAACGACATGGGTCGGTCTTACTTGCACATAATATGAGCGGCTTCACGAATATGTATATACCTATCATCTTCTTCTTACGTGTAGGTATAGTCAAGTGTGTGGCAAACTTGGCTCGCCCTGGTGTCAGAGTTTTCAAACCGCATAAAGGCCTCTGACTTGGTTTTAACTACTGTAGTCAATCGACAGCAAACGGACACAGCTTAACGTGCGGAAATGCTCGTGATAAATTGCCACTTTTGGTCACTTATCAGGTTCCCTGCTTCTGTGTACGTTGCACAGTATGATACAGTGATGGTAGAATAGAAGCTTTCGGCAATACTTAAACCTGGGAAATAAATATCTGGGATGCCGTTTACTCTTAAAAGTAAATAAACGATAAAGTTAACAATAACTTAATTAATTTTTGTCTATGCGAATCATCTTATTCAAATATTGCCTTAGCCACGTTAGAAGAAGTGATGTGGCATGAAAAGTACAGTCAGCACGATATAAAAATAGAAAAGTTTTGAAGAAGCGTAAAGCGAAAATGTTTGCTTATGTCAGCCTCATAGGAGACTACTTATTAAATCCAAAGAGTTCCTTGCGTGAGCTCTAATATGGCTTGCAAAGCGAAACTTGGTTTTAAAGATTTAGGAATGGCTAGGTCGCCGTTGTCGGTACTTACAATATTGCTTCTGTGACAAGGAGGATATATATTCTTATTAACATTGCTTCTTAGCAATGTGTGCCCCAAATTCATATAATTTAGAATCCTACGCGATCATTGCATTTCTTATTCCAAAATTATTTCTAAAAATTGCCCAATAAAAGCGGCACTAGGCAAACAAATTGCTTGAACTAATTAATGTCCGTTATGCCAAAATATTCTAAGATTTCAGACAAATTCACTTTAAGATTGATAATTCTGAAATGCATAGGATTCACATGCCTTGACCACGAAATTTTTCTATTGGGCCTTTTTATAATACGAAAAGGGCACAGCAAAATTTTCTTACCATTGACTCCAATGCACTAGTAATACTAGAATTTGGGAACATAGAAGGCAATGGTAACACAAATTCTGTCATGCCGTGACGTGCCGTTCGAATTATGAAAAGGCCCATTGTCTGTCACTCCCATACATTTTGTATCTTTTGATTAATTTTCTTTATCTCTAAAAAAATGTGACATTGTCTAGAAGTCCTTTAGTTGCAATCATGCAGGTAGTTGTACATCTTTTTACACTACATGCGTTTTAATTTTTTTAATCAGCAGTGTGAAGTAATGCAGCTCTTTAGATATTATCAAGGAACTGTTTGCACAGTGATATCGTCAGCAAATACACGCGTTATTATTTGAGATTGTTAGGAGTCTAGGGTGAAAGTAACTGTTTTCGATGTAGCATTTTTATTTCTGCAGCTTAATAGATTCCACAGCTTGACAAAATCCACAGCTTTTTATCCTTGTACTTCTTATCTTCTGGCACTTTTGTGATTTGATAATTCGTACCTAAAGCCTCAAGTGCATTCGAATGACTTTTTTACGATTTTCAAACCAAAATAGGCACAACCTTATTGTACAAGTCTGTGTAACGAAGTGAATCAAGCTAGACCAGATATATCACTACTTATTGCCATTACAAGTGTTTTCAAAGGGGTTCTCCCCTCTTATAATCATATCAATCAAATTACACTGATTCTCAGTTTGGTTTGTGGTATCGCATACATTGCGAGACACTACGTTGTCACTCGTTTTATTTATTAAACGAAGTTGTAAGAGACATAAAATGAATAGTTTTTTTTTATAACGAATGGTGTCGCTTAATCGAAAGGTATGTAAGTGTTGATTTATATTCAGTTGGTAATTTGATAGGTGGAAAAACTTTGAAAGTCGAATCTTATTACTACATAGATAGAGTTCTAGTACTTTAGATTACGAATCTATCTATGACTTACTAACGTAGATACCATATAAAAGCCCTAAAAGTCTTTTAGATTAGATTAGATTAGATTAGATTTATTTATCTCATAATATAGCTAAAAATGTCAAGTTTACAATAAAATATGTCAGTCATTTCAGCCCATAATATGATCGTCAAAAATATAAATTATTAAAATTACAATTAATAATTTAAACAATGTCAAATAAAAATAATAAAATAAATTAATATACAAAAGTATACTATCAAAAATGTCAAAAATAAAAAAAAAACAAGTCAAAATTTAGAAATAACATTGAATATCAATTTGAAATTATTAAAAAAAAAATTGTCATCAAAATTTGATGTCCAAATATTCTTTAATTGAATAGAATTCATTTTCCAATAAAAAGTACTTATTACCATTATTTTGATTAAACTACGTTACTTCATATTGATTTAGAAATGCACATCCCTTCTGTTGACGATTTACAGAAGTAGCTACGAAGTCAAAAACAATTTTATTACCCTCTGCTTGACTAAAACCGTTAAAATTGAGGAAATTCTGCTATATATGATGTAAGTATTAATAATTCAGAAAAGAGGGGAAAGAAAGATAATTAAGTAGAAAGACGTCGGGTTGTCCCGAGAAGTTAAAACATGACAAACGATGTATATGAATGGTAGTTACCCATCCACAAGAGCTTTTATTATCAGGGATAACTAGATTGTATAAAGGTCCTTCTTCAAAAGTTGCATATTATATTGAAGCCAGTTTGTATAATGTACAAGGACTATTGTGCAGGTGTTACAACAAAATAGATACCGACGAAACGCAGGGGCAGAGGACGACCTAAGAAACTTTGGCGGGACAAGTTAGACGCTGCCTTTGACAGACAGCACAAAGGCCAGTTCAGTGCAAGGCTAAACAAAATTTGACAGTTTGAAAATAGTTATAATGAAAAAAATAAGAACAACGATACTTAGGAACATTTCTATTAATAACACCGCTTATTAAATACCTTAGGTGTGAACATATCAATAGTCCTCTGTACATTCAACAATGGGGCCGTTTACCTTATCTCTGCTAGTTGATCCAGGTTATAAAGGATCATAACACAGACACGTATTAAAGAAATAATTTGTGTGAATTATTTAGTTGTTTTAATACATACATGAGTGTAAGTGGTGTTTTAGTTTGGACAAACAAAAATGAAAAGTGAAACAGTGAAGCCGTCCGCCTTTATTGTGCAAGGATTATCTACTTTGACAAGTTAGTAAAAAAAAAAGATAATTGGTGTCCCTTTAGTTACCCACCATCTTCTATCATCTCTTAAAATAACTAAAATCCTCATAGGAAATCGCGTTATAAAAAAGTTACTAAATGCTTTCTAACACATACACCTATTGATATCCCAAATCTGAGACAATCGTGAAAGAAGACTTACATATCACGGCTACGTATCCTCGGTATTAAAATACGGTTAAATATCGTGGGGAAATTCAGTAGACTTCAATTGCGCCTTTCGAATACAGAAAAAGTGTATACGAGCAGTGTGTAAAGCGTGGTACCTGGACAGTTGCAAACCTCTATTCAAAAGTTTGAAAATCCTGCCTCTGCCATACCTATACATAAGAGACGCCTGCTGCTTTACTAAAAAATATCCGCATTATTTTAATTTAGTCTCCGAAGTCTCCACAAGACGTTAACGTACTGTGATTAAAATTAATTTAAATGTACTTAAAATTAATTTAAGTACAGTTTTGACATTTAATATATTTAACGTAAGACCAAATATTTGCACGCCTGCAAGCAGGCTGGATACATTGACTTATATATTATTGTAACACCTTTTTGTACTCGTATTCATGCAAATAAATGCTATTCTATTCTATTTTATAAATTAAAAAAGAGTTGTTTTGTGTTATCTGAAATGTGAAATAAAGTCAAAGAGAAGATTGTTAAACATTTGACTTACAAACGTTGTTACTGCTTAAAATAGATGCACTAAATAGGATGAATCTGGAAGAGTTTGCATCATTAGGGCTTGGACATGTCAAAAAACGAAGTTCGAAGAAGATTAACATTCGAGTTTTTTTCCCTAAGAAACATGTTTTTTTTTCCATTTCTAGTATGCTACCTCACCGGCTTAACAGGCTTCGTCTACGCGTGGCCTTCTTACACTCTTGAAAACTTAGTCTCTAACGCAACTGTGTTATCATGGCCAATGTCTTCAGGGGAAATCTCCATTCTTGGAGCAGTCACAAACATTGGAGCGTTGGTGGCGACACCTTTCTGTGGATATGCTCTCGATACCTTGGGGAGAAAGTATGCTGCTATGTTGTTTGGAATTCCTTATGTGGTGAGTTAAATTTTTTTAAATAACCATAAACTTGCTACATATAAGTTTTGGTCGTAACTGAAAGAAATTCTTGATTATACCTACACGACAAGAAAGGACACCTTATCTTGTGTCCCATTTCATCAGGCAAAAACCACCACAGAGTGCCACTTGCTGGAGTTGCTGGCATAACAGACGTAAATTGCAAAACTACGTCATCAAGTCTGATCTGGGTCATTACCTACTTCAATCTCGTCTAGATATTTAAGTCATTAGATGTCTATGTATACATATACATAATTTATTTTGTTTCTCCAGCACTTAACAGAAGGTAAACAAGCTCGTGACATCATAGATGTGTGCTGCAGTGACAAAAAACTGTTTCAGATCAGCATTGTGTTCTGCATTAGAGGGAGAGCGCTTACCAGACCATTTAGTTGCTTACACAAAGGATTTTTGAAGAACCTCTCATTTGTACAATTGTATGGTGTTCTGTTGTTGTAAAATCTCACCAAATTTTTTTCACTTTCTTTTCAGATAGCTTGGCTGATTATGTCAATGACGACATACGTCCCCTTTGTGATCGCCGCCATCGGTGTCGCCGGCTTTGGTGCGGCAGGTCAAGCTGTCAGTTCAGTGTACATCTCTGAGATATCTCAAGACGCTATCAGGGGAATGCTAACTTCGACTTGTGTGTCAGGATATTTTGCTGGTACTGTTCGTTCTAGTATTCATAATCATTTATTTCTTTATGTGGTATAGGTAAATAGTATACTTTAGTTAAAGCATTTAGTTCATTTTTATAAGAACCGAAAGATCATATTATGTTGATGTCAATGCATGGTTGCCTGATGACCTGATGACTGATGCCTGATAACCGTAACAATAAGAAACAGGTGGATGTCTCAAAATGATCTCACGCGACTAGTTAGACGGTCATACTACTTTAAAAATGATATAGTGAGTGTGCCATCTTCCAGAACCTTTGCCACAGCCACAGACAATTTTTTTTTGAGAATTGACCACTGTTTGACAGTTGGCAGATCTTTGAGGGTTATCGTTACTAAAGACGGCTTAATCCCTTGATTGGCTCTAAGAGTAGGCCTGCAAGAAGTTAATTGCTGTAACACTCAATTTTTTCCCTCGCATCATCGTCATTAGCCCATATACGTCCTCATCAATGGGCACTAGCCTCCCTTCAAAACAGTGAAGGGGCATAGTCCACCACGATGGCCCAAAACGTGAGTTCAAAAACTTAATTTTCTCAAACGAGCGCGTTTTATCGCGATGTTTTCGTTCACTGAGCAAATGATAATGATAATTATCGAAAAAATCTGAAAATTAACCTGAAAAGACGAATTTAGTAAAACATTCGTCTTTTCAGGATTTTAGCCCGTAACTTTCAGCTTACAAAACTGATTTTTTAACGATGCTATCTTTCGCATGCCAAATACCATTCACTGTTTTCTTTCGTTTCCAGGATTACTGTTTTCCTATATCCTGGGAGGACAGCTATCTTACTACCAAGTAATCTACACGCATTTGTCTCTTTCTGCCCTGTATATTATTCTATTGATGCTACTGAAAGAATCTCCAGTTTTCTTGATGCAAAGCGGAAAGGTTGAGGTGAGTAGATATTCAAACAAAATACAATTTTTTTATATGTGTATAACCATATCTTTCAAAAGGCCTACACTTTTCAGAAATCATAATGTATATTTAAAACTATTTTCATGGCTTAGAATAAAACTAACAAGTATTATTACCATTCAACTAAATAAGTTTTCATTATCGCGTCTGTTTCTGAGATAGAAACGAGGTAGGTATCAAAACATAAAAAGTTATTCATGGAATAGATATGTTATTTCTGATTCAAATAAAGGAATGCTACTCACGAGATAAACGAATCATGTATTATGCCACACCTTATAAAACTGATTTCACTAGTTGCAATTAAACATCTGGGCCCCGATTCTGTAACTTCAGTTGCGTGTCGATGGCATGGAGGCCCTTTTATCTGTTCAGGTGGCGAAATTGAGAACTATTTAATTTTCATATACTTGCTGACAACCATTCCGACCAGCAGCACCACCGCCAACCGAACATGAAGTTGCAAACTACCTAGCAACTAAAAATTCAGTTGGTGGTGGCGCCACCAGTCAAAGCAGCCGTCATTATAGATGTATGATGTAGATGTATGAAATTTGAATAGTTCTTAATTTCGCCACCTGAACAGATAAAATCGTTACAAAATCGGGGCTCTGCTTGCATCATAATTATAGCCTAAACTTTATCACCCACAGTTCAACCACTACCGATGTTAGTATTGTCTTTAACTCTATACAATTTTTTATCAATTTTATATTTCAGGAGGCTGCTGAGTCGATAGCTTTCTACAGACGTGTATCAGTAACGTCAAAGGAAGTTGAAATCGAAATAAATAAGATAAAGTTGCAGCTAGACCCACAAATTGAGAAGATACTTCACGGAGAAAACGGTAATAGTCATTTCAATAGAATATTAGACACTTTTTGTTTAGATACACCTAATAAAAAAAATTACTTAAAGTTAATTATAAATGACTGAAACTTATTAACTATGAAAGTGTATCAACTTAGGTTAGGACTCGTTTTATGCGAGAAAGATTTTGAAATATTTTAATTTTGATTGATGATTTCTCCGAAAATATCCATTTAAGAACATATGTTCCATGGATTTTTTAAATTATTTTTATTCATAGAATAATATGTTCCTAAAGTTATGGGATATCAAAAGGAACAGGTTGTATAGGTATACTATCAGACATAATAAGAAATACAAGCACTGCATTTCTTACTAAAACAACATGAATGCAAACAAAGAAAAGTGTGGAAATAGTGGTGCATATTAATAAAAAAAAACAAGTACAAATAGATAAAACCAGGCAGTTGTATACATATAAAATACTTAAAAAATTTAAAAAGACCACGGAAATTAGCAGTAAATTATATAGATATACACTCTTTTTGGCGAGATTCTACACTTCAAAACATGATTTCAGAAAGTATGTGGAAAAGTAAGTGCAGAAAAATGCTCACAATTGCTTTCAGATCCTGAAGCTACTAAAGGGCTAGTGACAAAAGAACCACCAGTCGATTCTGCAGCACAGGTCTCTGAATCTGCGTGGAAGTTTTTGTGTAAGTTGTAAATAATCTTCTATTTTTTTATATATTTTCTTCAAAACTCACAAGCACTAATTAAAACTGAGCTATACTACATTTCTAGGCGCTTAGTGTCGTATAAATGAGGTTCAAATTTTCTGCGTATCAAGAGCTGGATAAAATCCTTACGAAAGTAGAGAAATAACGACAATTTCCGCTATATAAAATTTAGTTTTATTGCATACGCAGTGAGTTTATTCTATTCTTTAAAAGATCTTATCCAAGTTAAAGTGTATTTCGCAACAATTTTCTCTTCTTCTTTCTTATTTATAGCTAATTAATGTAATTTTAAATTAAACTGTTTCAGTGAAATCAGAATCTTCAAAAAGCGCCTTGGCACTAACATTGATTCTGATGGCAGCAAACATTATGATGGGTGCCATAGTACTTCAGGTCTATGCTGAGCCTCTTTTTAAAGAGGCTGTTCCTTCTATGCCTTCAAATCTTTGCGCTGTACTTCTAGCAATCGATATGATGATAGCTAGCTTAGTTTGCGCTAGCGTGGTTGATAGATTTGGGAGAAAGGTGAGATTTTTATTATTTGAGAAAATCCTAATTATTTTTTAACTTTTATGTTCATTTCAAACACATCAACCATAAAATAAAAAAAACTTCTTGCAGAAATACAGCAAAGTGTGTTGAAAGAAGCCATAGCACAGTACAACGGAAAATCTTTCCTTTTTGTGTGAAACAAATAAGACGAACCAATCTACGTACCCATTATGCTCACGGTAGAAGTAAAATCTGTTCTTTTTGTATTTATCTTTTTCAGTTTTGCATGATCTGGACCTCAGTTGGAGCGGGAATATTCACAGTACTTCTAGCTTCTCAATTGAAGTTTGAATTTGCTCCACATTGGTTCACCGTGTTCCTCATCTATGCGTACTGCTTCGTCTATAACCTGGGTGCCGCTACAGTGCCGTACATATTGCCTGCTGAGGTATTTTTGCCGGAGGTATGTGTTCCAAATAAGTGCAGGATGAAGTTAGCACAAATTCGATGGGTGTGAAAATTCTTGAGGTAGGCCTTTGTCTAGCAGTAAACTTCTTTTGGCTCACATGTTGATGATATTTTGTATACTTTATTTCGTTCCGTATGGTGATCAGTAGATAACAACACCACCCCATTTCTTTCCGTGGGTGTCGTAAGAGGCGACTAAGGAAACACAAATGAGACCTGACTCCTATTAATCTACCCCAGGCAACGATACCTCAATTTATTCTGAATCTGAATGTCGTTCTATGGTCTCATGCGGTATTCTGTGAAGGGCCGTCTGATTCACGACCACCCTTCTACCGAACCCGGAGTCTGATGCCAAACAAGCTTGCTGTGTTCCGTTGGTACGTAGGAGTACCAGTGCCTTAATAAGCATTTTCTGGGTTAACTCGCTCCATCGTCGACCTCATCTATGACCTTGGTCAAGAGTGAGGTCAAGACCCATCTTATAAAAAATGGGTTCTGTAATTATATTATATAAGGCGAACGATCAAAGTTCATTTAGATTCCGTCTTAGCTTCGTGCTGAGAAAAGGCTGTGTTAGGAGTGCTCAAACCCAACGAGCTTGTATAAAGCGAATTATGAATGCGGGTAGAGGAAGTGAAAGAGGTATTTTTGGATCGTACCAGGGCCGCGATTCTGTAACTTTAGTTGTGTGTCAGCAAGTATATGAAAATTAAATACTTAGTTCTCAATTTCGCCACCTGAACATATACATGTAATGGCCTCCATTCCATCGATACACAACTGAAGTTACAGAATCGGGGCCCAGGTAGCAATTTGTGATTTTTGCCCACCCCATGGGATAATGGCCTGAGCTTATGTATATAATGTAGATTCTATTATTTATGACTTAACTATTGGTGATTAAAATCGTGTACGATATCTCAAGAACTCAAAGATGAGCTTCCAAAGAGTGTGTCATGGGACCAGCTGGACGATCTTATTAAAAAACTGCTCCTGCCCTGAAGCGTGACGAGTGTCAAAACGAGCAACTTGTTGACATAGATTTTTATTTATGGTTCGGAGTAACCCAGTTTTATAAGGAATAATGTTTAAAGCACACTATTCTGAGTTTAAAAAAAAGAAAAATAACAGCTTGCGCGCAGTTGCATTTCTGTAATAAATTTGGCCTGCAGTTAGTGGTGTTTAAGTCTATTTTCTTTGTTTAAAACTTCCATGCTTTATATTTCACTCTGCTATTTTGATTCTCATGACACTTTCTTCACTTTTCAGGTCCGGGGTCTCTGCAACAGCATAGTCATGGCCTGCATGTGGATCACCAACTTCGTCACTCTCATTATCTTCAACCCTCTGGTCGACAACTTTGGCTTGGGGCCTCTCTTTTACGGTTTCTCAGCGATCTGTTTTGCCACTGCCTTTTACAGCCAATTTTATCTTCCTGAAACCAAAGGTCTATCGGCTGATGCCATACAACTTCTATTCTTGAAGGACAAATCTCGACGGAGGCAGAACGATAAGGTTTAGCTAAGTTAGTAAATAAGCCTCTTTATTGTATTACCTTTGTTTTTCACGACCGCCATCTTGGATTTAAAAATGGATGTTATTTTCTTAAACAGCACCCCTGAATACCCAAAAAACGACACCCATGACGACATTTAGCAAAAAATTTATGTCCGCCATCTTGGATTTCAAAACGTATGTCATTTTCGGAATCAGCACCCCCGAAAACCTATTAAAGGACACCCATGACGGTATTTTCCAAAAAAAGCATGTCCGCCATCTTGGATTTCAAAATGGATGTCATTTTCGAAATCAGCACCCCTTAAAACCTATTAAACGACACCCATGTCGGTATGATGGCGGTCGGCTGGTAATATGCTTGGTTACGCTTCGGGCTTCGCCCTACGCGGAGCTCGGCCTTCGGCCTCGCCCTATACGCAGCTCGCCTCGGCCTACGGCCTCGGCTCGCGCGTTCGGCTCGGTCTGCGATACTATAGTGATACTTTATAAGCTAAGAACATAGGGGGCAATGGTATAAGGATGTGATATTTTTTGAGATAGTTTAAAAGGAAATCGGATGCACCGAATACCTGTTATTGTGTTCATCACATTTTATTTTCTGACATTCTTAGAAAAATTGTAAATTATTGTTTTGCGTTTGTAGAAAAATTTAAATCATGTGTTGGGAACTTCATATTTCGTTGCCCAACATAGTTTATGGTTTCAGTTTGAAAAACACTTAAATGAAAAAATATGAAAAATAATAAAGTTTATAATTTTTGTTTTGAAATTAATAAATGAGACGAGGGACAAAAAAGAAAGAAAAATATTTTTAATAAACAATTTTCACTTTAAATTTGTGAGTTTTAATTTTATTTTCTTGCTCATTTAATTTACGTATTTGTATTTTATTTCATTTCTTCTGATCAGCTAGGCAAGATTTTTGTGTCTGTCTTTGGGTATGTTCCAAGGAATCTACGTCACTATGGAAAACCTTTTAGAGTGTGTGAGTAATTGGGTCAATTTCAACAAGCCGTTTATTTTCATCATTTCAATGAACTTTTTTCTCTATGGTTGTGTTGTTTAATTTATAGCTTAAATTCAAATATTAATGATATTTAGATAAATGTTTACCAAATGGAATAAAAATATTATTAACAAATAGTGAGATAAATGCCATTCTTTTTAGGTGCCACCAAAATGATAATATAATCCACCGAAATTATAATACTATCCATCGAAATGATAAAACTATTCACCGAAATGATTGCAATGGTGGAAATGAACAGTGCACCTGTCCCTACCAGTAGGGATAAATCTACAAAAAGGTGTAATAATTCCTACCAGTAGGGGTAACTCGGTAGGGATAAGTGTGCCAGGCGAGTCATCTACCAGAATTAAATTTTTTCACAAACTTACTTCTTACTCCGCTGGCTCAACGACCCAAAGTGACTCTTGGCCTCCAATATGTGGCATTTTGATATATCGTGTAATTTTGCACTTTTGACATTATACACTTATACCGCCACATACAAATTCCACCGAAATTATGATGTTATCCACCGAAATTATTAAATTCTCCACCGAAATTAATTAGATTTAGGTCACCGCGCATTATAATGGAAAATTTACTGAAATGATAGATTTTAGGCCACCGAATTCACCGTAACGAGTACACCGCAATGAGAAACCAGGCATAAAAACGTAAATTAAAAATATATCAGAAGGTATTTTTAATCAATACTGTTCCTATGTATATTGGTCAAGATCGGGATCAAGAGTTAACCCGTCTCATAATAAAAAAAACAGACACAGAGACAGATAAAAGAAACGCATTACCTACCTCAAAAAACCGAGATTCACATTTTTTATGACAACAACTGCCTTATTTATTTAAGTATAAGTAAACTTAAGATAACTGTCATAACTAATACTCTAAACATAATGATACCTTACTGTAATAATAGCTAAGATATAAATTTACCGAAATATTTCCTGAAAAACTGTTAACACTTGGTGACAGATTTGTTATCTTCAGTAGTTTTAGGGTCCCTTGTAATTATAAAAATAAAACTCTTGGGCCGCTGTCTTTTTAACCAACTTCAGAAAAAAGGAGGTGCTCAGTTTGACCTGTATGTATGTATGTTTGTCTGCAATTTTCTCGCGTTTGGCTGTAACGATTTTAATACGGTTTTCAGAAAATTGTTTGTCACATTTAGGAGAAAGTTTTGTTATTTTAACCGACTTCGAAAAAAAGAGGTTTTAGGTTAGACCCGTATATATGTAAAATAAAATACTTTATGCGAACTGTTGTTGGGATTGAAGTCGGTGACTCATACGTTTTTAACGTGGAAAATTATTGTTAAAAGTTTTTTATAAAGATTACACCTTTGCGAACAGGCGTATAGAGTCCAGTAAGATCAAAAGAACGTATATGTATGTATACAGGGCTTTAGGTGTCTCTCTTTCAACCTCTCGAGTGGTCAATCAGTCCATAAAACAATTAAAATAATTTTGTTCCTTACAAAGGTCAAAATACGAAAAAAAAAATGATCTCCCATACAAAATGCGCTATATGCTGATGAAGTTTGTATGGGAACTCAACATTTTTTTTTCGTATTTTGACCTATGTTCCTTGGGAAAGTTGTTCAGTTTCATGGATTGATTAACCACCCGAGAGTTTCAAAGAGAGATACCTAAAGCCCTGTATATTTAAATCCTTAAATGTAAAATCTTGAATGAACGAATTTGTTTGCATGTATTTAATTTCTTTGTGACTTTGACTTATTTAAGTAACATCCTGAATGTTCTACGAAATAAAGCTATTTTGAATTTGACTTTCCTTTCAACAATGTACAGAACCCATAGAGCAAGAGTTCAAGACGCACTTGGCCCTTCTTTTATCTTATTTACATATTATTCAGGGAGCTTTAGTTATTATAAAAGTAAATACATTGTGGACATTCCCATTAGTCAGAACTAGTATTTAATAATAAGTAAGTACCACATGTGCCAGTAAAATGTAATAATGTAGAACAACGCCAGTAAAATATAATGTAAATTTAGACAACAAGTGTGATAATAGTTCGGTAATAAAATGGGAAAGGGACGTCAATGTTTTACGGCTATTGCCTGTAAGTAAATGTTTTTTTTATGAACTAAATAATTATTTCTAACGCGATAAATAATAACGAAATATTAAAATTTCGATAAATAATAACGATAAATAATAACGAAATAATAATAACGCGATAATAACAAAATAATTATTTTTAACGCGATAAGCGATTAAAATATCTACAATATTTTAATCGATTATCGCGTTAGAAATAATTATTTCGGGTATTTCTAATCCCTTTCGAACTGCAAAAATGCAAAGATTTTCTGTTTCGCCAACTCACTGGTAGGTAATGAACAGTAGGTGGTACAACGGACGCTCATAAGACATTAATGATTGTGATAATCAAAATGTTAATTATGTATGTCGTTTGTAAAACTGCAGCTCTAGCACGATAACAACAAACTTGCGCTCGGCTCACGCTGAAACTTCACTTTGATTGCGCGAGGGTCCGCGCAAAGGCTTGCTCGCCCTATGGCGTTGTCAGTGTTGACATTTTGACATAGGACCGCGGTGTTGTCGCGGCTCTGTCACTATCGTACTCGGCCTGCTGATAGTTTACATCAATGATATTATATGTTACTTATCGTAACTAGATTGGCAGTTTACAGCAGCGACGCGTTGCCACTTCGTAGATGCCTGCAGGCATATGTAACGTCAGTTGCCTGCTTGACATTAGGGGAGCGTGAAAGTCATTCAAAATAGTGAAATTTACTATTAAAAATTGTGTATCACGGTCCGAAAAGGATGATAATGCAAGTGGCGTTACTTTTCACAAGTAAATTTGCATAAGTTTGATCATATTGTCTAAAATTACATCAGAAAACAAAATAAATATATTGTGCATTATTTTTGCCATCGGTGTTGCCAGTAAAACGATTTAAATTTTTCCCCTTTTTTGGGAGTTTAAGGGGAAAAGATCTGAGACATTAACAAGGTAACTATGTAAATTTCTATTTACATAGTTACCTTGCTAATGACTCAGATCTTTTTTTTTAACTAGCTTTTTAAATAAAAAAAGCTGTCATTTTTCATATCAAAATCCGTTTACTATCTCCTACTAATAGCTTTTCTTAATATTTTCAATGTACAGACACGCTCCCGTTACAGTTTTATGACAGTTTCTATTGAAAATTTTATTAAATTCTGTTCAGAATATACAACATTAATCACACCAAAGTAATTAAATACATTTATTCATTCATTTTGGGGAAATTATTTCTCACCACTGGCAACTCTGTCCGTTTTCATGACAGCTATTATCTTATCTCACTTCACCGGTAATTAGTTAATCAGTGGAAGAAACGAGACAAATATAGTTTACTTTGGCATAATATATCGGTTTCAAAGCTACGTCTTTTGAACTATCAAGTGGTTATGCATTTCTGAGAATCGTTTGTAAGACGTTACTACTCTAATATTTATAAGCTCACTGGTTTACATAGTGAAACTCTACCCCGTGTAAACAGGGTGACTTTTTTATCAGCAGCCAAATTTTTCTTACGATGTCAGTAATGTTGATAGAACGTAAATAAGGAGGAAAAAAAAAGTTTTTTCCAAAATTTTCAGATTTTGGTAACCCTTTTAACGTTTTTAACCCCCGACGCAAAAAGAGGGGTGTTATAAGTTTGACCGCTATGTGTGTGTGTGTGTGTCTGTGTGTCTGTCTGTGGCACCGTAGCTCTCAAACGGGTGAACCGATTTGGATGCGTTTTTTTTTATTTACAAGCAGGTTTTTTGGCGATGGTTCTTAGATACGTTTTATCAAAATCGGTTCAGCCGTTTCAAGGTCATCAGCTCTTTTGTTAGCTGCGGTGGGGTTCTTAGACTCTTAATGTGTATTTACTTTACTTTCAAACATACATGTGACCTAAAACTTGAAACACTCATGTATGCTTAATAACTATGCAGGATTATGGAACTCTTGGTCTGATGCTGCAGCCAGGATATCCAGAACACTAGCACACTCTTAAAAAAATAATAGCAGATATGTCGTGTTTGGACTCGTTTTGTTCAGTATTTGATTCTGCATACAATGCAATGGTGGCAACACGGTGAGCTGATGCTGCGGCCAGGATATCCAGAACACTAGCACATCCTTGAAAAAATAATAGCAGATATGTCATGTTTGGACTCGTTTTGTTCAGTATTTGATTCTGCATACAATGCAATGGTGGCAACACGGTGAGTTGATGCTGCGGCCAGGATATCCAGAACACTAGCACATCCTTGAAAAAATAATAGCAGATATGTCGTGTTTGGACTCGTTTTGATTAGTATTTGATTCTGCATACAATGCAATGGTGGCAACACGGTGAGCTGATGCTGCGGCCAGGCTATCCAGCACACTAGTACACTCTTAAAAAAATAATAGCAGATATGTCGTGTTTGGACTCGTTTTGATCAGTATTTGGTTCTGCATACAATGCAATGGTGGCATCACGGTGAGCTGATGTTGTTAAAATCCGTTAAAATTTTGATATAATGCATCATCTAAAGCTCTTAAAAATTTTGAAATCAAAATTAAATTAAAACTTTAAAAAATCCCCCCCGCAAAAAAGTAAAGCGGACATTTAAAAAGTAAAAAATAATACCTTTCGTTGAGCCATCAAATTCATTTCAGAAATACCTATATATATTTTAATTATCGAAATCGATGGATGGCACGATAGGGTTTGCTCATTAAAATGGCGCTATAATGTCGCGTCGGGGTACCGCTAAGTTTAAAGCAATAACTAGTATTTTGTGAATGAGGCTGCTAACTTCCCAAATATAATAAAATACATACCTAAAATAGAGAACTTTCAAACTCATAACGCTCCCAGACTCATAACACCCAATGTTACTAGATTTGTCACAAATGTTGATCGTCGTCGCAAGTTGGTCGAAAATACTAGTAAATAATAGATAGTCAATCAAATGAAGGGTCTGATTCACTAAAGCGGTACCCCGACGCGACATTATAGCGCCATTTTAATGAGCAAACCCTATCGTGCCATCCATCGATTTCGATAATTAAAATATATATAGGTATTTCTGAAATGAATTTGATGGCTCAACGAAAGGTATTATTTTTTACTTTTTAAATGTCCGCTTTACTTTTTTGCGGGGGGGATTTTTTAAATTTTTAATTTTAGAAAATGAATTTCGTAAAACGCAGAAACACGAGTGTCACAGATTGTGTTGAAGAGTACTATTAGGTACCAAGTTTCAAGTCGATTGGACGATTTTTTTTCATACAACAATTTTGATTTATTTTCATGCTTCAGACGATCTAGCTTGAAATATTTACATGAAACGTAGAAACTAAAAAATACGGGTCTGTTAAATTTTCATAAAATTAACGTACAAAAAATTTAGATGGTGATAAAAAAATCTTCCTCTAAACAATATACATGGGAATCGGCATGAACAAAACTTATAATATTAGCTCTAAACTGCTTTGAACTTGATTATAGCCAAGTCATCAATAATTACTTTGTGATACAGGACTTCTAGATCAGTGGTGACATTTCTTTTAAGGCAACGAAATTCTCAACAAAGCCCTTTCGTTTATGGTACTCCAAGTCAAAAGATTATAAATGAGAGACACAGCAATTCAATGATAAATGTAAATTTGCGGAAACCTGATGACTTTTTGACGGAATTCACTTTAGGAATCGCGACAAAGAAAATCAAAAGTTATACAAGTTTGGGTACAATAGAAAAGTCACGTGGTCAGTCCATGCCAATCTCATACATTTCAGAACTATATCGATTTAAAAAAACCGCTAACAGAATGTAACTTTGTTTAGCGTTCTAAGTTTCCGTCTAACATATAACTGAATTAAGCTACTTTACTGTAGATAAAAATTGGTTACAAATATTCGTCTCTTTCTGTTCCAGGCTCATTCAGCTCTCTAGTAGTGGGTCTATACTGCTCATGGCCATCATATACCTTGGATCAATTCACAGCAGCTAACACAACGCTTCTGACATCACCTATGTCGGAAGTAGAAACAGCTTTAGTAGGTAGCTTGCCCTCTTTAGGTGCAATGTTAGGTACTGCTATAGCCAGTCCTTTGATTAACAAAGTAGGAAGACAGAAAGGTGGTGTTCTGATTGCTCTTCCTGCCTTGGTGAGTAGTGATTCTATTTATTTGATAGTCCAGTGGCTCTCGCTGATCTTAACGGATCAGCGAGGTAAAACAATATACACAGAAGCAGGGAACCTGATAGGTGACCAAAGTGGCAATTTATCACAGGCGTTTCCGTGCTTTGAAGGGGACGTTAAGTCTGTCGGTACCGGCTGTTGTCGATTGACTACAGTCGTTAAAACCAAGTCAGAGGCCATTGTGTGGTTCAAAAACTCTGACACCTGGTTAGTCAAGTTCACCTCACAATTGACGATAAGAAGAATCACCCATCCCGTTTTATTTCAGTATCAGGTAAAATGTAATTACTATTTATTGCTGTGTTGTGTATATCTAAATAAGTTTTGAAATGTAAGTTTTTTATCAGACAATTATTTTACTAGAAATTCATGTCGAGCTGCATTTTATGGTTTTTATGGACTTTTAACGTCTACTGTTTACAAAAAATGTATTTTTCAAATTTAGAAAGGAAAACAAACAAACCCGTTATAATATGTTTAAAACTGGTAAAAACATTATCATTTTCAGCTATCCTGGTCAATGATTGCATTCACCAAATCATCAATGGTAATGTTTTTCGCTAGATTCATTTGTGGAATCACCGATGGGGCAAGTGTGGTGTATGGTCCAATATTCGTTTCTGAAACTGCTCAAGATTCTATTAGAGGAGCTCTTTCTACAGGTATTATATTTTATTTATAATTAGTATTCCGCCCGGGTCTTCGTTCCCGTGGAAGTTTGGGAGAATTATATATCCTATGTCACCTACTGATTCCAGAGGTTAGATTTCAACTAATAACCCTCTGAATTTTTGTCAAATGTGGCATTAAGTGGTTTTAAAACCACTGATGTTCTGCTCCCGATAGGGAATATAGACGTAAACATATGTATGTATTGAAAGGTATCACCAGTTTTCAATTAATCGTGACAAAAAGTTAATTAATTTCAGGTTCCGTAGCCTTTCTTAGCCTGGGCTTTATGCTGTCGTATACACTTGATTGTTTCCTAACCTACTGGCCTATACTGTGGATCAACCTCGCAGCAAGTGTAATGAATGTGATACTCAACTATATGGTGGTCGAGAGTCCTTTGTATCTTCTGAGGCAGAACAGAGAAGAGGTAAGATTTTGTGCCCTTACGAATCAAAATTAACTCATAAAAGCATCCACGCTGGATTGGGAGTGCAAGAAAAACTTAGAATGTACTAGATGCCAAATCATCCTAAGCAGAAATATTCGGCGAGAATGGGATTTTAACCCACGACCCCAGGATTAGATCTCCTGGTGCTCTAACCAACTGAGCTATTGTGCCTTCAAGTCAAGCGGCGAAATTTCTCATTCCCTTACAAAACACATACGTTGTGCTTCCCAACGATACTGTAAAAGTCAGTAAGTGGGACGCGAGGATTTTGCTGTATTATGGGCAAAAGGCTAACAACCTCTCAGTAATATACATCATGTTTCATCTAATAACCCTTAGAATTTATGTCAAATCTGGCACCAAATGGTTCTAGAACTAATGATGCTCTGCCTGCCCCGATAGGGATTATAGGCGTGAGCGTATGTATGTATAAAAGCATATATGCCGTGTAGTGATCGGTTGAGAATAACACCACCCCATTTCTTTTCTTGGGTGCCGTAAGAGGCGACTAAGGAAACACAAATGATACCTGCCTCCTATTAATCCACCCAGGCAACGACACCTCAATTTGTTCTGAATCTGAGGTGTCGTCCTATGGTCTCATGCGGTGTGGAAGGCTCTGCAACGGGCCGTCTGGTTCGCGACCACCGAACTCCTACCGAAGTTCGACGCGAAACAGCCTGCTGTGTTCCGTCGGTGCGTAGGAGTACCAGTGCCGTAATAGGCATTTGCTGGGTTAACTCGCTCCATCGTTAACCTCATCTATGATCTTGGTCAAGATTGAGGTCAAGAGTTAACCCATCTTATAATAAAAAAGCACCGAGACTCCACTGGTTTGGTCACGATGGGAGAGAATTCAAGTGGATGACGGTTGTCTAGCAGATGAAGGTTGCCTGGAAAACATTGCTACCAAGCTATAAGGCTGCCTTGTTTTAAACTATGTTCTATCGTTTAGTTGCAGAAACGATAATTTTAGTGAAAGCTTCTTTATGAGGATCATCTCAGTGTTTTTTCCCATACAAACGGCGCAATGGATTCGATCTCCTAAACGTCAACGGATCCCTGTGAAATTTTGGTAAAGTGTCAGGAACACAAAAAACCAGGTCTACCACAAAAAACGCCTAAACTCATAATTTTGGAAATAAAACTCGGCATTTCGCCGGAAAGCTGCAATCAATTGTCCCTTTCGCACAAGTCTGAGGCGGGCGGTCGACGTCGAGACAGCATGAAAAACAACTGAGACGCTAGTCCAAACTGAGACGCTCCTCTTAAATGTAATGCCTATCTTATTTACGTCAACAAAACGAAAACTGACTGTATGTTATTTAACCTTTGCTTCGCTAAAGCGCGGATCCGCGTCGCATCATACTGTATTTGTCTCTTTCCTTGCTGACCACCGCATCCGCCTAATAAGTAACAATATATATTAAAAAAACAAACAAAAAAAAATACAGAAAAAAATTAATGTACAGGGACAACAGCACATCATGCTATCCAAAACTGACAAATTTCTTCAATCGATTTTCAAATATATCTCTAAGCATTAGAGTTTACTATCCATTGAGGAAATTTACAGTTTGTGGTAACCTGATGTGCTGTTAACTGTACTTCTCTGCAATTAATCGTTAATAAAGTACATTGTATTGTTTTGTATGGGGCCCGGTCCTAGATATTGCTGGAATGACCAAATCTTAAAAAATGTCGAGAGAGTTCTTAAGCAAAAACTGGTGGAAATAATCCAAGATAAAACATTGTTTGCCCCGTTTTCTGTTTGTTGGTTGAATGGCAGATAACATCCAAATAATTAAAACTATTATCTTATAAATAGAAATGACCTTTTTTATTTGAAACAGGATGCACGCCAAGCTATTGCCAAGTATAGAAGTGTAGCTCCTGACTCAAAGATCGTTCTTGAAGAAATATCTCGGATTAAAGCTCTGATCACGCCAGCTGTAGAGCTTGTATCAACCAAAGAAGGTAAAAATCAAGAAAACAGGTTATTACCATCAAAATTTGTTAAACTAACCCAAGAAATTCCTACTTTCCTACTATCCCTACTAATAATATTATAAATGCGAAAGTAACTCTGTCTATCTGTCTGTTACTCTTTCACGCCTAAGCTAGTGAACCGATTTTGATGAAATTTGGTACAGAGATAGATTAGACCTTGGAAAAGGTTATTGGCTACATTTTATCCCACAATTGGGCACTGTATAACCTGTCGTTTTGAAGAATTATTTGAGACTTGTGGAAAGCTAGTCTCAAATAATTCTTCAAAATTTTTTTGGCTCAAAGTCCAAGGTTTCCCTTGTGTACAATATTTATTGCAAGTGCTAGTAGCGTCACAAATGAATGTAACGTTAATATTTCAGATTCATACGGCGACACAGAAAATGAAAAATTGCAAGTAGAAGATGAAAAACAACCATATGACCAGGATGACAGCAGTAAAACTAAAATGTCAACCATCAAGATATTGTGTAAGTTACATGTTTTTGAATCACATTTCAATTATTTCATGCTTTCAAGTGTTACAATAATTCTTGCAATCTAAGGTCCGTATTACAGAAAGCGACTCAAGTCTTGATCTATACTTAAGTATTGATTGTCTCTTTCTCTTACTATTAAAATGACAAAGACAACTGCTACTTAAACTTTTGCGCGCTTCATTTGTATCGCACGCGCCGTAAACAAGAGACTCAGTCACGTTCCTACAAGTAGTTCTTTGCATTTATTAACAATGATTTTATCAGGCTAGGTACATGTAATTATTTTTCGTATCTATGTTTCTTTATTTACACTCAAATGAGTCTTTGAGTGAGGTTTCAGGCGAGATAAGGTAATTAAAATTTTTGCATCTGAGGAATGAAGCGCCATGCAAATAGGCTAGTTGGGGGTATTTTAACCGTGTGGTGATCGGTTGAGAATAACACCACCCCATCTCTTTCCGTGGGTGTCGTAAGAGGCGACTAAGGAAACACAAATGAGACCTGCCTCCTAGTAATCCATCCCAGGCAACGACACTTCATTTTTTTCTGAATCTGAGGTGTCGTCCTATGGTCTCATGCGGTGTGGTAGGCTCTGTAAAGGGCCGTCTGGTTCGCGACCACCCTCCTACCGAAGTCCGACGCCAAACAGCTTGCTGTGTTCCGTCGGTGCGTGGGAGTACCAGTGCCTTTATAGGCATTTTCTTAACTCGCTCCATCGTCGACCTCATCTTTGACCTTATGGTCAAGATTGAGGTCAAGAGTTAACCCATCTTATAATTTAAAAAAAAAAATCTTCAAAAACCTTGCACTATTCATTTTCTATTGTTGATGTTGACTGCCATAATCAAGTACATAAATTACTCTCTTCAAGATACCTCGAATAAGATACCGGATATAAGCAACCATGTAATACATATGATTTTGTACGTAAATCAATCTACGGTGCTTCTCCTCAGTACCAACCAAATATTAGATCCACACGCAATAAGAGATGGGAAATAAGAGTTTTACAAAAATAACAGATGGGTGTCAGAAAGAAAAACCCTTAACCAAAAGAGAAATTATTAGTCGGTAATGAAGAGATGCCTCCGGTGCATTTTACACTCGTATTCGGCTGAATATGAATAATCATACATGTGTGGCGCGCGTTGGTTGCCTTTGTGGTTGCCCTAAATGCAGGGTGTAATCTATTCTCAAGTGGCTCGGACACGTCGTCGCTCGAATGCACTCCGACCATTAGACTAATGGTCACCTAATGAGAATCTATTGAGAATCATACGGATGCAAATGTCATGGTAGACTATGCAAAAAATGCGTGACAATTGAAGGACTTTTGAAAAGATTGAGCAGACGTAGATCACACGCACTACACTAACTAGATCGAAAAAGGCGAAAAAGCGAGAGGAAGGTTTGCCTATAAATTAGTTTTTTTATGATCTAGACACAAAACTTAATACAAAATTAACCCTTTGATTCTTTTTCAGTCAAATCCACTGCTTCTAGGCGGGCTTTTATCATTGTTGGGACTGCAATATCAACGCAGGTATGTACAAAACAGAAGAAACTAAATTTTCTTCTTTGGAGATAAGAAGCAGAATTGTGAAATGCTGTAGAACGCGCGTTGTGTAGAACAAATATTGTAATAAACTAATTGATTCTGTAGGTCAATGAATAAACTGCTAGTGGATGTCTTGTCTCTTATAATGACGATTTGGTGAAGAATCGCCAATACTTCATCAGAGGACTTGCGAGTTGACAGCAGACTATATAAACAGTCCTTTTAACCACGGTTAAATTACAAAATGGTGTAATTTTGTAACTGCATCACGATCAACGTTGTAGACACTGTCTACAGCATAATCCTGAGTCAGCGCCTGTTCACCCCCATAATGCTCGAGGTGTACAAGCCTATCCCCTAATTTATTCTAACCTATTTTTTACATTTATTGTTTTTTTCATCATGTTCTCATTGTCATTGGAGTGGATAAAGTTTTAATCAATCAGTAAAATTACACAGGTGTTCATGGGAATGATCCCCGTGATGGTGTACGCAAAGATACTTCTTTCGAAGGCAGCGCCCAATCTTTCTTCCAATCTCTGCTCCGTTCTCCTTGCCGTCATTTTGGGCGCTGGTTGCGCTGTTTCTGCTGTCCTTGCTGATAGAGTTGGGAGACGAGTAAGTTTTATACTTTCTTATTATGTTTTTCTGTTTGTAGTGTAACTATCTTAGTGTGCCATCTTTGGACATACGAGAGTCAAACACATTAGGAGTTGAAGTGGTCGCCGAGGCCAAAATCGGTCTGACCTCATCATCATCATCTTAGTAGTAGTGGGAATGTTTTTTGTTATAAACTGTAGCTGTAGTAGCTGCAGCTTCTTACTTCAAGAGAGACCCGTGCCTAGAATTGGGTTTACTAAAAGAAAAATTGTATTATTGTGTTAAACCAGTGCTGATTTCGTTTGTACAGCACAAGCACTGAAATGCAATATTTCGTTTTTATTGTAATGCTGTGGACTATTGTTTTTTCTTCGTTATATTAAGACTTATTCTGTATAATCTGTAAAATATTTGATCGCATTTTGTGTACCAACAAATAACAGCATTACTAATCCTTTCAGATTCTCATCATATCAAGTAGTATCTTGGTGGCTCTCTCTATTGGCAGCCTTGGCTTTTTCCTCCAAACTGGATTCGGTCCAGCGTGGATGTCAGCTATTCTTATCTTCGTCTACTGTTTTTTCTTTAACTTCGGAGCTGGTACCATTCCTTATGTGCTGCTGGCTGAGTCTTTTGTGCCTGAGGTATTTTTTTATTATTTATTTGTTATTTATCAAGAAGTACAAGGACATATTGGGTGATTTTAATTGGCGAAATAAACCATACATTTTGCAAGTCTATGTTTAACATACTTGCCACTTTATGTCACTGACATCCGCTGTAAGAGAGAGAAATCTACTGACTTTCGGTACTTTGACGGATCGATCATTGCTTTACATTTGACAGAATCTACCATAATACCATTAGTCAAATCCCCGATTCGACACAATTCGATTTAATACCGAAGGTCAGAAAAGCTCGGTGAATTTTTCAGAATTGTTCATTACTGAAGGCAATTAAAATGATTTGAAATGGACGAAAGAATTTCAATACTTTCCATTGATTGATTACTTGAAACAAACAATCAGTAATTCGTTGTTGTTTTGTTTGTCCTTCCTTTACGTCGTAATGCAGCAACGGACTGCAGTGATGTTTTACACAGGAGTTGTTGAAGGGATGGAGATTGGCAAAGGTTACTTTTCCACGCAGATGATGTCACGAGCGGAAAGCTAGTTCACCATAAATCGTGTTTTACTATTGTTGTAAATTAACTCTCTTTTTTACTTTTCACAGGTTCAAGGTCTAGCATCAATGATGCTAGTAGAGTGGGTTTATTTTCTCAACTTCGTCATAATCGCGATTTTCCCCTTCGCCTCTAAATTCATTGGCATCCACGGAGTTTTCTATGTCTTTGCAATAATAGGCTGCATAAATGCTGTCCAGAGCTACTTCAGTGTCCCTGAAACTAAAGGGCTTTCAAAAGAACAGATTCAGGAAGCTTATTTAAGATTGAGAAGGAAGTAGTATTACAACATAGTTTCCAGTATTTAAGTGCCTGACAAAATTTTATGAGCAAGTGCACAGTTTAATTAGAAGGGTATTGAAAAATGTGCTCATGAAAGTTTAACAGGTGATAACATCCTAAGTTAGTCATAAGTCGATTATGTTTTTATTTTTATATTAAACAATTTCTTTATTTGACGAAAATAGCCTTTTTATTGCATCAATAATTAATTGAGGTGAGAAGATTTTCAGTATCACATGAGTTTTAGAAAAATCTGATATATTTTAATAATTATCATTATCACACTAACATTAGACCAATTCGAAAAAAAATTGTTATGGAGGTAGCTGACACCCTGGATTATCACATAAAATTACGTATTTCCCGAATTCCTACGGTAACGGAGTCCTGGGTGGAAAGCTTGTAACGTTCTACAAAAAAGTCTAAAAAACATTTAATGGGAAACGAGATTGAACAAAAAAGTACAGCACAGATTATGAAATTGAAAAGGTTCTAGAGGGAGATACATGTTAAGCTGTCGGTCCCGGCTGTTGTCGATTGATTACAATCGTTAAAACCAAATCAGAGGCCATTTGGCGGTTTGAAAACTCTGATACTAGGGTTAGACAAGTTCGCCACACACTTCACTATACCTACACGATAAGAAGAAGACCTACTAAATGACGACAGTATATTTGACTTATTTTCCGGTAGCATATGTGGCATGAAGAATGCGCTCACAGTAGACTTTAATTTGAATCCTTACTAATTAATTGTAAAAGTACTGAGTTGTTCATATATGTCTATTCATTTATTAACCTATAAAATGCAACTAATATTGATTTTTTTTCTATATGAAGAAGCTTGTTATTAGCTCTTATTTACTTACATAAATTTTTGTGTTGCAAACATTGCTGTATGCTCCCCAAATAAAATAAAATAAATAAAATTTTCAGTTTAACTTTTTATAAGGCTTTCGCTTCTCTAACAAAAGAAAAACTGATTGTCATGTGTGTGTGCATGCTGTTATTTATCAGATGATAGAAAAATAATTAAAATTTGTTGAGATTGATACAGTAGACAATTTCAAAGCAAATAAAAACTTTATACAAAACAAATATATGACAGGTCTGAAAAGACAAACCAAACAGATAAGAAGTTAAATATTTAAAACTAATATAATTATTAAGAAGACAAATGTCATTGGTGTATTTCCACCGGGAAAGGACGTCAGAGGAATAATGTTTGTAACAATAAGAACAATAGATTCTATGAACCACGAGAGCAAGTAGATAAAACAAATATATAAATTAACGTTAATGTAGGTAAACTTGAAGATTTTAGTCTAAATATAGAAGCACTGTGTGTTAAAGATAAGTATAAAAAAGACGTCATGAATCATGATGAAATTAATGTTTATGTTGCTGTTTTCTTAAGACGGTTGGTGGAGAAATTGCCTGAGATAATTTTGAAAATGTTTTTTTTTTAAATTTTATTATAAGATGGATTAACTCTTGACCTCAATCTTGACCATAAGATCAAAGATGAGGTCGGCGATGGAGCGAGTTAACCCAGAAAATGCCTATAAAGGCACTGGTATACTCCCACGCACCGCGGAACACAGCAAGCTGTTTGGCGTCGGATTTCGGTAGGAGGGTGGTCGCGAACCAGACGGCCCTGCACAGAGCCTACCAGACCGCATGAGACCATAGGACGACGCCTCAGATTCAGACAAAATGAAGTGTTGTTGCCTGGGATGAATTACTAGGAGGCAGGTCTCATTTGTATTTCCTTAGTCGCCTCTTACGACACCCACGGAAAGAGATGGAGTGGCGTTATTCTCAACCGATCACCACACGGTCAGATGATTGAGATAGTTTAACAAATACTACTCATAAATAGTACGGTCGGCCAAGAAAATACAGTGGTCTATCAGTTTTCACAGACCCAAATATCGCTACGGTTCACAATGTAACAAAGAAGGAGATAGTATGATGACTTATTATGATGCAGTTATAATAAGATGACTATGGAGTCAAAACTGTCAGTTCATTATTGCAAGGGAAAATCAACCTTGCTGTTTTATGTCATGCAAACGAACTTAAACCTTAGTGGTAGGCCACATTTTTGGCCGACTGTACCTAATATAACTACCATGTAGACCAGTTGTTCCCAACGTTTTAACCTATGCGCCTCACCTAACGTTGAGCTAAAATCCTACGCCCCCTCTAGGGGCTGAAATTAGGAGTTTATATAAGAAAATTAAACAAACAATGATAAAGTGATAAAAATGAGGGTGTTTATTTTTATTCATATGACAATAGAATAGAATCTATTCAATAGATAATCAACTATAAAAAAGTAATTTTTTTTAAAGGCAGAAATCAGGGACCTTTGCGCCCCCCTTGGAACCGCTTGACGCCCCCCAAGGGAGGCGCGCCTCACTGGTTGGGAAACCCTGATGTAGACAAACGTCCACCCTAAGGGTTGTCGTGGTGCGATATGGGTTAATTTTGATACACAGAGAGACAGACAGGAACCCAAACCAAAACCAGTTTTTTTCATAAAAAATTTTTTTTTGCGATGCATTTGCCAGTTGAATCAGGAACCATGGAACCGATCATATCAACGTTTAATTATATGACAGTGTTTGGTTAAATAAACGTTAACACAGGTAGCAAAACAATTACGAATATAGTATCTTACACAGATATTTGTTGTGGACTTTACATTTAAGTAAATGTAGTAGCAAGTGATAAAACAACTATAATGCTGTCTGCTTATCTGTTAGTTTTTAGTTTTATAACCACACCTACTGAAAAAACCAAACGAATACAAAAATAATATTTCAACCCAGGCATAGAGTCAGTAGGATCAAAGAAGGAATGTGAATATATGTATTTAAATCGTTTAATGTATGTTTGTATGTATTTAATCAAATTTTGACTTATTTTAAGTAACATCTTGAATGTTCTTTAAATATATTTTGAATTTGAATTTAAACAAGAGATTGTGAGACTTATCAAAAAAGTCTACATTAAATTTTATGAACCTAGCTAGAGGATTTTCAATTTTTAAATTTTGTATGAACCCCGGCATTCTTATAACTTTTAAACCCCTGAACCAATTTTGATTAAACATTGAGAACCATCTTGATGACGTCAGTTCTTAAACAAAAAAAAAACAACGGGTTGCACTCCGGGAGTACCGGCACAAGTGAAAACTTGAACATTAACGTTGTGCATTAATATGGAAATAAAACGAAATACACAAAAAGAGTCCATTATTCTCTCAGGATTCGAACCCTCGACCTGTTGCTTACAATCTGGCAACTTTTCCACTCGACCAAACTGTGTATTTTCAATTCAGTAAAATAGTCTATCGGTATTTGCGCACTATGTACGAATAATCGGTGACATCGTTGACATCTGTCACTGAGATAATTTTACCATAGGGCTGCCATCCGTCCGGGTTTCCACCCATACTTTAAAGTACACAACGCTGCTAACCGAACAAACGAATGACACTTCAAAAAAGGTGGCAACCCTATCCTACGCATTTTCGATCACGGTCACGTGACATCTGATGATCTGACGCATTTTAGATCACGGTCACGTGACATCTGACGATCTGACGCGAGTTCATCGCGAGTTTAACATTTTTTCCCCATACTAAAAGTGCTCAACACCGTTAAAGAAGTTTTCACTTCAAAAAACCGCATTAAAATCGGTCCATTACTTTAGGAACTACGATGCCACAGACAGACATACAGATACACGTGAAACTTATCATAATTACACCCTTCCTTTTTGTGTCGGTTTACCTCGGATATCAGAGGAAACCCTCATAAGCAAGTTCACTTTTCGGAATCTATCAGAGTGGCTAAGCAACGTCATACACGGAAGCAAGGAACCTGATAGGTGACCAATATGCATAACGGAAATTTTTAATTACTATTTCCGTGCTTCGGAAGACACGTTAAGCTGTTGGTTCTGGGTGTTGTCGATTGGCTACAGTCGTTAAACCAAGTCAGAGACTAATTGGCGGTTTGGAAACTCTGCACCATGGTTGGTCAAATTCGCCACACACTTGATAGTCAATGTGATCTTTTCTCATTTTGACAGATGGTCTGTTATAGCCATGCGCCGCCGGCTGGCTGCGGGAGTAGGGTGAGTCGGAGCACGAATAATAAGAAGATTACATTTAGGCTGGATTACATTTATTAACTTTTGACGTTAGTTTATCACAAAATACATAAAACGGTATAAGTACCTATTATGAGCGGGCGTGCGCCTGCGACGAAAACTCAGTTGGGTCTGTGTCATTCTAGCGAATGACAACTAGAAGTGTTCAATTTCGAATTTGGATTAGGAATGCCAAAAGTGAAGAGTAAAAATGTCGCGAAAAGAGAATGGAGAAGGAGGATGAAGACGAGGCGCATGCCGCCTCGTCACAAGAATAGAATAGAATAGAAAAATCTTTATTTTAAAGGACATTCAGGATGTCACTTAAAACAAGTCAAGATTACAATGAAATACATACAAACATACATTAAACGATTTAAATACATACATACGCATTCGTACCTCTGATCCTACAGACTCTACGCCTATTCGCAAAGGTGCAGTCTTCCTCAGAGAAGACTGCCTTAAGGAGTTGATTATATGATTCAAAAGGGGGAAGATCCAGAGGTTGGGTTATTTATGTACTTAGTTACTGTCTGGATAATAAATGCAAGAGTTAAAGCATAATAAACTACTGGATCTGTGAGTTGTAGACCTTGCCAGTCAAAATATATATTTTTTTTGTTGGCAAAAAAAAACAACTTTCAAAAGTCAAATCGGCAACAAATTCTATGACTTTAAATTAGTAACTAAAACTTTAGGAGGTGATTCTCCACGTGAAATTAAACAGCTTTCCCCAAGCGACTTAAATAAAATATTAAAAAAAAAACAACTTCTCATACAAAGGCAAATAAGCAGTTCACATAAGTTGTTTTTTTTTCATATTTCGCCCGATGTTTCTTGGGAAAAGTTGTTCGCTTTCGTAGACTGATTCACATCTTTTATTTTGGCTAGCTAATTAATTTAAAGACACCATAGTTATCGAACCTGCTCACAAAGTTTCACGAAAATCGGTTGAGAAATGCGACCTGTAGAGGAGAACAGCCGGACAGACAGCCATACGAAAGCATTTTAGCCCAAGTTGAAATGATTGTGTTATTACAAATGATTGTGTAATATAACATTAGACAAGAACCATAAATCAAACTTTTCTTCTACGATGTTTTCATCAGATAAATAAGTCAGCACAAAGCGTTATCTCCAAGCAATATTTAATTAGTCTTGTTTGATATTTAGTGAGCCTTATGCAATGCAGTATTAATTTAAATAGTTTTTAGATGTAAGTTTTCAGTAACAATTAGTTTTTCGTGTAATAACTACATTAGTAAAAGAGTAATCTACTCTAAGGAACTTTTAATGTAGGTGCAAAAATTTTTTTGGAAAATGGGGATCGGACTTCAATGTTTTACGGCTATTGCCAGTAAGTTGATATCTTGAAACCATTTAATTCTATCACCCAATACTTTAAATTACATATATACATAGCTAGACAGAGCATCAGAAATTCTAAAATCACTAGATGCCACGTTTGACACAAATTGTGAGGGTTATCAGTTGGAACATTTTTATTATTAAATTTATATTATAAGATGGGTTAACTCTTGACCTCAATTTTGACCTTATAGGTCAGAGATGAGGTCGACGATGGAGCGAGTTAGCCCAGAAAAAGCCTATAAAGTCACTAGTACTCCCACGCTCCGACGGAACACAGCAAGCTGTTTGGCGTCGGACTTCGGTAGGAAGGTGGTCGCGAACCAGACGGCCCTTTATAGAGCCTACCACACCGCATGAGACCATAGGACGACACCTCAGATTCAGAAAAAAATGAAGTGTCGTTGCCTGGGATGGATTACTAGGAGGCAGGTCTCATTTTTGTTTTCTTAGTCGCCTCTTACGACACCCACGGAAAGAGATGGAGTGGTGTTATTCTCAACCGATCACCACACGGTGACAAGTTGCATAGTGGTGAGAGGTGGTCAGCCTTTTTCCCATTATACAGCAAAACCCTCGCATCCCATCTACAGACTTTTACTGTATACCTGGGAAGAGAGGTAGCTGGCACATTCTTAATTTTTTCACTCCTAGTCCAGCATGGAAGGCTTAAATTACTAGCGAAAATTAAGGATGTAAATCAGATAGGCATTTTCTGGGTTGACTTGCTCCACCGTCAACCTCACCTATCACTTTGGTTAAGATTGAAACCAAGAGTTAACCCATCTTATAAAAGAACTATGTGTTAATTTTTCACAGGAACTATAATTCTCGAAGGCCTAAAGTTGCGGTTTTGAAATTTTACAGGAATAATTTTAAATGCAATCTCTATCACAGTACATATTTCTCGATTTCAGGTTCTTTCGGCTCTCTAGTCATGGGTTTACTAAACTCCTGGCCATCATACACATTGCACCAGTACACTGCACCTAACACGACGCTTCTACATACGCCTATGACAGAATTAGAAACTTCATTAGTAGGTAGTTTACCATCATTAGGAGCTATGGTTGGAACAGCTATAGTTGGTCCTTTGATTAACAAAATTGGAAGACAGAAAGGCGGTGTTCTTATCGGTTTACCTGCAGTGGTAAGTAGAGTTTTGTTTTTATTTAAATTTTTATTAGTTTTTTCAAAGTACAGAGGCCAGCGATCATGTTTCTCAATTTTCATTACAAAACCGCTCTTATCTGAACAGCACTGAGTGCACGCGTGTGCTAACCGTCCGTACCTACTTCATTTTTTTTAATGTATCATTTGCGTACAGGTCTGTTAACTAAAGCTGGCGCGTTCACAGTACTCACACTTATGCAATTTCACTATACAGGATGTTTAAAACTAAATGTGTAAATGTGTTGAACGCGCCAGCTTTAGTTAACAGACCTGTACTTAAATTTAAAACCAGTTTTAACTTTGTTATAATTTCATTTGAATCAGAGTTAGCTTTTTCCCGAGCTAATTTTAAGTTGACTTCTTCCTAGCGCTTAGTCTCGTTTTTTATTCGGGGTACAATTATTCATGTAGACATAAAAAAAATACGTAGATATAATTATAAAAAAAGTTACTCCTGTTATTGTAATTGTAATCTAGAGAATTTTGGTCTGATCCTTCTCTACCCTATAAAATTTCAGCCAAAAGTCTAAGTGCCATTTAGGCAGTTAGTTGTAAAGACAGAAATTGTCTTTACCGCCTTCAAAAAATGACGAGGTTCTATGTTCGACTGTATATATATTTTTTAATGTATGTTCACCGATTTCTCCGCCAAATTATAGACCGATTTTCAAAATTATTTTTTGTTCGAAAGAGTATACTCCAGAGGAGGTCCCATATAAATTTTATCGAAAATGATTCAGCGCTTTAAAAAAAAACAACAAAAACAAAAAAATACTACAAACCAGAACATCATCTAAATAAATGAGTGACATTTTCGTTTGTGGTTATCTGCTAATAGGCATTGTAGTCTGCAAAAAATACTAGTTATCTACTTTGTGCGAAATATTGTTGGGATTGAAGTCGGAGACTCATACGTTTTTAACGTGGAAAATTATTACACAACACAGTAAACATTGCAACAAAAAACTTTGTTTAATGAAAAGTCGCCGTTTCTTCTGCACCTGTTATTAAATTATCTTCTCTATTTTACAGCTATCCTGGGCTATTATTGCGCAGACCAAATCAACGATAGTGATTCTGATCGCAAGATTTGTCAGTGGTATGACAGGTGGTGCATTTTTGGTCTTTGGTCCTATGTTCATTTCGGAAATTGCTGAAGATTCAATAAGAGGAGCTCTTGCATCAGGTATAGTTTATCTTACTCCTGTGATCCAAAGAAAACCAATAACTTCTTCTTCTTATCGTGTAGGTATAGTCAGGTGTGGCGAACTTGGCTAACCCTGGTGTCAGAGTTTTCAAACCGCACAATGGCCTCTGACTCCAATAACTGATTTATAAACAAGCATCTCAAACGTCCATATCCCTTTTCCATATCCCCTTTGTGACATCATAAAATTTGATACATGTCATACGTGACAAAGATAATTTGCTGATAAACGCCTAGTACTTATAATACCGGTTTAGTCGAGTATAGTAATGGCACTGCCTCTTAATCAACTGGTCCTGAATTCGATTCCCAGTTGGGGCAAATGTTTGTTTTCGGTTCATGGTTGGTCGTGTCGTTCTTTGTGTATGTTTCAAGTCACCCCGACACAAGGGAAAACTTTATTGTGAGCCTTTGAGTGTGTAGTGTTATATCTAATTTAGCTACATTTCCTATTTGCTTCACAAAAGAATCACGAGGGTTTTTTAGTATTAGCTTTTTAGTTGAAGAGTTTGATCTGAACTTTGATTACTTAGTAGGTGATCCCAGTCTTTTCTTCTTACATTAATAAGACATTTTTTTATATCTACACTAGCTTTTTCCAGCGGCTTCGCTCGCAAATAACTCTTTTAGTCACCCATTTCATTCTTGACCCCTTAAAGGGATGATTTTCGAAAAATCGCGAAACACGTGTCCGTTTATTTGCTTTAAGGTTCTGAAGAAGTTTCGAGTCAAAATGTCCAAAAAAATTGTTTCCTCCATACAAACTTTGAACCCCCATTTCACCTCCTTAGGGGTGGAATTTCACCTTTTTGCCAAATTTCAGATTTCTAGGTTTGAGGGTTTGGGCTGGGCGTTGAGGGGTCAGTGAATCAGGACCTCCAATTTTATGTATAAGATTATCGCATTTTCCTTTGAATCGTCTATTCCTGACATGGATTGATGTGCTGAAGAAAGCCTACATTCAAGAGTGCTGGCATCAGATGAATTCAAATTCAAAATAAACTTTATTTCTTAGAACATTCAGGATGTTACATTAAAAGATTTAAAAACAGGTACACGCAACACTCGTAGCCCAGTGGCGCTCACTGATCTCAACCGATCAATGAGGTTAAGCAACGTACACAGAAACTTGATGGGTGACCAAAGTGGCAATTTATCACGAGCGTTTCCGTGCTTTGGAGGGCTTGTTAAGCTGTCGGTCCCGGCTGTAGTCGATTGACTACAGTCGTTAAAACCAAGTCAGAGGCCATTGTGCGGTTCGAAAACTCTGACACCAGGGTTAGCCAATTTCGCCACACACTTGACTATACCTACACGATAAGAAGAACAAGATAGGTAGGTACATACATATTCGTGAAGCCACTCATACCATGTGCAAGTAAGACCGGCCCATGTCGTAATCTCCTTATTATGTACATAGTTCAGTCTAGATGTAAATCCGTGCTTGCAAAAGGTCGGGTCATTCTGAATTTTTTATATGTTGTTAAGACCTAAACCAATATTAAAAAACCAGATTTGCAATTTCCAAAGTGCTGTGCGAGCGGCGGTGTGACCAAAAAACCATGAAATTTTCGGATTTTTTTCAGTTTTTGCTCAATATCTTAGTGAAGGAAGGGTCTGATCAGTATAGTCACTATAAATACCTTTAAAGTATAGTAAATTTTCTATAATTTGAGATCAAGGCGAGCTCTCTACAGCTACTGGTTCCCGAGTTACAGTTCTTCGAAAATATTACTTTTTGTGCAAAAAGTGATTTTTTTCGGAACGTGCACTTATTTTGCGAAATATCTTATAAAATATGCATCCCACATGAAATGTTAAGTTGTAGTAAATTTAATTAGCTTTCATTTGAAATCAAACCAGTATCTGTATACCCAGCGGTTTTAAAACAACAACTACCCAAAGTAACATAATCTGACAGTACCTCTAAGAAAAGTAATATAAATCATGTAGGTAATGTGTTTTGGTTGCCAAATTGCCTTTCTTTTCATCTTTGATGACCCAGGTTTAGGTTCGTATGAAGATGGTTCCTCTTCCACAGTGATGGACGCTGGGAGAGGAGCCCAGTCTGTATTCGGGTCATCTTCATCATCCGAGCATTTCAGCTCCACTTCCGGGACGTTAGTGCGCAATTTGCCACCGCATGACTGGCAAAGGACTGAGCAGCGAAGCCCAGCCTTTCTGCACAAGCAGCTCCCAGAGCACCCTTTCTTGCATTTACAGGAAATTTTTCGCAGAAGGGCTGGAGGTGCGGGATCCATGGTGGTGGGGATGGGGATGAGTCCCTGAGAAGACATCTTCCACCCCCAATCAGTGGGATTCAAGTTGACTCCCCGCCACTTCTGCACTTGGAGGTAGCACCTTGCTGCATGGTTGCCTGTGGCATCTTCTATCGGTGGCAAACGGGCTAGGTTTATGCTCATTGAAGTGACAAACGTCTTATACGAGGAAATTCAAAGTGTCCCTCGCGATGTCACCCCCATATAGAGCCACAAAGCACTTGATGCCGGCTTCTTTCACGGCTTGTGGGGTGGAGTCTGGCCGAAGGAAGACCTCCACTTGCTCAGCAAGTGGTTCATTCTTACTCAGGAGTGTGGTGATTTTGGTCTTTCCTTGGCCAAACGGTGCTGAGGTGGTATCGCATCCGGTAAAGGCGTGGGTGAACAGTACCGTCCCGGTTTGTTTTTGAAGAACTGTATCTTGGGAACCAATAGCCGTAGAGAGCTCGCTTTGGTCTCAAATTGTAGCAAATTTACTAAACTTTAAATGTATTTATAGTGACTATACTGATCAGACCCTTCCTTCACTAAGATATTGAGCAAAAACTGAAAAAAATCCGAAAATTTCATGGTTTTTTGGTCACACCGCCGCTCGCACAGCACTTTGGAAATTGCAAATCTGGTTTTTTAATATTGGTTTAGGTCTTAACAACATGTAAAAAATTCAGAATGACCCGACCTTTTGCAAGCACGACCCCCTAATAATATTTAACTTGACTGAGCTAACAATCGTATGTCCTGTTTTTAATCTATCTATACAGGGTGTAAAGGACAGCTTAGCAAATACTTAAATGGTGGAATCTAACCATAACTATCATCAGCTATAAGTATTTATTTTTTTACCGGAAACGTCACGATTAGGAGCTTTAATTATTTATATTCTTTGGCGTTACGCAACGTATCGCGAAACCGTGCCCCGCGCGCGTTCCCTCCGCGCCTCACTGCTGTCGGAGTGCGATGTACATTGCTGGTTTTTGTGTTTTACGTTGTTATGGTTGTTTTTATTGCAAAATGGAATGTATTCGATTAATTAAATAATAAAAAAATATAAGCAGAAAATATGAAAAAACATGAAAAAAATGTAAATTTTCCGGAGAAAAATTCCAATGGAAAATCTTTCAGAATGATTGTCTGAGTTCAGTTTGCTAAGCTGTCTTATACACCTTGTATATCTATCTATCCATACTTTCCAGGTCCAGTTTCCTTCTACGCCTTAGGTTCCTTAATTTCGTATGCGTTTGGTTGGTTCCTCACATACAAAACCATCATCTGGGCTAACTTAGCTGCAAGCGTGTTATGTGTGGTACTCTGTTTCATGGTCATCGAGAGCCCGTTATACCTTTTGAGACAGAATAGGGAAGAGGTAAGACCAGTACTTGTACTTTTAGATAAGTGGGTGAACATTATAATCTACCATACATACATACATACGCTCGCACTGGTAATCCCTAACGGGGTAGGCAGAGCATCAGTGGTTCTAAAAAACCACTTAATGCCACGTTTGACACAAATGGTGAGGGTTATTAGATGGAACATGTTATGTGAGAGGTGGTCAGCCTTTCGCCCATGATACAGCAAGACCTTCACGTCCCACTTACTGACTTTTACAGTATGTCTGAGAAGAGTAGGCAGCTGGTACATTCTAAGATTTTCTTTCACTCCCAGTCCAGCGTGGAAGATATAATCTACCAAATCCTGGAATATGATCAAAAGAATGGACAGAGATGTGAGACGTGAAAAAACCATCTTGTAGCAGTAGTCCGGTTGTTAGTCCGGTTGACCGAATTAGGGTCACTTTTGGGTAGCAACTAGCAATAGTTCGACCGGACTACTGCTAAAAGACGGAAAAAACGTAAGAAAATGGTTAATGGACCAATATTCAGTTGCAGAAACAAATTTAAATATAATTATTTTATTATTTATGAAATATAAAACAACAATTAGCAAAAAAATTATATAAGTACAGTATAACATAAACCGCATACCGGTTTTTCCGTATACTGCTTACAATATCTATCTATTTATAACGATTGTTAGTAGGTTAGTTTCTTATCATAACTCGATTTACCAGCGGGCTCGTTCCGTCGTCGTGCTATTGTTTGCTAGGACCGACCGTGCGTTTTCACACGGGTCGATTAAAAAAAAAACAATGTTTATTATTTTATTATTACTGTATAGGCATATATATTTTTTTCTATCATACTGTCACTTTCCATCTTGTTCACGTAAACAAGGACAGCATTGCATTTAAATAGATTTGAACTATAATAAATGTTTAGCTGAAATGCCCAAAGTCAAAGTCAAAAATAGCTTTAATTAATAGGACATTCAAGATGTTATTTAAAATAAGTTAAAGTGGTGAATTACATTATTTCTTTTAACTTTACGCCTATTCGCAAAGGTGCAGTCTACCCCAGAGAAGAAGATGCCTAATGGGACCGATAATTTACAATATTTTGATAATGGAATTCTTATAAACCACTTACTTCTTTAGCTATTTTGTCGCTTGCTGTATGTAGTTAGGTATACTAAACTTTGGAAAATTGGAACATATTGTTGGGCATACACATTTAGATAGATAGATAGATTGACACTTTATTCAATTGTCATAAAACAGCACAACACAGTAATAGACAAACAACAAACATACAAGTAAAGATGAATCAGCAAGCAAAAAATGAAGTAAACAGAGTAAGAAACAGAAACAAATAATTTCATTAAAACTATTTTACACCGTGTTATCTGTATCATGCCAATCAAATTGGCGCTGACTCAGCATATTGCTGCAGTACCAGACTGCAGCGCTGGTATTCTGCCAGTACCAGTTTGTTCAACGTCCGACACGCTATCGAGGCAGTTAACAAATAAAATAAATTGGATTTAATTAATTAATTGTATTATGCGAATAAGAAGAAGTAGTAATGTTGATATATAAAAGCTAGTAATATATTAATCAATAATAAAAATTAAATAAAACAAAAAATAAAATAATAAAATAATGTATAACGCTACAGAGGGTGGGCTGCAGCTTCAAGCAGTTGGTTCCATTTGAAGAGCCAAAAGATGTTTACGTAGATCATTTTTGAATTTGAATTTTCAACCGACTTCAAAAAAGGAGGAGGTTCTCAATTCGACTGTATTTTTTTTTTGTATATTTGTTACGCGATTACTCCGGCAATTATAAACCGATTTGAATAATTCTTTATTTGTTCGAAAGAGTATACTCCTGAAGAGGTCCCATATAAATTTTATCAAAAATGATTCAGCGCTTTAAAAAAAAAACAACAAAAACAAAAAATACTACAAACTAGAACATCATCTAAATAAATGAATGACATTTCTGCTTGTAGTTATCTGCTAATAAGCATTGTAGTCCACAAAAAATACTAGGTATCTACTTTGTGCGAACTGTTAGGATTGAAGTCGGTGACTCATACGTTTTTAACGTGGAAAATTATGATATAACGTTACGTATAGGAGGAGGAATATCGTTCCACATTTGTGGTAGACGTCATAAGTAAGCTACAGGTGCTCTATAAATGTAAAGATTTTATTTTTATTGTCAAATAGGATGCCCGTCAAGCTATTGCCAAGTATAGAGGAGCGACACCAGCGTCAAAGATCGTCCTCGAAGAACTGTCTCGGATGAAAGCTCAGGTCACGCCAGCTGTAGAGCTTGTAGCAATCAAGAATGGTAAGTAACTATGCGGTTTGAGTTTAGATGAGTAATACAGCTTTGACACTTCTCCTATTAAATTAGTGAATTGTCTGTTAAAACTCAATCCCGCCTATGTCTATAAGCTTCCGAACATATTTTGTTTGACATTACTTCGTTGTCGGCTACGCCACAACGAAGCCGACAACGAAGTAATGTCAAAAATGTAACCAACAATTCTGTACTGTGTCGATGTTTTGCCTGAAGTTGTGAAGCAGACACTTATAGCACAGGTTTTTTTTTTAAATGTCTGTATCCCCTTCGTGTTTCGAAGGGAGACCCGTGCCCCTTGGTGGGGACGTATTTAGGCTGGTAAAAAAAAAAGTGTCTGCTGTCCCTCATAATGTGACTCAGTGGACAAACTTTGTAAAATAATTCATTTGTAAATGTACTATCTATCTTTGTGATATTAACTAAACTTATTATTATTAACTATTTTTATAAATAGGTGCTACAAAGCGTAGGAAATAAGTAGGAAATAGATCAGGGAATTAGCATCCCACATGATCAATAGCAGGGAATAAATTCTGACCCATATCTTTAAAATAAAGCTTATCCTGTTGCTTCCATTGATAGTACCTTACTCATTTTGACCCCGATGTTTTATAAGAATGGTACTACTCTATCTATATTTATCTATACTTATTATAAAGAGGAAAGATTTGATTGTTTGTTTGCATTGAATAGGCTCCGAAACTACTGGACCAATTTGAAAAATTCTTTCACAATTAGAAAGCTACACTATCCCCGATAGACATAGGCTACATAATTTTCCCGAATTCCTACGGAAACGAAGTCCCGAGCGGAAGCTACTGTTTTATAAGAATGGTGTCCATTAACACACAGTGAAGCATTCAATGTTTACAATGTTCAGCGGTGGACTAAATTGATCAATACAAATAAATTGGTTAGAATGGAAAGTGTTTCTCATCGGGTTATGCTTAACCATGAGCCAATACTTTGCAGGTCAAGTCGTTACAGTGGAGCGACTGTCATCTGACAACCGTGACTTGACCTGACTAAATAATGGTTCAGACTCCTGAGTGTGCAGGTTTCCTCGCGATTTTTTCCTTCACGTTCACGTTCCCTCATGAAAGGAAAATTATAAAGTTCAAATATATTTTTTCAGAAGTCAATGAAGAGGGTGAAAAAGAAAAACTGCAAGGAAACAATGAAAAACAACAGCTCGAAGAAGATGATAAAGTTGAGCCTCAAATGTCAACTGTAAAGCTATTGTGTAAGTTTCACAATGATTTACAATCATTTTATCAAAGAACTCACTGATAAAATAAGGAGGAGGTTCTCAATTTGACTGTATATTTTTTTCGTATATTTTTTACGCGGTTACTACGCCAATCATATGAATTCATTTTGATGATTAATTTTTTAATAGAAGGTAAGTATACATAAGATGTTCAGAGGTTGAAATCATTTTAAAAAATCAATCCTTACTTATATTATAAGCGCAAAAGCTGACACATAGGCTAAATTATTTTTACGGACGGAAAGCTACTAAAATAATAAAAACACATACGTCCACACATTATACAAGGTGTAAGGGAACTGCTTCCGAATACTGAAAGTACATGCTCAGTCAATGGTTTTGAGTAACTTTCTCAAATAAATATTTTCCAGGAAACGAAAAAAAAATTGGACTTCTCCATACAAGCTGTCCGATTAAAATTACTTTTTTGTATGGGGCCGTCGTTTTTTTTTCGTTTCCTAGAAAAGTTTATTTGAGAAAGTTACTAAAAACCTTTAACTTAGCATGTACTTTCAGTATTCGGAAGCGGTTCCCTTGCACCTTGTATTTAGCTTCTTCTTAGCGAATCGATGGCAAATATTATAATATTGCGACGTAGCCACTTGGACGGCGGATTAAGAAGCGTCTATTAGATCTTGTTGCGTGGGGTCTGTAGCATATGCATCCGTTCGCAGTTGCATCCTTCGCCATTGCCCACAAACGCAGTTGCACCCGATAAATTAATTCAGTTGATTATTTTGCTATCTGTATCGTTGACAAACAACAAATGCCTTTAAAATTACGTTTTAAAAAAATTCTTGTTTTATTGATCATAAGTAATTGTGTTAAGGTATTGATTTATACAACAATCACAATATCGTCATACAACATTTTGTACAGAATCATAATTTTCACTATTTCCATAACTATATATTTTTTTTTAAATCAGGCACACAGTATGGTAAATGTTTGTATTCTAGTCTTGCACTATTTAATATAAGGTGCAGTTTTAAAGCAGGTGGTGGTGGTGATTTTGTTTACTGCTGATAGGCCTGGCCTTGTTTAGATTGAAATCGGTTGATTCTAAAGTTTTTAATGAAGACAATTGTAAAGGGATTAAAATTTTAAATGGGTCATTAATACGTTCTTTTCCAGTTAAATCTCCTGCTTCTTGTCGCGCGTTTATGGTTGTGGGGACTGCATTATCATTGCAAGTAAGTAGTTATTTCCGAGTTTTAGTTGTATTTCCGAGTTCATACAACCCAAATATCTTTAAAGTGCGAGTGAATAGGCTTCTTCTGGGTGCGTTCGCTACATCCTCGACCACATCTTTGCCCTAAGCTATATTGTGGTCAAGAGCGAACCCATTTTTAATAATAAAAAAAAGTTTAGTGCTCCCCTAATCGGTGAAACCTCTGAAGCCCGGGTTAAACTGTTGTGGAAAGAAAGGTACAAGTCGCTACCTTTCATTCCTATCGCCGAGAACTTAACACCTGGACAAAATCTGCCATGGTCGACATGGAAGTCGCTTAACAGACTCCGGACCCAATCGGCCGTTGCAAGGAAAACTTGTGGCACTTCTCCGCAGTCTATGGCACATCTATTTACGTGCCCCGCGAGTCCTGATTCCTGTACTTCCGAAGACCTCTTCAAGGCCATAGATACGTGTAACGCAATCCGCGTGGCTGAGTACTGGTCTACAAAGATTTAGCCTTAGGTCGACAAGTAGTTTAGTAAATAACACTTCAATGTTTTGTAAGTAGGTACTCTTAAGGCGACTACAGCACCTAAATATTATGATGCGTAGATAAGCATGACGCACTGCATTAAAACGAAGAAAAAAATACTACGGTAATATTCAGGACATGATTCAGCACTTTTGGTTCGATAGAAAAAGCTCACAAAGTCACCTCTGAATACCAACATTGTGTATATTTTAAGCTGTAAAAACGATAGTAAAATGCACACAGGAACTTGAATTTGCTATCAAAATGTTTGTTATTGAACACTCTCGATAAGTAGTTAACGTATTTTTCGATTCAAGCTGTTACCTTTCCATAAATCTCATTTTTCTAACTTTCGAACATGTTTTTATGCACGCACGCTTTCATAGTCCGTAAACTTCGTGTATCGACACTGTTTGCACTGCCGGCCCAGGCCTGTTGAGAGACGGAGATGGCACTATTCCTATGTGTGCTGCCTTTATCGGGTGCTGTAGTCACCTTAAGTAGTGCAGTTTAAATATTAAAAAATAGATAATGCTAATTTAGTATTTTTAAACGCTTATCCACGTGAGGGATATTCACAAATATTTTTTGGGAAAGATAAATGTTTGGCGCGAATGGGACTTGAACCCACGACCCCAGGACTAGATCTCTTGGTGCTCTAACCAACTGAGCTATCGTGCCTTCAAGTCAAGCAGCGAAGTTTCCCATTCCCTTTCTTACTTCTCATTACTTACGACGTAATGTGCTTAGTAAGGGATTGAGAAATTTTGTCGCTAGACTTAAAGGCACGATAGCTCAGTTGGTTAGAGCGCAAGGTGATCTAGTTCTGGGGACGTGGGTTCAAGTCCCATTCGCGCAGAACGGTTTTCTTTCTTAAAAAACATTTGTAGTTAATGCTAGAATACAGGTCGAATGTGAAGTCAAATGGATCAAGACCTTAAGAATAGCATGCCCAAGAGCTCGATGAGGTTTCTCATTAGTTTAAATAAACTGAACGCCAACTTAACGGTATTTTTTTACCTATTGTTTAAGTAATTATATTGAAACAGATTTTAATATATTTTTTTTGTATTTACTTAGGTATTCATGGGGATGGTGCCTGTGATGGTTTATGCCGGTCAACTTTTTAAGAGGGCAGCGCCGAGTCTTTCCTCCAACATGTGTTCCGTTCTGCTCGCCATCGTCCTTTCTGCTGGCTGCGTTATAACTGCTCTCGTAGCCGACAGAGCTGGCAGAAGAGTAAGTTTCTTATTCTTCCTTTTGTAGTGGTTTTTTGCTCCCATTTTCTACACCATTTGATTCGAAACCGATGCACGGAAAATTCCAGTGCATCTCTCTCTTGCGGTATTGTGATGGCTCTTCTGGGGCCGAAAGTTTAAAAGACTTAATTCTTCTTCTGGTGCACGGTTATAATCAAAATCTGCACTTCTGTTACAATTTTATTGCACTTTCCAACACGTCCACGGTTAACAGAGTTTCAGCAACGCTTATTAAGTGCTATTTGCACGCCTTCGAACGTATACAAGAACTTCTTCCGCGAGCTCACAACAATCAATTCACACTCATCAATGAATGGCGCAAGACCAGATCTTCAATCATTTCGAATCTTGACATCGAATACCATTTCAAACCTTTAAATTGATATTCAAATTATCTTCTTCGAAATGACCGACTGAGAAAGAAGTTGCGTTATGCCCGATCCTCCATGAAGGTCTGCATACCACAGTATCTAGACGACAGTGACGGGTAAAGTCTTGTTGAATATCCGATTCAAGTCGAATGATTCAGAATACGGGTGCTGCTCTTCTTATTAGTAGGTGTAGAAATAAATATCTTAGCAAGTAAGATACCTAGTCGACAAGAGTTTCAAAAATTACTTACCTACAAAATTATAAATGCTGTTAGAACAAATTATTTATTGAAATGAAAAATAAACACAAAGACGCATCGGCAACAGGCTTCGGTGACTAACTAAAACAAACCAATCAGAAACACGCCTCTTTAATCTCATCATAATTAACCTAACCTACCACCAAACTCTAGTCCAAAATATCCCCGCAGATGCATCAAATCAAAGGTGCTCAAGAAACTGGTTAAGTTGCCTCGCTGTATGGCCAGTGAAATGCTTTGTACGAGACGAGGAACGAAACCATAAAACCGAGAATCGAAAGCAATGTGCGGAACTTCGAACGATACGAATTCAGCAAACTACTTTTGGATCAATATTGTGTCGGCAAACAAGACCTTTAAATGATAGTACGTTTAACTTCTCAAAAACGACTGTCATCAACGCAGACATGGGAGAATAAGAAAAATTTTAAATGCGCTGGCTGTCAATTCTCTCTGAGGTGTGTATTGTAGAAACCAGCAGCTCGTGTACAATGGTGATAGCGCGCGTAATGTACCGCGGTCTTATGTTAAAATGTCAACATTGACAACGCCAGAGTCAGTTGTTTCAGCGTCAGCCGAGTGGTGCTCGAACTGCAGTATGATTGGGACGCGAGGGTTTTGTTGTAATGATAGTGAAAGGCTGACAAGTGTTACTATCGAACTCCAACCCTCAGAATAAATGTCGAAAGAGAAGTCAAACCACATGACATTCTGCTTGAATCGAAAGCGTTTAAAAACGTAGGTAGAGTAAATAGATAAGCAGACTTTGTCAAACAGGTATTCTTTGCTGTTGTTCTTGGATTCCCTGTTATTGTTGCTGTATTACTCTCATCATTTTGTTTACTAACTTAATCATTCTTACGACTGGACGAATTCTTTGTCTTATCAATTTACTTAGCAGTAGTAACTTTGCGACCAATAAGCACAAATGTCAACCTAATTGCTCAAATACTATGGTCCGTATGACAGAACGCAACTCAAACTCTGATCTACGCTTAAATAGCAGTCGTCTTTGTTAATTAGATTGTGAGAGAAAAAGACAATCAATACTTAAGTACAGATCAATACTTGAGTGTCCTTCTATAAAACGGGCCTAAAACATTTTGACGTGACAACGTCTTAAATTAGGTTGCGGCTGGGAGTCACTTATGAAAAAGTGTAACGCTCGGTAACGTTACGATGAGTCACCGAACGAGACAGAGGCCCGCCGAATGCCTTGCGTCTCTCTCCCACTCAACTATGATCGGTCCTATTTGAGTCAAAAGACGATGTCACGTAAAATCTTCGCCCGTAAAACCGACTTTATTTACAATTGCTTTCAGATCCTAATCATCACTAGCAGCATCATGGTTGCTGTATGCATTAGTAGTCTCGGCTTCCTCCTTCAGACCGGCCTCGGCCCCGCGTGGATTGCTGCAGTTGTCATCTTGGTCTACTGTTTCTTCTTCAACTTCGGAGCTGGTACTGTTCCTTACGTGCTGTTGGCTGAGTCTTTTATGCCTGAGGTAAAAAAAAGAAAAATACTCAAAGGCCCAAACTAAGGTTTTTCCCTGTGTCGTGGGTCCCTTAAAACATAAACAATGACAAACACAAACACTCATGACCTGAGAATAAACAGGTAAAATATAGTTTTTTTCCTCGTTCTAAACAAGTTATTTTTGCAAATGTTTGAATTTTTTTTTCAAGATTTAAAACACTTGGCTACACCAACAACAAAATATTACAAGCTTCATTTTCGTTGGAATTTGGGAAAATTATGTAGCTTATGTTCATCAGGGATAATGTAGGATTCTAATTTTTTTTATGAATTATTCAAATCGTTCCAATAGTTTCGGAGCCTATTCAATGCAAAAAACAAACAACCAAATCTTTCCTCTTTAAAAATATAAGTGTAGATTTAAAGAACAGACAGTTTCTTGTGTCTTCAACAAAACTTTACAGTAGTGAATTTATTTGTCTTTGTTTAATCCAAAGGGATCTATGACATAAATAAAGCCCTTTGAATGTGTGCATTTAAATATAAAATTAATCATATTATAATATTGACGGTTTCTTACAACCATGGAAATTAATAAACTTAGGGCTTTGGTCCACAGTAGGGTGTAGCTTTCGATGCTAGGGTCGACTGAAGTCCGATTTTAGTTAACTAAGAATCTCATATCGATTTTTTTTCCAGGTACAAGGTCTAGCATCAATGATGCTCGTGGAATGGATTTGGTTCCTAAACTTCGTCATTATTGCCATCTTCCCTCTTACCTCAAAACTGATAGGCATCCACGGAGTGTTCTATATCTTTGCAATAGTGTCTATTGTCAGTGCGGTCCATAGCTACTACAGAGTCCCAGAAACTAAAGGACTTTCAAATGAGCAGATTCAAGAAGCTTTCCAGCGCGGGAGGAAAAAGTAATTCCAGTAACACAAATAACAATAGTAAAGTTTGAGTGCCTGCCAAAATTTTTTAGCAATTGTACAGTTAGATCTAAATATGTCTTTTTATTTGCTATTAAATTTTACCAGGCGTTGAGTGAGTTGTTTTAGAAAGAACGTTTGGTCTGTTGTTATTATTTTTTTAAAATATAAGTTAAGAGTTGTGTTTATATGGATTTTTTTTAACTGTAGATTTAGTTTCCATAAAAAATTGTTTTTAATATGAGGATTTTCTACCTGCATGATTTTTTCCGATTTCAAACAGAACCTCTAAGCAGGGGTTCCTAACATATTTGAGGCGCGCCCCCTTTCGACCATAATAAAAATTCGCGCCCCCTAGCCTCCAGTCCAGATTACCAGCTCAGAATAAATAAAACTGGCCAAGTCTGAGTCGGACTCTATAAAAACCATTATCTCTATAAAAGCGGCAAATAAAATCACGTTTTTTGTATGGGAGTCCCCTTAAATATTTAATTTATTCTACTTTTTAGTATTTGTTGTTACAGCAGCAACCAAAATACATCATCTGTGATCAACTGAGAGTATTCTCTCAGAGGTCGCAGGACTGTTATACTTAACTACACAGGTAGCCCACGCCCCCATTTAAAGGTCCCCCCACTTAGGAAACCCCTGCCCTAAGGCTAGAAGATCGAAAAGGAATAGTAACTATGAGGAGTGTCTTTCTAAAAGGGGATATTTATGCAGTCTTGTTCTTAATGCTAAAATACACAATTTTGTCACTCGGATCTCAAAACGGGATAGTCTCCAAGTAAAAGTCTACCGCTTCACCTTCTGTATCGGTTCTTTCACCCCCCGGTTGCCTGGAAGAAATTGCTCTATAGCAATAAGGCCGCCGGATTGTACACTACATTATGAACATTTGTTTTTGTTTAATGTTATGTTTTATGTTTTTATTTGTGTGTGCAATAAAGAGTATTGTATTGTATTGTATTGTAAAAGTAGTTTCAAAAGTGATAGTCCATTTCAAAAGGGGATGTTTTACTCACAAAATAAGTAGGTAGACAAAATTTCTCCATTTTAAGTTTCCTATTTTGTGAAAAATAGAAAAACAATGTAGAAAACCTCTTTAGAGAAGACACTCTTCCATTGTAAAATCTTACAATCGGTTTAGGGGATCCTAGTGGAACAAGCGCAAACCTATTGTCAAATTCACAGTGTTGTTGGGTTTTTTCATTCCTAACGGACCTTCAAAAAGCGAAAGTGTTGATCCATTGAATGGGACGCCGCGGTGCACTTTGATTAGCTTTCTGCAACTCAACAAGCATTATAATATGTGGACGTGCACTATTTGTACATGTACGTACACGGCTAAGAGATTTCATGTGGTAATTACCCGAGTAGCTTGCTTCTTCTTCTGGTCTCGACCTTGCTTGACTATACCTATATGATAAGAAGAATCCAAGTCAGAGGCCATTTGGCAGTTGGAAACTCTGACACCAGGGTTAGGCATGTGCGACATACTTGACTATACCCACCTCTCCACAAAATCTTTACATATTGATTTTTTTAATCACGATAAAATCCGAAAAATGATTATTTAAATGAAAAAATAATTTCCCGAGTTTTTTCGCATGGAAAACGACAATTTTGTAGGTAAAGACCTACTTTAGGATCAATATATAAGTGGATTTCTAAGAAGATTGGGTTAAAATGTGACAAAGTTATCTGCCAGGGCTTAAAATTGTACAATATTCATCGCAGCGGGTATTAAGCACAGTGTGGTTCGCACGGTGGTTATGTTTGTTTACTGACCCCTTTGCTGAACACACGATGCCGGGAAAACGCGCGGCTGTGTACTAGTAAGTAGATTTTTTACCTAAGGTGGCCAATGTTGGCATGTTGCTTGAAAAAAATTACGATTAAAGTTGGAACTGAATAGTCAACATAGTCCAATCAGTAAAGAAATGACGCCAGTAGAGTTTACTTAATGACATAGCCCAAAGAAATATCTATTCTGTAAGTTTACGAACGACCAGAGGGCCCTCTTTTATTATTTACGGGTACTATTGAATTTCAAAATTGTTTAATCCTACACTTTGGTGAACAGTTTTAACTTTTCTTGAATTGTAGCAGTAAAACAATTCCAAAATCAATAAAATCCGCGAAAAACCATAAAACATAATATCGTTGACACAAGGTGAGCGATAGAACAATAGGATAATGAAAAATACTTGTCATTAACTATCACTGTTATCTGTTTGGTGTCGAACTTTGGTAGTAGGGTGCTCGCGAACCAGACGGCCCTTTACAGAGCCTACCACACCGCATGAGACCATAAGACACCACCCCAAATTCAGAACAAGTTGAATTTGGGTGCCTTGTGGTGATCGGTTGAGAATAATACCACCCCATCTCTTTCCATGGGTATCGTAAGAGGCGACTAAGGAAACACAAATGAGACCTGCCTCCTAGTAATCCATCCCAGGCTACGACACTTCATTTTTTTCAGAATCTGAGGTGTCGTCCTATGGTCTCATGCGGTGTGGTAGGCTCTGTAAAGGGCCGTCTGCGTCTGGTTCGCGACCACCCTCCTAATGAAGTCCGACGCCAAACAGCTTACTGTTTTCCTTCGGTGGGAGTACCAGTGCCTTTATAGGCATTTTCTGGGCTAACTCGCTCCATCGTCGACCTCATTTTTGACCTTTATGATCAAGAATGAGGTGAAGAATTAGCCCATCTAAGAATTAAAAAAAAAGGTGTCGTTGCCTATGATTTAGGTATTTATAAGAAGATTCATTGTGTTTCCTAAGCCACCTCTTACGAGACCCACGAAAAGAGATGAGGTGTTGTTATTCTCAACTGACCACTACGCCACATTAATAAGATATGAGAAGAATAAACTGCAACGACTGATTAACATAGTGTGTTTCACTGCAAGCCCATACATTACTATTTGTTGCTACAAACGTGGTTCCGTACATCGAACAATAGCTTTGTGCTGACTTGCCTACTACCCTCTTTTACAACGAGAAAGTATCTAAATGTGTATTTTATGTGCAATATTGCATGTTGCATTGCGTATTATCTGAGGATGATGAGAAAGCTTTCATTTATAGGTTGGTTGACATTTTGAAATACTTAACGAAAGCGCTTGTAGTCCAGTGGCGTTCGCTTATATCAACCGATCAGTGAGGTTGAGCAACGTCCACAGAGGTAGGGAAGCTGATGGGTGACCGAAGTGGCAATTTATCACGAGCGTTTCCGTGCTTTGAAGGGTATGTTAAGCTGTCGGTCCCGGCTGTTGTCGAGGCCATTGTGCGGTTTGAAAAACTTTGACACCAGGGTTAGCCAAGTTCGCCACATACTTGAGGTAAGTATATCTACAATTCTACACCGTAAGAAGAAAAGAAGTAATGGGCCTTTTTAACCGACTTCAAAAAAAAGAAGGAGGTTCACATTTCGGTTGAATTAAAAAAAAATCCTCTCTATTTACCATATTCCGCTATGAATTCACCTATTTACTGTTTTACCCGTAACCACTACTTACGCGTGAACATAGCTTTAAAAAATTATTTCACCCTTTTTGAAGGCGGGTCAATTTTTTGTTATTTTTTTTTTATTATAATTCGAACGGCACAGCATGGTATGACAGAATTTGTATTACCATTGCCTTCTATGTTCCCAACTTGTAGTATCACTAGTACATAGGAGGCAATGGTAATTAAATGTTGCCGTGCCGTTTTCTACATAACACTAATCTACCTCAACATCATAAAATAAATAATCTACACTAATATTATAGAGATGAAAGATTTGTATTCTTGTATGTAACGAATAAACTTAATAAAACCGGCCAAGTGCGTAACATAGGCTACATAATTTGGGAACGAAGTCCCAAGCGGAATGCTAGTGGTATTATAAAAAGGCCCTTTGGTTCGGTTGCAAGTCTCCTAAATAAGAATTAGAAGCATTGTAGGTTCCACTATGGCATTGTCAATGTTGACATTTTGACATAGAACCACGGTGTCAAAATGTCAACATTGACAACATTGACAACATAATAGAAAAGGTTAATTTGTCGTCTTTGTTGTCCCTAAACAAACGTTATATAGTTTTGGCCATATTGAACAGTGTTTATGTATCATTAAGTATCGATATTGGTTCTCCACTCATCCTATGCGAGAACAACTTAAATTGAATTTAGTTTAGTTTGTGGGAGTTGAATTGGATTAAAGTTTAGCCTGCAGAATCGGATTAAGGGAGCTTTGTGGACTCAAACCTCTTTTAGACCAAATAATTTACCACGCAGTCTCGAGTCGCTCATTTTATTACTAAGTTTTGATTTTATATATGTAGGTATTTAGTTTTTAGTAAACATGAGCATAAGTAACAAAAGACACATTATAAGATAATTCCACGTCAAAAACGTAAGAGTCACCGACTTCAATCCCAAAAAGACAATTTTTTCGAGAGTTCCCTTCAATTTCTTCAGGATTTTACCATCAGATCCTGGTTTCCTTACCATGGGACCACCCTTGGGATACTCCCTTTCCAACAAAAAAGAATAATCAAAATCGGTTCATAAACGACGAAGTTATCAGCGGACATACATGAAAAAAATAAAATATATACGGTCGAATTGAGAAACCTCCTTCTTTTTTGAAGTCGGTTAAAAAAATAGTACAGAGGCGAATTTATCCACAAGGGGATTTCTTCCATACAACCCACGTTATCAGCATTTGTTTTAAAAAAATCACTGGTTAATCACTGTATCTTCATTACGTTTGCAGGAAATTAAATAAAAGGAACCACTGCACGATAAATATAAAGTAGGTACTTACTCTACAAGGAAACAGTAACCTGTTAAGGTTAAACGCTCCCCAATCCATCCCTCGAGGTTTCTTAAGCTTGTAGCCAAGAGATAAAGATAGCTAACCATACCTACTTTAGTATCATTTGGATCCAAACCTTGTTTTATATGTACTTATTCAGTGACTTATCCAAATACTTCCTAGAGTCTCATAGGGGCCACAAATGTACTAAGACCGGCTCTGTACCGCCCTGAAATAGTTCACAAGCGATTAAGTACTTAGTTGCGATTAGTTTGGATCGCGGTTACAATGGATTCTGGACTTTATTGCTTTGTTTGTGTTTGCGACGGGTTAAATAACTTGAATGTACCATGTACGTACAGACTCCACATCACACAACTAGATTTTACAACAAAATAGAAAAAATACATCGTGACATTCACATTATTTTATGAGTACGGACCTTTCCGTCCGGATCTTCGATCTCGTGAGAATTCACGCAAATTATGTAGCCAATGTGTTTGTCAACAGTTTATTTATTTATTTATAACGAATGGGTTACCTCTTGACCTCAAAAGTATGAAAATATAGTCGAAGATGTAGCAAGCTCACACAGAACATGCATATTAACTCAGACTTTAAAGAGATTCGGGTTATACGAGCCCGGAAATCCAGATGCAAGCAGAGAATTCCATTCCTTAGCGGTGCTCAATATAAAAAACTAGCTGATGCCCGCAACTTTGTTTGCGTGTTAATTTTTTCTTTTGAACAGATTACACTTTATTGACGGTCCATTTAGTTTAAGATTTAGATTTTTACATACAAAAGTTTTTTCCCGCTAACTCCCGTTCCCGTGGGAACTTTGCAATATACTAAGCTTTAAGTTTACTAAGGTACCTGCATGCCAAATTTCAAGCGTCTAACTTAAGCGGTTTAGGTTTTTCATACAAAAGGATTTTCCCGCTAATTCCCGTTCCCGTGGGAATTTCGGGAATTCCTTTCTTAGTGCACCTCTACGGTACCTAAGCTACGTCCCTTCCAAATTTCAAGTGCCTACGTTTAGCCGTTTAGGCTGTGCGTTGATATGTCAGTCAGTCAGTCAGTCAGTTTTTCCTTTTATATATTTAGATGAAGAGAAGCGCTCAGTACGGATCCGAGAAATCTTATAGACAAGGTATGGGTGGTACCCCGCGGTGCGTCTGGACGTCCGGTAGAAGAAAGGAGAAGCCGGTATAAGCTCATGCAGCTCATGAGCACACTCCCCGAACTATATCTTGTCCACAAATAGTTTTTCTCCGCCGTTTAAAAGTTATTAGCTATAAATGGCTGGGGTAATACGTCATTTTCAACCGACTTCAAAAAAGGAGGAGGTTCTCAATTCGACGGTATGTTTTTTTTTTTTTTTTTTGTATATTTGTTACGCGATTACTCCGGCAATTATGAACCGATTTGAATAATTCTTTATTTGTTCGAAAGAGTATACTCCTGAAGAGGTCCCATATAAATTTTATCGAAAATGATTCAGCGCTTTTAAAAAAAATCAACAAAAACAAAATATACTACAAACTAGAACATCATCTAAATAAATGAATGACATTTCTGTTTGTAGTTATTTGCTAATAGGCATTGTAGTCCGCAAAAAACTAGATATATCTACTTTGTGCGAACTGTTGTTGGGATTGAAGTCGGTGACTCATACGTTTTTAACGTGGAAAATTATTTCATTTCAGAGCTGTGTCCTAATCTATCTTTCGTGTATCTTTTGACGGCCGGTTTGGTCGAGTGGTAGACACGCTGCCTCTTGATCGGCGGGTCCTGGGTTCGATCCCCAGTCGGGGCAAACGTTTGTGTGAAAAGCAGATGTTTGTTCTCGGGTCATGGGTGTTTGTGTTTGTCTTCATGTGTGTTCCAAGGGACCCACGACACAAGGGAAAACCTCAGTGTGGGCCTTTGAATATGTAGCGTTTATTAGTATAATTGTAAATTGTCTTTTATATTTTTAACTATTGGTCAAGTATTTTGATGTTTGATTGCGAATTTCTTAGAATTAAATATATTCAAAGTAACCAATATATAAGTACTATACTGATCTTAATAAAAGTACCGTTACCCCTTTCTTAATGGGTTATACGTGTAGTTTTACATTGTAGGACTTATTAAGTTTCATTAGATACATTTATATTATACCACGGCCATGCCTGGAATCTAGTGCATTGGACCGAGATTACTATTTCCGATTATTAGACAAGCAACCATGGGAATTTATTCCCATAAGTAACTTATTACTCAGCTCCATAGTTATTCAGATAATAAGTCAATTAAAATGAGAAAATAAGGAGAGTGTGATTGAGCTAAATGTATGTCAGCTAAAATAAAATAAAAAATATACAATAGACAGAAACCACCGCTGGCTTAGGTAAATAAACAGAATAAAAATGTATTTAAGTATATTTTAGTTTCTTTATATGTATTTATTGTAAACTCAAATGGAGTATAAAATCTGTTGAAAATGTAAAATTAGTATTAAAAATATAAATTATAATAAGACAAGGGCACGGACATCAAGTCTGTGGATGCAAAATTAAGTGTAATTAAAAAAAAATATATACCTATATACAATAAACTACCAGAATATATAAAAAATGAAACGATAGATAATAAATTATTTATATCACTAAAAGAAACATTAATAAAAAAATGCTACTACACTGTGAACGAATACATAGGTACATACATAAACAGTAGACAACATTAATATGAAAAAAGACTTATGTAATTATATAATTCACTTAATGCCATTCATAGATTATTGGTACTTTTATTGTTTTATTTAAATTATTAAACCTAATTACTACTAAACTAAAGACAAATGTAAATAGATATTAAATAAATAGTAATAAATAGATTTTGTGAGATATAAATAAATAAAAATATATATAAACTAAATATAAGTAATAGCACTAAAGAAAAATTGTAAATGTGCACGCACCTAGTTCCTAAGTTTGCTGTGCCCTTGCAGGGTTCACTTTTTATGTTTTAAGACCTTACCTATACCTACTATATAATGTGAAAAATACAAATAAACTATTGAGTATTTATTGAGTTAAAAAGAGCAACCCTCGGAGTTTCTTGCTTATTCTTCTCTGAGGAAAACTGCACCTTTGTAAATAGGCGAAAAGTTAAAAATGCTAATGTAATTCAATATTATGATTTATGACTTATTTTGAGTAATATTCTCTGAAAATAAAAACTATTTTTAACTTTACTAATACAGGGTGTAAAGGACAGCTTAGCAAATACTTAAATGGTGGAATCTACCCATAAGTATCATCAGCTATAAGTAATTATTTTTCCCCGGAAACGTCATGTTAAGGAGTTTTCATTATTTACCTACTTTGGCGCTACGCAACGTATCGTGAAACTGTGCCCCGCACGCGATCCCCCCGCACCGCGCTACTATCGGAGTGCGATGAACATTACTGGTTTTCGATGTTTTACGTTGTTATGATTGTTTTTATTACAAAGTGGAGTGTATTCGGTTAAATAATACAAATTTTAAGCAGAAAATATTTAAAAACATGAAAAAGAATTGAAAATTTTCCGGAGAAAAATTCCACTGGAAAATCATTCAGAATGATTGTCTGAGTCCAGGGTTTCAGTTTTTGCTAAGCTGTCCTTTACAGCCTGTATAAGGCCCACAATAAAATTATTGTTTTTACAATCGATTTTTTCATTGAAACATTTTTTTTTGGGGATGTGAAATCCAAACCGAATGATTTGGGCAAGATAAAGCTCATTAATGATTTAGTTTACTGAATGTGTCAATTGTTAAAAAGCTAGATCAAAAATCAGCATTAAAACTGATACCAGGTCAAATTTTTCTGTATGTCTATGTATTTGTCTGTCTGTCTTTCAAATCTTAGCTCCTAAACCTAAACGAATAGACCGATTCCGATGAAATTTTTCGTTTGGAAGCTGATCTAATCGAAACGGTTATAGCTGCATTAGATTAAAATCGGTTCAGTAATTAAGAAGTGGTAAGCAATAATAGTACGGGAAAATTAGGTTGTAACCTAGACATTGATAATTACTATTAGTATATTAGTATTGTATTTAGTCAGAATTTCATTGTTTATTTGTCTTTCTGTATCTCTATTCTATTAATTTTTCTAATCCTTTTTGTACTTTACGAATACTCATCAAAATTTCTTCTCAATGTTCGTTAGGTTGACTGGAAGAGATCCCCTAGTGGGATAAGTCCGCCTTTGTACCTTAAATGTATTCTAACTTTAAGTACAATATTTTGCTCTTGTAAGAATATTTATTTTACAATAAAGGATTTACATACATATATAGTGAGCTCCCCTTTGAAATGTGTTTGGAAACCGTCCAGGATGACACTCTGAAAGTCCCAAAACCTCCCAGGTGGGATAGCTGAGATATCCTGGAAAAGCAGGAATTTCCAGGAGCGAGCCTGCTGTAGTTACAAATAATGAAATTTACTTTTTAATTCTATCGCATTTTTTACGGACAAGACATCCAAGACTTCAGATTTACTTTCCAGTGTCAAAAACATCTGGAAAAACTGGTGTCTTCTATGGAAAAGTTAGGATTAGCTTAGAATAATGCCAGGACGCTACTTTTAATAGTTAACGACAGTTTAGGGTACTTTCTTTTATTCTTAATATATTGACATTAAATATTGAAAATTCCTGGATTCCAGGTTGCCTGGAATTTTACTGGAACAAGTCCTTAAAACTTCAAAATTTTTGATAAAGTGATATTTTATTTTGTATATAGTTTGCATTTTGTCATGCACTCAGTTCTTGCATATAACAGTATGGGATTTCTAGAAATCGTTGAAATTCGTCATGACCTTTCGTATTTACAGGTTACCTTATAACTCGTCTGAAATGAGTGTGGAACTTTTTATAATGTTTTACTGGACTCAAATTAATAGGGAAAGGTTTACCTTATTATACATTTTACAAATATTTTAAAATTTTCAAGCAATAGTAAATGAATCATAATCATAAGGTAACCTTTAATAATGTTCATGAGAAATTTCAATGATTTCTATAAATTCCATTTTGTATATATGGAAGGGCTAAATGTAAGGCAAAATGCAAATTAATAGCAAAAAAACACCATATACCTAATTTCTTGATGATTTAAGGCTCGTTCCAGCAAAATTCCAGGCACCCTGGAATCCAGGAACTGAAAATAAAGAATAACAGCGTTACGGGCTGGCAACAGTAACTTGAACCTAGTCTGTAACATTATGCTGAGGCAGTGCCATTTCGGTGTCCACACATTGCGGCAAAGTAATTTTCTTTAATTTTATTTAAATACAACGTTTTAGAGCTTTTATTTAGTAAGTTTATTTTTAAATGTTTTTAAGTGTGTGTGCACTAAATAAAGAATTTTATTCCTTTCTTTCTTTCTTTTATCAAGCCGAGACAATGCCATTTCTGTGCACACACTAGTCCGCAAAAGTGAACATTTATGTATTTTAGTTTTTAAGTTTAGTTTCTTTTATATATACGTTTTTTAGTTTAAGTTTCACTTTAACTTGTCTTGCCTGATTTAATGTGTGATTGATCACCGAATAAATGATATTATATTTTATATTCTAAAATATTTAACGTCAACGTATTTATAATAATAGAAAGTGCCCTAAACAGTCGTTTACTGTTAAAAATGGCGACCTGCCATCGCTTTTAGCCCATCCTTGCTTTTTCAAAGAAAATTCCAGTTTTTAGAGGTTTTTTGACACTGGAAAGTAAATTTGATGTCTTAGATGTCTTGTCCGTAAAAAATGCGATTGAATGAAAAAAAAATGTTTTTTGTTACAATTTCAGGCCTGCTCTTGAAAATTTCAGTTGTTTTTCAAGAGCAGGACTTTCCTGAGTGTCATTCTGAAAGGTGTCTGAACATATTCTAAAAGGTTTCACTCAGTAATTATGAATGTCTGGGTTTGAAGAAAAAAGGGCTTTATTTGACCGGGGTATAACTGTTTTACCAGAAAATATTAACTTAGACAATGTTCAAAACTGACTCATGTCATTTGACATAGAGTTATGTGTTTTCATTCTTATATACATGCAGTTTTAGTCATAAAAGAGCATCTGCAACTGTATTAAACTACCAGGAACACATAATTCAATAACAGTTCGAAATCCGCACTTGACTCTGCACCCGACGCAATTCGAAACTTAGAAAACGGCTTGCACAGACGCGGCAGACTCCTCATTAACCCAGAAAACAGCGTTGAGTCTCGGCTTTAACCAGTGAAAGACGATGAAAACTAGTATATGAGATATATTAGCCCGAGAGCTACCATCGAGCTCAGTTCCCTAGCGTACGCCGTCCGGGCCGCACGTTCGGCCGTTTAAAAATAAAAAGTTCGATTTTCGAAATAAAAGTTGCCAGTGTTGTGTGTTTGTAGGAGTTCTTTCGGATTTTTTTGTGTAAGTATCTTTTTTTTTTGTAGTTTTGCTTTTATTTTCAGGTAAAAAAAGAGAGTTGAAATTGAAACTTACGTCTAATTTGGGATTAGATACTACGTTTATAAATGAAGGTGCATCACAAATAATTTAATCATTATAAATGTGTGCAATTTGCAGCAATATAAGTTATTTTAATTTTAATATTTTTAAAAGTTTTTAAGTATTTTTTTAAGAATTCAAATTCAAACCCAAACTTTGATTGCTTTGAATTTGAAACACGAAGGAGGTTTCATAGGGAGGCCCGTGCCCCTTGGTAATTTTAAAAAATAAACTATTTCATTTTTCACAATATCAGAGGAGAAAATTTTACTATGCAATTTTTTGTTTTAAAGCTCAAACAAGTTCTTTATCGAAAAGCATCTGTGCTGGTTATAGTGTTTCATATTCATTGAAATTGCATCTTATTGGACTCAGTGCTTTATAATAGTCGTATATTGGTCATAATATTTTATCACTGAACTGCCATGGCAGATTTACTACACCTATCTTAGGTTTATCTGTTCCATATAATATTGCTATTGTTGTTTGAATTATTTTCTATGCCTTGACATTTTTAAGAGCTTTTGGTCATTCTTAGGACTATTCTTCGTCTTAGCGCGATACTTGGTAGCTATAAATCGCTTTACCTTTGATATATTTAAATATTTATCATAAAAAGTCCTTCGTTTAAAGTTACAAGATGCGAACAACAAGCTACAAAGCCTCTGTATGATGTGATTTCACGTAAAAAAACAATGTTACAGGTTAGTTTTTTTTTTTAAGTGTTATTATTAGCATCCACAGACTTTATGTCCGTGCCTTTGTCTAGATTAAGTTTTCTTGTTAATACTTGATTTTAAACTATAATACAGTACTTAAAACAATACTTAAAATTACAGGTTAGTTTACTTGAGCTAGGGTTCCGCCCAAAAATGGTGAACCAAAAAGGGTTCCGTAGCCAAAAGAATTCGGGAACCGCTGGGTTCGAGCACCAGGAGATTTAATCCTGGGGTCGTGGGTTCAAATCCCTTTCAAGCCAATCCTTTTTCTTTCCCTAAAAATTATTTGCAATTAGAGAGATAATCTTATCCAGTGACTGTGTGTGGTAGTGAGATCAGGAGTCAGGAGTCTCATAAAATGTTAATTAGACTAGACGATTAAAAAGATTTAATTCTGATTTGCCTTAGTCTTTAAAGAAGCCATAAAATTACCAGTAGCCAGTAAATAGTAATAGAAAATTCTATCAAGCTGTAAAACGGTTTTAATGGCAACCTTTAAGTAGCCTAGATAAGCTCTTAAAGCACCTTTTACATTTGAAACCGCAAGCTATAAAAGTTTTCTTTCTCACGTCTTCTTTATCCGATTGTAGCGAGGTAAAATTGAGAGTAATTATTTTTATTGGACGTAAAATGCATCCTTTTAACAATTGTTAATTACATTCTATTGCATAATTGTAGAGTTGCGGATGCAATTTCCTCGCCCTTTTTATTGTTAGAGTGTATTATTTCTTATTTTTACAACATAATTTGTCTTTGTTATTATATATTTGAAAAAAAAAATTAAAGCAAAATTATGCGAAAATTAATGATTTTAATACTAGCTTTCCGCCCGCAGCTCCGCCCACATAGACTACAGGTTATATCGTACCCAGCTGTGGAATAAAATGTAGCATATGTCCCTTCCCAAGGTCTAATCTAACTCTGTACTAAATTTCATCAAAATCGGTTCAGTAGTTTAGCCGTGAAAGCGTGACAGACAGACAGACAGAGTTACTCTCGCATTTATAATATTATAAAAGTAGGGAGTAGGGATAGCGATTAGTCTCTGTGACGTTACATTAGTATTTCTTTTCACGATTATTAACGATTTGTCAATATTTTTGTATAAGGGTGTGTGGGGTTGCGCCGGCTGGCGGCGGAAGCCGGAGACTCGGGGCACGATGAATGAAGAAAACAATTAAGCTGGATTACATTCATTTCGTTATATCAACACTTAAAACTTTATAAGTTAACTAGCTGATGTCCGCAACTTTGTTTGCGTGTTAATTTTTTCTTTTAAACAGATTACACTTTATTGACGGTCCATTAATTTAGTATAAGATTTAGATTTTTACATACAAAAGTTTTTTTTCGCTAACTCCCGTTCCCGTGGGAATTTTGCAATATCTTGTTGCAACTAAGCTTTAAGTTTACTAAGGTACCTGCATGCCAAATCTCAAGCGTCTAACTTAAGCGGTTTAGATTTTTCATACAAAAGAATTTTCCCGCTAACTCCCGTTCCCGTGGGAATTTCGGGAATTCCTTTCTTAGTGCACCTCTACGGTACCTAAGCTACGTCCCTTCCAAATTTCAAGTGCCTACGTTTAGCCGTTTAGGCTGTGCGTTGATGTGTCAGTCAGTCAGTCAGTCAGTTTCTCCTTTTATATATTTAGAAGATTTATTACAAAAGCATAAAAACAATATACTACGAGCGGGCGTGCGCCTGCGACGGAAATTCAGATCGGTCTCTGTCATTCCAGCGAATGACAGCTATAAGTGTTTAATTTTGAATTTAGATTTAGAATGCCAAAACTGAAGAGTAAAAATGTTGCAAAAAGAGAGTGGAGAAGGAGGATGAAGACCTTACGAGTAGTGCTCTAAAATCGTTATCCTCATCTGACTTACTACAACCCGTAAAGAGTTTTTTACTTAATATTTAGGTCTTCGCAATTCTCTATTGTAAATACTCATTAAAATACTCTGACATGGGGCCTTTTTATATTTCGAACGGCACAGCACGGCATGGCAAAATTTGTATTACCATTGCCCCCTATGTTCTCAGCTTCTAGTATTACTATTACATAAGAGGCAATGGTAATACGATTTTGCCGTGCCGTTTTCTAATTATAAAATTATATTAATTATATATATATTAATATAATACACATTATATTAATTTTCCTTTTTTAATCCTTAACTAAAAAAGAGGGGTGTTTTAAGTTTGATAATAATATGTGCATCTGCGTGTCTGTCTGTAACATCGTATGAACCGATACATCGATTTTGAAGCGTTTTTTTTTAAACTGACGTGATCGAGATGGTTCTTAGCTATATTTTATCAAAATTGGTTCAGCCGTTCTAAAATTATAAGCTATGAATGTCGCGGGATAATAAAGTTTTAATTTTAAGTTGTACAAGTATTTTTGTCACTCTTTTAATACTTTGGGCACAATGAATATTGTTTTATCTTTTTCAATATTTTTGAATCCGCGTTAATTTTATGCAGGACTGGGAGTGAAAGAAAAACAGCTGTCAATTCTTACCAGGCATACTTTAAAAATCTGAAAGTGGGATGCGAGGGTTTTGCTGTATAATGGGCGAAAGGCTGACCACCTCTCACCGTTATACAACTTGTTCCATCTGATAACCCTCACAATTTGTATCAAATGTGGCTTCAAGTGGTTTGCTAGAATACTATATACTGATTTGCACACCAATATAAATAAGGTAAATACGCTAAATACCTATAGGGCAAAAAATATGACTCATGCCATCGACACGAAAGAAGAAGGCACAGAGCTACATTTTACCACTGATGTTCTGCCTACCCTGTTAGGGATAACAGGCTGAGCGTATGTGTGTATGATAATATCAAAATTCATCACTATCCAGAAAAAACGAATTCTTGGTACATACACGGTTAATATGGAAGTACTTAGTACTTTCTTTAGCAAAAAAATAATCCAAAAATTCCTTCAGAATTGTTTTATGAATTCTTTACTGAAAACTGGTTTTTATATTAGACCACATTTTGAGTCAAATCGTTAAATTAACTTTACGGTTAAAAATTGCAAATTTTATGTTCCTAGTGACTTCGTTTTTGTAGAAAAATATAATGAGGCTTGTTTTTTGTTAACTTTATTTTGACTAGAGGGCTAAAATTATAGAAAAATGCAGCAAAAAAATTTAATGTTCCTAATTAAGTATTAACAACAACAAAAAACTGTTTTTTTATTACCAGCCCATATACATCCCCACCGAGGGGCACGCGGGCTTCCCTTCGAAACACGAAGGGGATTATGCCATAGTCCACCACGCTAGCCAATTTTGAATTTCAAAAAAACTATTTGAAATTTAAAAAAATATTATACATGATTTTCATAACCACTCGAATATCAAGTCATTCGTCTGCTACAAAGTTGTAACTATGAGTTCATGTACTATAAGAGTGACATAAAAGAAAGAAAGAAAGACATGGTGACGGAACCCTAAGAAATGATATATGACAGAAGAATCGCTGTTCAGTGTTCCGTATCATTCATTTCTCATCTCCCCAAGGTATACAGGGTGTAAGGGTTAGGTTAGCTAAAACTGAAACTCTGAATTCAGACCACCATTCTGTATCATTTTTCAGTGTATTTTTCCTCAGGAAAATTTTCGAGTTTTTTTCATGTTTTCTAATATTTTTGCTTTAAAATTAAATTATTTACTCTCAATAGATAGATAGATTGACACTTTATTCAATTGACATAAAACAGCACAACACAGTAATAGGCAAACAAAAAACATACAAGTAAACATGAATCAGCAAGCAAACAATGAAGTAAACAGAGTAAGAAACAGAAACAAATAACTTCATAAAACTATTTTACACCGTGTTATGTGTATAAATCACTCCATTCTCCAAATAAAAAATTATAACTATCTAAAATACGAATACCAGTAATGTAAATTGCATTCTGACAGCAGCGGCGACGCGCGGGGGACCGCGGTACATTGCGTAGCGTCAAATTAGATAAATAAGGAAAACACCTTTTTACTTGACGTTTCTGGAAAAAAATAATTACTTATAGTCGATCATTAGTTATAGGTAGACTCCACCATCTAGACACGCGGCAGCGTGTCAAAGCCAAGTTCAAGAAACTGGCAAGCAGCACCGTGTGTAATTTTACACGAACAATTTGGATCCACTTTTGACCCCCACATAACTCAAAAACTATTGCGTTATGAGGGGGTATATGAGAACAAGCCAAGTCAGACCTTTGACTTTAATATAATTATTATCCTAAGCTAGAAGAAGAAATGGTTTTTAATTTTTTTATAAAATATGTTATGTTGTTATACTTAATCTATATATATAAAAATGAATCCCTATTTCCCTTGGTCACGGCATCACGCCTGAACGGCTGGACCGATTTCGCTAATTCTTTTTTTGTTCTGTTCGTTATTATCAGGAAAAGGTTCTTATGAAAGAAAAAATTAAGAAAGTTGAAAAAAAAAGAAAACAGGACATCGTCTGTCGGGTCAGCTAGTTATAAATAAATTTCAGGACTGACCATTGAACTTGGCACCCATTTAAATCTCAATTCTTTTGTCGTTGAAGTCAACAACCAAGGCATACATCATAATATTGAACTTGGCTCTCATTTCACATTTATGTTTTTGATTTAAGCATTTGCGAAGCTGTTCCTTACACCCTGTTTTAAAAAGAAAGCAATAAATAAAATGCCGCAAAGAGAACAAAGCACTGTAAGTGGTATCAGCAGCGCGGTATCCTAATTGTTTTTCGATCAATCGACTGATTTTTAACCGCGTTTTATACACCGTTATGCAGAAAACCAGCCAGTTTAATATGAACCCTGTGTTGTAAAGAATAAAATTTATTATTTTCTGTATTTAATTTTCTGGGACATTTACTTTTATGAGTCTCCTTGCTACCGTTTCGTTCTGGGCGTCTAAATGTCAATAGCGTCTAAATGGCGATTGAAACAATTGTGACAATTTTATCATAGTAACTTTTAACATCATAAACTTGATGACAACAGCGTGGTGATCGGTTGAGAATAACACCACCCCATGAGAAAAACACAATTTTTACCGTGTGGTGATCGGTTCAGAATAACATCACCCCATCTCTTTCCATGGGTATCGTAAGAGGCGACTAAGGAAACACAAATGAGACCTGCCCCCTAGTAATCCATCCCAGCCAACGACACTTAATTTTTTTCTGAATCTGAGGTGTCGTCCTATGGTCTCATGCGGTGTGGTAGGCTCTGTAAAGGGCCGTCTAGTTCGCGACCACCCTCTTACCGAAGTCCGACGCCAAACACCTTGCTGTGTTCCGTCGGTGCGTGGGAGTACCGGTGCCTTTATAGGCATTTTCTGGGTTAACTCGCTCTATCGTCGACCTCATCTTTGACTGTATGGTCAAGATTGAGGTCAAGAGTTAACCAATCTTATAATAAAAAATGAAATAAAATAAAAACCGCCCCGATCAGCAGCGCCACCGCCAACTGTACGGTTGCTACATTTTAGCAACTTTACATTCAGTTGGCAGTGGCGCCCCCAGTCAAGGTAGCTATCGTCAATTGTATGTTTAGATAGTTCTAAATCTTATACCATTTTGCAACCTTAACTCAACATTTTCGAGTTTTTTAAACTATTTTTACCACCCATATATTTGTTATGGGCGGAATCTACCCACTGCTATGGTCAGCTACATAGTTATTGGTAGATTTGGCCATTTAAGTATTTGCTAAACTGTCCCTTGCAGTCTTTATATAGGTCTACTCATCAATAACGAACTCCTTCGCCTTAAGTATACTGAATTTATACAGGGCTTTAGGTATCTCTCTTTCAACCTGTCGGGTGGTAAATCAGTCCATGAAATTGAACAACTTTCCCAAGAAACACAGGTCAAAATACGAAAAAAAAATGTTTTGTTCCCATACAAACTTCATCAGCAGCGCATTTTGTATGGGAGATCCAATTTTTTTTTTGTATTTTGACCTATGTTCCCTGGGGAAGTTGTTCAGTTTCATGGACTGATTAACAACCCGAGAGGTTAAAAGAGAGATACCTAAAGCCCTGTATAAGTATTTATTATTTTATTGTGAATATATTATAGTTTCGGCTATTGTGTTATTATGTCTTTTTTGGTTTATTTTTAAAGTGGCACTTGGTCTATGATGAACGCATATTAATTTTTATTGAACACAGTGGTACATAACCTTTTTACTGTAAGGGATCCCTGGTTGATCAAGTGCTTAACACACTGCTTAACCTCACGGATCTGTTCAGGCACTCACTGATTTGAGGCGATCAGTGAGATTAAGGAACATACACAATGTTAGGGAACCTGATGGGTGACCAAAGTGACCATTTATCAAATTAATGCATCAAAAGACGAACACAGAAATAAGAGCCCCGATTCTGTAAATTAAGTTGTGTGTCAATGGAATGGAGGCCATTTTATCTGTTCGGGTGGCGAAATTGAGAACTATTTAATTTTCATATACTTGCTGACAACCATCCTGACCAGCAGCGCCACCGCCAACCGAACGTAAAGTTGCAAACTACCTTAGTGTCTTACCAGCCCATACACGTCCCCACCGAGGGGCACGGGCCTCCCTTCGAAACACGAAGGGGACTTAGGCCATAGTCCACCACGCTGGCCCAATGCGGGTTGGTGGACCGCTCGTCTTTCGAAAATGAATTTTCTTGGACGGGCGGTTTCATCACGATGTTTTCCTTCACCGTTGAGCAAGTGATAATTAGAAATCCGTACATAAATCCGAAAAGACGAATTTAGTGGTACAGGCCCGCACCAGGATTTGAACCCGCGACCTTCGGATTACAAGTCTAGCTCATTACCAACTAGGCTATCACCGCAAACTACCTAGCAACGGAAAATTCAGTTGGCGGTGGCGCCACCAGTCAAAGCAGCCTTTATTAGGTGTATGAAAATTGGATAGTTCTCAATTTTGCTACTTGAATGTTTAAAATGGCGACCATTCCACTGACACTCATCTGAAGTTACAGAATCGAGACCCCGATGTATTTGACATGGAATCACGATACGATTGAATTTTATTTAAATTCTGGGCGGTGCTGTATCCCGCTGTGTTTAATACCTAGTTATTTAGGTCTTCTTGACTTTATCTTTGTATCATCAAACTAATATTACAAAGGCAAAAGTTTGTGAGCGTGTTTGTGTGTATGTTACTTCTTCACGCTCAAACGGCTGTACTAATTTTAGTAAAATTTGGTATAGAGGTAGCTGACACTCAGGATTAATACATAAAGCTACATAATTTTCTCAAATTTCAATGGGAACGAAGCTTGTTTAGATTTAAATTTCTTAACTTTAGCCATTCTCCAAACAAAAATCCATCTCATTGCCTAATTTTGCACTATCAAGAATGTAATGAAAACGTTTTCGAACGCCTAGACACAAATGCTAGCAATTTCTTTGCTCTATATAGGAATTCAATTGGTATTGCTGATAAGTAGTTTAAATTAAGCATTCAGAGAGCAATTATAGGATACTGACCCCGATCTCAGGTTCAATGCGGCGATTAAGGTCAACTATTCAATTGGCTAGCGATGAATGCACTGCCTGCTGTTTAGAGACTTTTAGAAAAGAATGCAGGCTGGGCATTAAAGATGACATTTGAGTTCTTGTAAATTCGTTTCTGAGTAATCTTTTGTCTTTTGAAGTAGGTTTAGGCAGAGTATTAGATTTTTTATAAGCAGACCTAGAGTTGGAAGTTGTTCACAAAATGAAATAAAAGAGCTCTGGTTGTGTCAATGTTCTCAATAGTAACAATGCTTATAGCAAATAATCACAAACCAAAACATCACCCAAAAATGCGTATTATTTTTGCTTTTGTTGGTTTTTTAAAAAGCGCTGAATCAATTTCGATAAAATTTACACGGGACCACCTCCGGAGTAGGAAAAGTTGACTAAACAATCTGAATTAAACATCTTTTTTAACATAGATGGAAACAAGTGACCATAGGTGTGTCAAATACAAAACCTAACAGAAATTAAAATCTAATGAAGTTTTTTAATAGCAGAAACAGATTGAGATAAATGCAAGTTAAAAATGTAGAAATCGTTTAGTTTTTATTAAGTCTCACAAGCTCTCACAACGAAGCGATTTTTTGCATAATTGGCCCGACAAAAGGGAAGAGCAAAAGTTGGTCACGTAGGCCAATCTTGTTACTAATAACTGACTAGTTATCAGAAAAAATCTCAGGGCTTTTGCCAAGAGTATATTTCGTATATTTCGAATAGCCCAGTGGCGGTCGCTGATCTCAGCTGATCAGTGAGGTTAAGCAATGTATACAGAGGCAGGGAACCCGATGTGTGATCAAAGTGGCAATTTATAACGAGCCTTTTCGTGCTTCGGCTATTGTCGATTGACCACAGTCCTTGAAACCAAGTCAGAGGCCATAGTGCGGTTTGAAAACTCTGACACCAGGATAAGCTAAGTTTGACACACACTTGACTATACCTACATGGTTAAAAGAAGTATATTTCGAATGCAAGCATAACTGAACATAATATATTCAGTTGGATTGCTTGTGCGCATGCTAGCGTGCAGCGATGTTACAGAGTGATAGATTACTGTAACAATAACAGATGTTTTGCTTAAGCCGACTACGATTTAAATAAATGAGAGAAATCTTTGAAAAGCAAACCCGTAATCGTAGAAATCTATGCATAAGTCATTTGTAGTTGTTGGTAAAACTATTTCAGAACAGTAATGCTTTTTTTTACCCCCACAAAAAAGAGGCGTATTATAAATTTGCCGTGTGAGTCTATGTATCTGTGTGTCTGTCTGTGGCATCGTAGCTCCAAAACGAATGGACTGATTTCGATGTCTGGGTGATACAAAATTTATAATTTTAGAGTTATTCTTCTAGTTTTCATATTTCACTGTAACCAAAATTTATACGTATAAATTTTTGTCGAATCAACGACAACTATCTTAGGGGAAGTAGCTAATCTGCACAGTACACACTTGGCTAGATGACAACTTCTACTAGACGCAGGTCTTGCTGATTTAGGTGAAAAGACGGGGTTTTTGCAAAACATTCAGTTTTTATTCCTTTTTGAGCTGGTGGGTTTTCATGCAGATTTATACCTTAGTCATCATGTATAATTATACAGGCTACCAGCGGTTTAGTTGCACATGAATTAGTCCCTCTGATGGGATTCACTAGAGGAGACCAAATCCTTTGTTCCCACTTGTTCAGTTGTCCAGGTCAATTAATTTGTTCCCATTAGTTCAGTCGTCTATTTTCTCTTTTGGTAGATAAATTTGTTTTTGACTCTTCTTTATTTTAATAAAATAAAAATATCTATACTGCGTCCATGTAATTGACACTATGGCAGCAATCTGTTTCTGTTTGTATGTATTGTGTTTATCAATAAAGAGTTTATCTATCTATCTTTTTTATATGAAAATCATTGTGCGCTATAGGTGTGTTTTGCAGACACAGCATCTGATTGCAGTTTCGTTTAACTTAAGTCGTAATTTGTATGATGGCTTTTGCTGATGTTAACGTGCAAGCGTAGATTGAACATTTAACATGTTACTTTATTTACCACATTTCAGCGAAAAAAGATATTTGATTTGTTTTTTTTTTCTACTTTGTCTATAGACTACTTTGTCTATTCGGTTTCATACTATCATATTCATTCAAAGCTCCTTATATGACAAAAACTGTCCTAGAATGGCGGTAAGAATATATAATATTTTACCAAACGACGTAACAGATTTACCTTTCGCGATATTTAAGAGAAAACTATTAAACTGGCTGTGTGATAGGTGTTTTTATTCCCTTAAGGAGTTATATGACTATAAGGTTTATAAAACATAATTATTAATTGAATTATTTGTAAATTTTAAATATTTGCATGCCATACGATTGGTGGATTATGAGACGCATTTCTTTTAATATATTATCATTGTAATTACCATTATCCGTGCAAATAAAGACTTTTCATTTCATTTCATACGCTCACGCCCATAATCCCTAACGGGGTAACGTTTGACAAACAGCATAAAGGTGGTCAGCCTTTCGCCCATTATACAGCAAAACACTTGTATCCCTCTAACAGACTTTTACTGTTTACCTAGGAAGAGTAGGTAGCTGGTACATTCTCTTTTCTTTCACTCCCAATCCAGCATGGAAGTATTCATCATATTCATACATGTTTTAATTCAGTCGTTTTTTTAATTTTCAACTATAAATATCAAGGCTACCTGCAACTCATCCACTGACTCTTTACATACTTTATTTACCATTTTCAACTTACTTTATTTTATTATCACCGCCATTATTTTTAACCGAATTTATCTGGGCACGCATCTCAACAAAATGTCAAGTCCGTTAAAAGATGGGAGATATCATTTGATGTCAAAATACAGTTATTTTGCTGGCATTATTACTCGACGCAGGACATTGAGATAGCCGGAATATAAATTGAATCTTTGAAGTAATTTAGATAATATTTGTGGCTTTTAGTGGGTCAGGACGGCTATATTTGACAGCCGGTTTGGTCGAGTGGTAGTGGTCCTGCTTCTTGATCGACGGGTCTTGGGTTCGATTCCCAGTTGGAGAAAATATTTGTGTGCAAAGCAGATGTTTGTGCTCGGGTCATGACTTCCGAGGGATCCACGACATATGGAAAAACCTTAGTGAGTGATATTTGAGTGTTTAGCCTTTATTTTTATTTATTTTACTAACCGATGGGATTGATAACAGTGACCAATTCATCCGTTCAGGTCATTGGTACTGAATGTTAAGTTGATAGGTAGTTAGCAACTTAACGTATAGGCAAGGAAAATTAGGTTACCCTGGACTTAATTCATAAACTCGCTTTTTTTAATATTTTATTGGTTTTTGTAATTAAGTATCAAATATTAATTAGATATATGAAGTAAAAAACTTGCAGTGGTAACTGTTTCTTATAAAAATTAAGAAATTAATAGTAGGAGAGATTCTTTATAAATGATAATTCTGAATAATTAATTAGTTTAATTTTAAATTTTTAAACTGGAATGCAAGCATTACATTATAATAGAGGCACTTTTACGAAGTTAATTATTATGCCGCTTTACTGAAATCAAAATGAGTAGAAAATTAAATTTTTCAGTTTTTTTGTAATGACGCGAAAATTTAATTTGCTTAATTTTGTTTATTATGTTATAACTAACAATATTTTATGTCATCGAGAAAGAAGTTTACAGTTATCGAAATATTTCCATGTTTAGCTAATTTTCCTAGCCTAGTACAGTTGGGGGTGGCGCTGCTGGTTGTCTTCGAGTATTTGAGGTTTCAATCGTTTTGAATTTCATCACTTGAATGGATAAAATTGTTACTATTAGCACAACGGCCGGTTTTTTCGATTGGCAGTGATGCTGCCTCTTGATCGACGGGTCCTGAGTTCGAATCCCAGTCGGGGTAAATATATGTGTAAAAATCAGATATTTGTTTTCGGGTCATGGGTGTTTGTGTCCGTCTCTATGTGTGTTCCGAGGGACCGACGACACAAGAGAAAACCTTAGTGTGGGCCTTTGAGTTTATGGCGTTTCATTTATATATTTAATCGCCATTGAAACACCATTGATAAGATGGTCACCAGAGTTTTGCAGAAATTTTAATTTAAACTTCTAAAAACTTGGCTGTAAGTACAGTGGTGATACCACGAAACATCTTATATATGTCTTCAACTGATGTTTTACAATAAATCATTGTTGGGAAGGCCCAACCAAATGTAGGTAAAGTACAAGTTAAAACTCTTACAGCGGCCGCAATCCGCTTGTTAACTCAAGAAATCCAATCTTCATTTACCAATAAACAATCTGTTAATCGCTACGCAAAGAAAAAAGTTTTTAATTAAAACGGTACTCCATTGGATTAATTGCGCTGGTTTCCGGAATGGGGACGTGGGTTCGAATCCCAGCGGGGCTCGTTATGGTTCAGTTCTGACAGGTGTAATGGTCGTTCTGTGAACTTTGGTTTTATTTCTGACATGACCTTGAAATGTAATCAGCCATGACGCACTTTTTTTGCACATTTTTTAATCACCTACTTTTAACCAATGGACTTTGAAATAATTAGCGGAAATTAAGCATGAATGAATATGAATGAACTAAACAACTTTTCCCAACGAACATACTTGTAAGTTGCAATATGAAAAGAAAAAAATTGCCTTTTTTCTCCCTTAGTAAAAGAAGTCGAAAAGTTTAATGCTCAATACTCAATAATTTATTTGAATTCCATGGTATTTATAAAGGTGATATACAATAACATTTAATGTGAACTCATCGACCCAGGCTGGGCACGCAGTTTTATTTGAGAGAGGAGGACTTCTAAGGCCAAAATTTGACGATATGACAATAAAATAAAAAAATCATAAAAATGATTGCATTGGAAAAGGGAAGTATTTAAATATTGGTAGTGCGTCATGCGGTTCGTATTAATGTAGATTCTAGATGTTAATTAATGTCATGAATAAAAAGAAAATAGTATTATTGTATTGTTGTTTCTTGGGGAGAATCAACACCCCCTGAAGTTTCGATTCCTAATTTATTTAAAATCAGTCCAGAGAAAATGTCAAGCAAGACTTAGATTTTGGACTTTTGAATTTTTCTTATTCTATAAGTGTCAATGGGAAAATTGCTCTTCCATTGTTAGGAGCTGCAATTGAATGAGCTTACAATAAAGTAAGAATGCGAAGAACTGAAAGATCACATCGACTGCAGATTGGAAAATCTAAAATAGCCGAAGCAACACGCACGATTTTTCATACAACACAGGCCTTTTTGAGAAGCTATGGATAATATTTGTTATTTATTTTATTTTATTTGGGGAGCTTACAGCTACATACAATAATTTTAGGTACGTATAGAAAATACACCTAACAGCATTTTGAAACACGCATTTTGAATAAAATCTTAAGGCGACTACAGCACCCGATAAAGGCAGCACACATAGGAATAGTGCCATCTCCGTCTCTCAACAGGCCTGGGCCGGCAGTGCGAACAGTGTCGATACACGAAGTTTACGGACTATGAAAGCGTGTGTGCGTAAAAACATGTTCGAAAGTTATAAAAATGAGATTTATGGAAAGGTAACAGCTTAAATCGAAAAATGCGTTAACTACTTATCGAGATTGTTCAATTACTAACATTTTGATAGCAAATTCAAGTTCCCGTGTGCATTTTAATATCGTTTTTACAGCTTAAAAGATACACAATATTAGTATTTAGAGGTGATTTTGTGAGCTTTTTCTATCGAACCAAAAGTGCTGAATCATGTTTTCAGCAAACTACTTTTCTAGTTTATGTCCTGAATATTACCGTAGTATTTTTTTTCTTCGATTTGATGCAGTGCGTCATGCTTATCTACGCATCATAAAATCGTAATTTAGGTGCTGTAGTCGCCTTAAGTGTAAGCAAATTTTATACCTTAATTTTCAATTCCTATAAGTTCATTTATCTGGCTTGAAAGTTTGAGAAAAAGAGACGAAGATGAAAATTAAAACGCATTTTTTTTGCTTTTTGTATGAAAATGGTGAAATGAAATTTAACACTAATAGGCCTGTGTTGTATGAAAAATCGTGCGTCTTGCTTAAACTTTTTTGATGTGCCTATTTTGATATTCAAATGTCTTCCATACTGGACTGGGAGTGAAAGATAAATTTAGAATATGCCAGCTACCTACTCTTCCCAGGCATACACTAAAAGTCTGTAAGTGGGATGCGAGGGTTTTGCTGTATAATGGGCGATAGGCTGACCACCTCTCTCCATTATATAACTTGTTCCATCTGATAACCCTCAAACGTGGCATAAAGTGGTTCATTAGAACCATTGATGCTCAGCCTACCCCGTTAGGGGTTATAGGCGTGAGCATTTGTATGTATTTGTTGATATTCAAATCACAAAGATTCCCGAACACAGAAAGAATTGCATAAGGAAAGCACCAAAACAGTGGATGAAAATCCCATTTCTAATGGACCTTTTGTGTTAATGTTATTCTGCATAATTGTTTTTTAAAACTGTGCAATAAAGTATATTGTATTGTATTATTGCATAAAGCCTTTTTAAGTGTCCTAAGTGAGTATTAAGTAGCCCGAGACGTATAAATAAAAAATAAAAAACATTATTTTGTATTTACACGTATTTAAACCATCTCACCAGCTTTCTAAAGACTATGATTTAATATCGTAAAAGTAGCTTTAAGTAGATCTCCATCAGTTTAAATCGTTAGTTATATTGCTTTAGGAAATTAATTCAATTTCACATTAAAGTGATACTAAGAATTTCTGAGTTCAATATAATCAAAGCTAAGAATAACCTAATCGGTAAAATGATTTAGAATTTCTTAAAGTGCTTTAGTGAGAGGTTATGGCAGGATGTGAAATTGATTTATCACTTTTACAAGAACAGAAGCTAATTTGAGCTAACTGGTAGTCTATTTCACTAATCGATGGCGCCTCAATAGAATAGAATAAAAGCAATCTTTATTTTGTAAGACATTCAGGATGCCACTTAAAACAAGTCAAGATTACCTACATGAAATACAAAAAAAAACATACATTAATGGTGGTTGAATAACAATGGTGATCATTTTATCCATTCTGGTGGCAACATTTAGAACTAATGAAACCACATACACTTGATGACAACCACCCCAACCAGCAGCGCGACCGCTAACTGTACGTTAATTTGCTAACTACCTACTTGACTACAACTTAATTTTTTATTATTATTATAAGATGGGTTAACTCTGGACCTCAATACCATAGAAGTCAAAGATGAGGTTGACGATGGAGCGAGTTAACTCAGAAAATGCCTATAAAGGCACTGGTACTCCCACGCACCGACGGAACACAGCAAGCTGTTTGGCGTCGGACTTCGGTAGGAAGGTGGTCGTGAACCAGACGGCCCTTTACTTAGCCTACCACACCGCTTGAGACCATAGGACGACACCTCAGATTCAGAAAAATAAATGAAGCGTCGTTGCCTGGGACGGATTATAAGGAGGCAAGTCTCATTTGTGTTTCCTTAGTCGCCTCTTACGACGCTCACGGAAAGAGATGGGATGGTGTTATTCTCAACCGATCACCACACATTCAGTTGGGAGTAGTGCCCCAGTCAATGTAGCTTTCATCAAATGTATTCTACAATATTACGCCATCTGAACGGATGAAGTGGTCATCATTATCATTCCACCGCCAACGAGAAGCCTTGGTTAGTATAATAACCGCCCTGCCGTTTATAACGAATAAAAAGGTGAAAGACTTCTAATTAGTATCACACTTAAGTTATGCTAAAGTGCTTTACTAAATTCGGACATATAGACAAATCAAAATAAAAAAAATTACTAATCGAGTTTGGTTCCTATCACCATGATTTGAAATTTTGAAATGTTTTCAGTGAATATGTATATAGAGGGATTTTTAATCATTTTTAGTTGGCGTCATTAGGATTTGGTAGCTTAATAAATCATTAATGACATTAATTATTAAATATACGACTATTTTATTCTTAAATACCGTCTTAAATGGTATAAATATCTTCTAATATGCTCACTTTATTGAAACACACATAAATCACAAGCGTGTGAAAATTTTTATACCTATTAAACAATTCAAAAATAGCGAAATCCATTTACATACCTAGCAAAACTCAGCATATAAATGCAGCAACAAAAAGTACAATTAAAGATCTGAATTAGTTTGAGCGATAAAAGTCCGTTGTGTGCATTTGAGGTCGTTGACTAACAATTGAATCCATGCAGAAACTATCGGACCGCTAAATCAGTAAACCGTAAGGTTTATTATCCGGTGGCAAAACAGGGCCCCGATTCTGTAACTTCAGTTATGTCTCAATGGAATGGAGGCAATTTTATCTGTTCAGGTGGCGAAATTGAGAACCATTTAATTTTAATGTACTTGCTGACAACCACCCCGACCAGCAGCGCTACCACCAATCGAACGTAAAGTTGCAAACTACCTAGCAACTGATAATTCAGTTGGCGGTAACGCCACCAGTCAAAGCAGCCGTCATTAGATGTATGAAATTTGGATAGTTCTCAATTTCGCCACCTAAACGGATAAAATGGCGACCATTCCATCGACACACAACTGAAGTTACAGAATCGGGGCTCTGCTCAAGGGCCCTGACATGTATTACGTCAAGTGTTTTGAACTTTTTGGGTTTAATCGGGGTATCGATCGAAGTTGATTGGTTCATTTATCAAACGTGACGTTAGCATATCTGTCGGTTCACTTAGGTATTGGCTGTTCAAAAAGACATTGATTAATCATAATCACAAGTACAGATTTCTTAATTGTAATTATGACAGTATGACAGTATTTTGCTTTTACCTTCCAGCTTCTAAAGACCCGATACAAATTACTGCCAATTCAAAAATCGACTTCAAAAACGCAAAAAATAAAGACAGCATAATTTAAAGTGCTGCTTAGTACCTACTGACCTGTTTGAAGTCGGTGCGAAGGCGGCCTATTAAACTTATTTGACTTAATTGGCACTGACTTCAAACAGATACATTTTGAAAATCGGTCCACAAATGGTAGAGAAATCGGTGAACATACATTAAAAAAACCAGTCGAACTTAGAACCTCTTCCTTTTTTAAAGTCGGTTTGTAGTAGACAAACAAAATAAAGTTTGTTTGGAGTAGTAGACAACGCAAATTTTAATTTATAGAAGCACCGTTCTGACTTTCAAAACAATAGAGAAACAGATGTAAACCCAGTATTGCTCCTTGCGGTATCCACTTAACATGCAGTGAATACAAGATTCAAATCTCTCGCGCTACCTCAAACACACTTCCTAGTTGACCCAGAATTGGTTTAGAATTGTTGCAAAGAGCATCACGATGTTTGATCACTATCGCGAAAGGAATCGAGGGAGAAAACGCATGGCTTAGATAGTCAAATGCTTGCAAAAGTTCAAAAACGTGTTTGTTATTTCTTTGTCTTAATTTTTCTTTATATAGACTTGTGTTTATTCAACTCATCACATTCTTTAGTACTATTATTTTATAACTAGATTTCCGCCCGCGGCTCCGCTCGTGTGGATAACAGGTTATATCGTGCCCAGCTGTGGGATTAAATGTAGCCTATGTCCTTTTCCAGGCTCTGTAGTTTAGGCGTGAAAGACAGACAGACAGACAGAGTTACTTACTATATATACTTCCTTACTATATATTTTAAATATTATAGTAAGGAAGTAAGGATGAACATAACCAAAACTAAGTCTACATTTTATTTCATTTCACAGAGTTACTGATATTGTAACCAGATTTATAGCAATTTGTTCTAAAATATATATTTTTCAAAGTTAAGGAGACATGTTATTTCATCGATTGTGGATTTATCAATGAACAAGCTCTTTTTTTAAAATATGCATTTCGTTTTAAATTTTAAATTGTTTGCGTAAAAAGTATCAAATTACTCAAAAAATGCTTCATACATATTCCTCATCTGAAAGCATACAGTCTGCAAATTCGTTTATTAGCTGCACAAAAGCCAATTTAAAATTGAATGCCAAGTGAGCCAGGGACAATTTGAGGCCACAATTCAATGGTAATCTGGATAAAAAGCCTAATAATAAGGATGCTGTTGAATCGTTTAAATTGCTACAGCGCTGCATTCTTAAGATCGAGTTCAGAATTAAATTGACTGAAAAGAAGAATTGTAAACTAAACTCTACCTACTTTTATTGAACAAAACAATGAACATAATTTTCGAGCTTAATAAACGAGCTTTCCATCAATAAGATAAAAGACTTCTTTCAGAAAATATTTTATTCTAATGCAAAGTTTTACAAAAATTCATCTAGCTGCTTTATGTACAAGAATAACTAACATCCATCCAGAGAATTTTCTCACACTTTCACGTTTAAAAAGTGAAAAAAGAATAAACAAAACGAACATCTAATAAGTTGCATACATAAAGCCCAACCTGCCGCAATAGGTATAAAAACATCACAAAATAGTTTTTCAAATGCTGTAGCTGCTGAAAATGTCACTGTATTTTCCAAGGACGTTTTAAATAAAGGACAGTCCATTACTTTAGTTTTAAATCACGCCGGGTTCACGGTCTGCCAGCATCATTGTCCTTTCTCCCATTGTCTGCCATTTTGTTTTTACCCGCCCTTTTTTCTTTTTTCCGCGTCCTGTCATTAAAGCATTCTTTTTTGTTTTCGACGCGGTTTCTATGCAGCCAGGACTTTTGATGCATTTTCGTAAGGTTATTGGTTTTTTTTGAACATTCTATTCGCACGTTTTGAAAAAAAAAACTGAAGGAGAAGTTTTTACATTGACTTGTTTCCACTTCATGAAAGCACTCGATGATCTTTCCAAAATTTGAACTGTCATACAGTCTGTGTTTATTTTACAGAAAAAAGACAATAAAAAGACTGATCATTCACACCTTTGAATACAAATAGGCAATAGCGAAAGTCAGAAAGAAATAAAAACGAAACCTGGTCAATCATTTCATGTAATGCTCGTTCACATTAAAGCTTTCATTGATGCGAAATGCAAAAAAAGCCTTTGAAAGGCGCCAGAACTAGCATATTCAAAAAATAACATTTAATTAGTGAAGTGAAAACGAAAGTTACGGCGTTGTGAATAACGGTTGTAAATATAAGAACACATTTAGCACTTTCACTTGTCATTCTGGACTGAGGTGTCAAAACAATGTTTAGAAGAAGAACGCCACATGGCCAATTATTGAAGGAGGCACCTACAATTTAACTGTCTTGAAGCTAGTTAACAGTTTGATGGAAAGGTCAATGCCGCCTTCGAAGTTTTAACATTTGTAGATCAGCAGCTCTAGCACGATAACGACAAGCTCGCGCTCGGCTCACGCTGAAACTTTACTCTGATTGCGCGAGGGTCCCGCGCAAAGGCTTGCTCGCCCTATAGCGTTGTCAATGTTGACATTTTGACATGGCGGCGCTGTCACTATCGTACTCGGCCTGCAGAAGGTTATATAAGCAGTTGTCAGAGTTGGAATACTACATTTACAGGATATTTCTTTTTCATAATATATGACTCACTGGCTCGTCAAAGCCCAGTATGAAATCTTGTACTTTGAAAGCCGTAATTTGACACAAAGGTTCCTTTTATAATGGAAGCAAGGAATAAAGAAGGGTTTGACAAACTTTCCACGGGAACAAAGTTCCGGGGATCCTCTAGTTATTTATAAAAGGCTGCTAAGTGTATATTTACTTATTTATTTATTCAACAATTTATTGCACACATGAAAATTAAACAGATTAGTAGAAGAAAAGATAGACGACACAATAGGTACTTATTATTTCTATTTAGAAATTTCTTCCAGCAAACCCAATTTATCTATTTATAAAGTAGCAACAACATCACGATCGCCATCACGAAACTAACTGATTAATATATTTACAGTTTTTTCATATATTTAATACAATTTTTTTTATATATTTTATACCAGTGCTCTTCCCTTAAGGTAGAGCATAATGCTGAGTTGGAGCCATTTAACGTCACAGCAGCACACATCTACTTTTGTTATAACTTCGGAACTCATAATTATTCGAAGTTATAATAAAAGTATATTATGTGTATTGTGTGTTGAAGAAACAAAAATAAATGATGTCTATGTCTTACAAATAGCAATTTTACTTTACAAAGTAATGTCGTTTTGCGAAATTTTTATTGATCAAGCGCACTCTAGTCCCTCCTCTGATTGATACGCGATTGGAATGAAGATCTCCTAATTTTGTCGTGAAATACAGAAATACAGAATCCTTTATTCCACATACAATATTGTTTAAAACATACAAACTAAAATTTTATAAACATGACTTATGATATGCAAAATGTTATAAAATTGCATTTTGCATATCATAAGCAGACACCAATTTCACCGATTATCTTCAACTTATCATTAAAGGATAGGTTACCTTTTATTTGGGTAAATTGCGAGACAAACCCGTTGTACAATAAGATGGTCATTACGGGGCAATCGCAACGAAATGAGCATTGTTTGAGCTACAGACACAAATATAGTAAACAGTATAATATCTTGAGAGAGTTACTGACATAGTGCTTAAAGTGGGTCTTGCTACCAGCCGAAAGGTGTCGTTCATTCAATATTTATATCATTTCCTGGGAACTTGTTGGCCAAAAACCTTTCCCAATGCATACTGGGGCAGTTAAACTGATAAAAAACCCATTAGCAAGAAACCTTTTAAGAATTCTCATATTTTGATCTCTCATTCTTCATTATTGTAACTCGTCTGCCTGGCTGTTGCTGTCATAAGCATTCGTTTTAGGAGAAAATGCCATAAAACTTTGTTTTGGGAAGTAAAGAGAATGAAGATCGCAGTATTGTAATAAAATACTCAGGAAAATAATATTACCGGTTTTCTTGTAGTTATTGTGTTCACTTTTGTCAGATTTCATGACGTTCATGACAACCAATGAAGTGGTGTCATCCTTAACCTACTCCTGAAGGCTATGAGAGATCATTTGTCAAGATGTAACTCTAATTATCGTGGGGGTATAGTCAAATGTGTGGCGAACTTGACCAACCCTATTGTTAAAGTTTACGAACCGCTAAATGTTATCTAACTTGGTTTAACGATTGTAGTCAATCGACAATAGCTGGAACCGCCGGCTTACCTTCCGTAGTATGGAAACGCTCATGATAGATTACCACTTTAGTCACCCATCGGGTTCCCTGCCCTCTAATCTATGACCAAAATTTCAAAGTGTCGAATAACAGTTCATCTCTGTCTTGCGCTATACAGATGACAGTGACAGGTAGTGACAATTATCGGCCGTCCGTCTATTGTAGATATAGACTGAGATCCCAGGGCCGCCAGACCTTACTTATTTTCTCAGTAACCAAAAGTGTCTGAAAGAGTTAGTAGTGCTAATAATATGTACTATTCCTTATGAATACCTGCTAGCCTGGGCCGACGGCCAATTTTCAGCTACCAGGTTCTGAAGGTACTTCCAAAAATTACTCACTTGTCTTGAAGTCTATGTCTTATAGAATATAATTATTTAAATATAAAAATTAATGATCAACACCGCCAGACACTCTCCGCCGGCTGTAATTCATGCCAGACGCTTTACAGCTCGCAAGTAAATTATGCGATGGTGCCTACAATCTGAGCCGAGGTTTTTTTTAATGATGTTCAGGGAACTATAACAATCCTTTTTATAGCACCCAGACTTCAAGACTAGTGATAGTGAGTAATTTTTGGAACCTGGAACTTCAAATTTTTTGGAACTTCAGAAACTGGTAGCTGAAAATTGGCCGTCGGCCCAGGCTTGCTGGTATTCATATGTTAATAGTACAGGGAAAACGGCACATTATGCTATCCAAAACTGTCTTTCATCATTCTATTTTCAATTTTATCTCGAAGCATTAGAATTTACTATCCATTGGAGAAATTTGACAGTTTGTGGTAACCTGATTTGCTGTTGTCTGTACATATAAGCACTACTCTTTCCCACACTTTTGGTTATTGAGAAAATAAGTAAGGTGTGGCGGCCCTGGGATCTTGGTCTAATAGTACACAGTAGAGCCCCAGATCAGTGAGCGTCACTGGGTTACGAATGCGTCTGTTATGATGATGGTAAAGGCTATGAATACTTACCGTGTTGTTTTGTTTGTGTGTTGCGTCATAATTCACCGTCCAGTGGAAGTGACAGTTACCGTAGGAGGACGGTACTGTTAACTGTTAGTGGCAGCGCGGCGGCGCTATTTTTTTAACGACGCCCATTACTCCGATTAAGCTATTATTTTTTTTAAACTATACCGTGTAACTACACTATGGGTAGCTTTGATTTGTTTTAGTGTAAAGTTGTCCCGTGATAATGTCATTCAGGTTAGATTTCAAAAGAAGGTAATGGCTCCATGATGACAAAACTAACACAATACAATTTCTTTTTCGATTTGTCCTAATTAAATACACATTAGATAGTCACCCTAATATTCAGTATTTTATCTATCTTTAGGTTTATTTTGGAGTTTTTTTTTGATGAATATTATTCTTTAAAGTTGTTTAGGAAGAGAAAGGCGCTTTTTCCAGCAGTGGGACACATCTCGTTAGGTAAAATAAAACAAAATAAGAATAAGTATTCTTTTTTAATTTAAAAAAAAAATGTGTATGTATGTATGTATTTATTCTTTATTGTACATGAGCGTAAGTTACACAAGACACAATGTAAGAAAAACAGTACAAAGGCGGACTTATCCCACAAGGGGATTTCTTCTAATCAACCCATTGAAACGACCTATTGACCCATTGTCATTCGTTCATATTCCAAAATATGAACGATGACCGAAGAGTTTCGATTTTGTCAAAATGGCGGGCAGTAATGATACCATTATTATGAAGTCACATACCCTACCTCGCACAAAAGAATAAAACTAGAAAAAAAACTTAGTACAACTTAGTGGTCAAGCATCAAGCAACGAATAATTAATAATAATGAAATTTTTAACACTACGCTCAATTAGTTAAGTGGGTCATTCTGAATCAAAATACCGTAAGTGTACTAAATGCCTTTCATACACAAATCATTTAAAATATCCTGTTACAAATGATTTGTATTTACTTATTACTTTGAATGTAAAAAGCAAATGTTAGTTCCAAGTTCTTGTATCCCAAGGGATGAGTCTCTGTTTCCCTTGTTTCGTGGCACTCATGGAAACAAGGGATTTTGCATGAAGCAACTCTTTATGCTATGGCAGAACATTTTCTATGCGCAGTAAAATATTGGCCATTCTGTATTGTTTTTTTTGCTATTAGTTTTGACCATTAGGGAAGGGATTGTTCTTTCGAAAAGTGAGCGTGGCCTAACAGACAGCCATCTTTGTTTGTTATATATATATGCATTATTTTATTATTCTTAGCCATTCCGGTAATTTGAACATTTCTTCCTAGAAATAAAGGTGTTAATATGAGAGTAATTTTTGTATTAGCTTTCATTCAAAATAATGAAATTATGTGGCATAAAGGAACCTCTACTTCAATCTCAAAAAAAAAAAAGATTGTAATGTACAGGAATAACAGCACATCATGCTATCTTAAACAGTCAAATTTCTTCAATTGATTTTCATTTTTATCTCCAAGTATTAGAGTTTACTATCCATTGGGGAAATTTGACAGTTTGTGGTAACGTGATGCGCCATTGACTATACTTTGATTGCACAGACTACATACAAACAACTTTGTAAGCATTCTAATGTGCATTGCGAGTACTAGGCGTGCATGAATTGTGTGAAAGTCTTTGCATTGTCTACAGTACTACTTTCTTCAGGCAACCTTCCGGGTCGTCCGCAGGTCGCGAGTGTCAAGGCTGATCACACGACGTGCGACCTCTTTGATGCTCATGGTAGCCTAGTACAAAGTCGACGTACATGAATGGGCAGATTTTATGTGCTAAAAGATTTGGCTGTATGGCTCCGTTCTTTGTCTATCCTGATGGATGAATAATAAGATGGTTTTACCTGACTTCCGAAGCAGCGCACGTTGTCATATTTTTTTCCCACGCCCTAAAAAGTGCACTAGCGTAAAATAAACAACTTCAAATACTTGGCTAGCGTTGACACGATTAGTTTTATTTTCAGAACGTGACCTGAAAAATTGTTCTTTGAAACCATTTTTTGCTCAAATCTAAAGTTTTTGCCAAAAAAAAGCTGTATTGTCAGACAATTTGTCGGATTTGCGCCGTAATTCACGTAAATAAGGTGTGTTTAAGCTATAACGGTTTGTTTTTTGCGAGCGACAATCAGGCGTTCAATTGGCGAAATGCTATGTTAGGGTTCCGTGTCTAGGAGAAGTGGCATGAATAAATAAATTATGTAAAAATAAATTGATTTTTAACTTGCGTAATTTATTCAACAGTCTAATAGAGAAGAAGTGGCATGAAGAACTCATGTTTTGTAAGAGCCATTTGCATTTTTTCGCTAGTTTAGGAATGGATTTTACGTCCTATTCTCAGACCTACTGAATATATACCTAAAATTTCATAAGAATCGTTTAAGCCATTTCGGAGGAGTTTTTTTACAACACAGACACCAGAATTTTATATGTTAGACCATTAGTTCTGAAATTCGACAAAAGATGGCGCCTGGGAGCATGAGCTTCGACTCGGTCGCCGAAAAATGAAATGAAATAGAATACAATACGAAGAAAAGTAAACAAGAAATCAAAGAAGAATACAAAACCAACCAAAAGTATCAATATTACTGTTCTGTATCTTTCTTGTGGGAAAGACATAATAAGTAAATATTTAAAAGCAGTATGAAGAATTAATAATAGTTCTTTTGCAGTGTTTACATTAACAGGCAAGCCCTTAACCCGATCGTCTTTGTTTTAGGCTCAATTTGTAGTTGACTAAATTGTCAAGAGGGATTTTTCACAGATTTTTGACATCATTCTTCGTTCCCAAAATATTGACGGCCAAAATGAAAAATTCGGAAAAAATAGATTTTTTTTCACTATTTCAGCCGTAACTTTTTTCGTTTTAGATTTTCTCGAATAATTATTTTTTCACCTTATAGCTCTCCTAAATATCGTATCTCTACAACTTTTCAAGATATAAGGGGATCGCATTTTTTCGTGAAATCGGAGCCTGGAGCGAACCCAAAGACATTTCCAATGTCAATATATCAGAACTGTAACATACAGAACCAACGTGATAAAACCCATATAAATTTTACCGAGGTGTTTTACCAGTCCATTTGTCATGGCTCAACCACTAACAAATGTGTGCCAAATAAAACACGGTGCGAAACGATATAATATTAGCAACGAGTAAATATTGTAATAATCTAGTCATAGATGATTAAAATTTAAGCCTGTTGCGGTTGCGTCTGTACTTATTTTTAATTTCAATCCTTAATAATATTATAAATGCCAAAGTAACTCTGTCTGTCTGTCTGTCCGTCTTTCACGCCTAAACTACTGAACCGATTTTGATGAAATTTGGTACAGAGATATATTAGAGCCTGGGAAAGGACATAGGCTACATTTTATCCCACAGCTGGGCACAATATAACATGTAGGTAGTCCACGCGGGCGGAGCCCTGGGCGGAAAGCTATATTGTAATAATCAAGTCATAGATGATTATAGTTTAAGCCTGTTGCGGTTATAATAATAATAAACGCTACACACTCAAAGGCACACACTAAGGTTTTCCCTTGTGTCGTGGGTCCCTTGGAACACACATAAAGACAAACACAAACACCCATGACCCGAGAACAAACATCGTCTGTACTTATTTTTAATTTCAATAAATTAATTAGTTTTGTTTTCTATATTGATTTTTTTAGTGAGCTGTGAAACAAATTTAACTTTTAATTTTTTGTATTTGAATGAGCTTATATTTTTTAAGTTGGTTGACGGTAGTATCTTTTATCACAATTTAATATATTTTATTCTTTAATGCATAAACAAAGTTATTACAAATTAGAAAAGGAGTGTATAAAGGCGATTCTCAACAAAACATTAATCTGAACTTGCAACAGGAATTCAAGAGTCACCTTATTTTAATCCATTCTCCACATTATTTTCTTCTCTTGTCCGATATTGGACAGATTATAAGTTTAAGCCCATCACGATCGAGAACAAGGTCAAAGCCTGTCACGACACTACTTTCATCCAGTTAAGTAAGTTATTATCTTCTATTTGATTGGTGGGTGGATGCTAACGTATATGTTTATTTTTTATTGTTGGCTGCCGAGACACACGCCAAATAAATAAAATTGGTTCAGCCTTTTAAAGCCTTTCAAAGGTAATACAATTTTTTAACATTAAAGACATCACTTTAAAATTTACCCCAGGATTAGATATCCTCTAATCAACCGAGCTGTTGTGCCTTTAAGTCAAGCAACGAAATTTCTCATTCCCTCACTAAGCACATTATAGACTGAGATCCCAGGGCCGCCAGACCTTACTTATTTTCTCATTAACCAAATGTGTGGGAAATAGTAGCACAGAATAAATAATAGTACTTACTAACGTAATAGTAGTGCTAGTACGTACTAGTAGCTTATGAACACCAGCTAACTTAGGCCAACGGCCAATTTTCAGCTACCAGGTTCTGAAAGTACTTACCAAAATTACTCACTTGTCTTGAAGTCTGGGTATCAGCACCCATAGAATATAATTAATTAAATATAAAAATTTAAGATCAACACCGCCAGACACTCTCCATCGGCTGTAATTTCTACCAGACGCTTTACAGTTCGCAAGTAAATTATGCGATTGTACCAAGAATCTGAGCCGTGATTTTTTTATATGCTGTTCAGGGAACTGCAAAAATATTTTTTGTAGTACCCAGACTTCAAGACAAGTGAGTAATTTTTGGAAGTACCTTCAGAACCTGGTAGCTGAAATTTGGCCGCCGGCCCAGGTTAGCTGGTATTCATACGTTACTAGTACGTACTAGCACTACTATTTCCCACACATTTGGGTAATGAGAGTAAGGTCTGGCGGCCCTGGGATCTCTGTCTATTACGTCATGCGTCCCATTCGCACCGAATAATATATTTTTCTTTTCTTTAAATTATTTGTGAATATCCCTCACGTACCCACGCTTTAAAAATACTAAATCAATTTATTAACCAACTAGCTTTCAGCCCGGGACTTCGTTCCCGTGGGAATTCAGGAAAATTATGTAGCCTATGTTCATCGGGGATAATGTAGCATTCTAATGGTAAAAGAACTTTTCAAATCGGTCCAGTAGTTTCGGAGCCTATTCAATGTTAAAAAAACAAACAATCAAATCTTTCCTCTTTATAATAATAAACAAAGCATAGCCCTAAAAGCATAATAGTCGTAATCAATAATTTTCCAAGCAACGTCCAAGTACAATAGCTACCGATTCCAAACATAGTTTATCAGATTGACACACTTATTGCCTCAGTTCAAAGTACACACGGCAGCACATCACGCTATACATGTTCACCTTGACGTCGCCCTTATGTCACTCGTAATAGCGCCGGCTGTCGTAGAGCAAATTGGTAACCTGACGAGCTGCCGTCTGTACAAGTTCAAGCTCAGATTAGTACAGTGACCGAATGACACACTGAGGTTTTAACTTTAAGGTAGCGGAACCAGTTGCTGTCATGTCATGGTCGTGATTATAGGTAAACATTCTGAGCTTAGAGAGCTAAATGTGATTTTTACAACGTTGGTTGTAACTTATTGTTAGTCACTGTTATAATGATAATAGTATTTTTTGTTGTACGAACAGGCTTTTTTTGCATTACGGTCAAATAATTTTCAAAAATATTTTTTAGAGAAAGAAAAATGTTTGGCGCGGGTAAGTGTTTAAAAAATTTGGATCCAATTTTAGCAGGCTGTATCTCATGAACTGTGATAGTTAATTGAATTTTTTGCAGATGATGTATTTCTATTGGTCCTATAACAACAGATACTAAAAACTAGAATAAAATAAATATTTAAGGGAATACAAAAAAAGTGATTTATTTGCTTGTTTTTACAGAAAATCTGTCTGAGACTGTATCTCATGAACCGTGATAGTTAGTCAGTTGAAATTTTAACAGAAGATTTATTTATATTGGTCCTATAACAAAAAAAACTTAAAACCAGAATAAAATAAATATTTAAGGGGGCTCCCATATGAAAAACGTGATTTTTTTTGCTTGTTTTTATAGATAAGTCTGTCCGAGTCCACATCTCATGAAATGTGATAGTTGGACAGTTGAAATTTTCACAAATGATGTATTTTGGTTTCTGCTGTAACAACAAATACTAAAAAGTAGAATAAATTAAATATTTAAGGGGGCTTCCATACAACAAACGTGATTTTTTTGCTGCTATTATAGAGATAATGGTTTTTATAGAGTCCGACTCGCATTTGGCCGGTTTTTTTTAGTTTTTTGTTTTGATCCTGGGTTTGATTCCCGGTCGTGGCAAATATTTGTGTAAAAAGCCGATGTTTGTTCTCGGGTCATGGGTGTTCGACTGTTCGTGTCTGAGATGTCTTTGTGAATGTTCCAAGGGAAAACGACACATCGGAAAATCGTATGGTAGTGTTTGAGTGTGTAGCGTCAAAAAAAGTAATATAACTTACGAGGGATGCGAGGGTTTTGCTGTATAATGGGGAAAGGCTGACCAACTCTCACCATTATGCAACTTGTTTCATCTGATAACCTTCACAATTCGTGTCAAACGTGGCATCTAGTGGTTTTCGAACCGCTGATGCTCTGCCTACTCCGTTAGAGATTATGGGCGTGAGTGTATGCCTGTATGTATAACTTACTAGTAGTTTTAGTATAAATTGCGTCGTCAATTTACAAAATATAGAAAGGAGAATACCTAATCGGTGCGAATGAGACTTGAATCTATAACCTCAGCTTAGATCAGTTCTCTCTCTCTCTTCTCTTTGTGAGTATCTCTTGTCGCAGGCAAGCTTTTTAAACAAAATTGATGAATATACTGTTACGAGAAAATCGATCAACGACACAATTGGTACAACACTACCAAAACGTCATCTTGACCGATCGTTTTCGCGCGTAGATCGTGGATTATGTGTTCTTGCATTGTAATTGTTAAATATCGGATTAAAATGACCGTACAATGAGTAAAAGGTGTTTTCTTTTTAATAATACATTTAAAAAAAGATACATAGAGTTGAACATAGAACCTCGTCCGTTTTTAAAATCAAGCAAAATCAACAAGGTTTAATACCCGAACAGTTTGGCTTTAAAAACGTAGCGTTACTAATACAATAGCGTTAATTTTGTTACTGGCGGCGGCACTATAATTTTATCATCCTTAAAAACTACTTTGTAAAATGCTGACACTTACCCTAAACGGATAAATCATTTTCATACCACGTCGAAATTCCAATTGAGTCAATAATTTGCTTTTATGTTAAAAACTTTCTACTTAGCAAAAAAAAGTAAGCGAGCATTCCGTCTCAATGTGATTATTTGTTCAATGGTCTCAATTATCACATCGTTCGATTGACATATTAACAGGGCCCCGATTCTGTAACTTAAGTTGTGTGTCGATAGAATGGTCGCCATTTTATTCGTTCAGGTGGCGAAATTGAGAACTATCAAAATTTCATACATCTAATGACGGCTGCTTTGACTGGTGGCGCCACTGCTTACTGAATTTTCAGTTGGTAGGTAGTTTGTAACTTTACGTTCGGTTGGCGGTGCCGGCGGCGCCACAGGTCGGAGTGGCTGTCAGTATACTCGTATGATTATGTTTTTGAAGTGAAAACTTCTGTAGCGGCGTTGTGCATTTTGAAGTATGGGTAAAAAATGTTAAACTCGCGTCAGGATCACGTGTCTGTCACGTGAACCTGATCGAAAATCAGTAAGGCGGAGGGGTGTTTAATAAATATAGGAAATTAAAACTGCAAAAGTCCAGATGACACGGAGGGGAGTTTAATAAATATAGGAAATTAAAACTGCAAAAGTCAGGATATCACGGAGGGGTGTTTAAAATATAGGAAATTAAAACTGCAAAAGTCAAGATGTCACGGAGGGGTGTTTAATAAATATAAGAAATAAAAACTGCAAAATTCAAAATATCATCCGGTATCAGCATAGAAAAAATTTAATGCAATATCAATGCACAACGTTAATATTCAAGTTTTTACTTCTGCCGGCACTCCCGGAGTGCAACCCGTTGTTTTTTGTAAGTTAATATTTGTACACCTTGCCGGCTGAATGGACAGATCACCTATTTAGCTTAAGATCATTCCAACTGTATTCTTGCAAAAAAATTGATTGATTTATTTTTTAAATAGTTCTCAATTTTACCTCCTGAACGGATAAATTGGCGACCATTCCATCGACACACAACTTAAGTTACAGAATCGGGGTGTTCGGAACATGTAGGGTACCTGGCGCTGTTGTGGTCACATGCCAAGAGTTTTTGCAACAGGTTTAAAAATGCTGCATTACCGTAATATAAGAGTTGCTTTCTTAAAACGGTTTTTTATTCAGTGTTTTGCGGTTTCAATTTGAGATAGTCTTTACAAGCTAAGTGTGTTTAAGTTTGCGATAAATCTGTGGTTAGTTTATTTAGGTTTACGTGTATTGGTTTCTCTCTTTATTACGTCGGTACGTATCGGTATACTAATATAAGGTAAGTACAAGTATATGGGACTTTCGATTAGTTAGAGAAACTATTCGGGTGATTGAAACTGAACTTTCCCTAAAGATATGTTATATGGGTAAATTCTCATACTAAATGACGAAATATTTCGCCAATACCGTGTGGTGATCGATTGAGAATAACACCACCCCATCTCTTTCCGTAGGTGTCGTAAGAGGCGACTAAGGAAACACAAATGAGACCTGCCTCCTAGTAATCCATCCCAGGCAACGACACTTCATTTTTTTCTGAATCTGAGGTGTCGTCCTATGGTCTCATGCGGTGTGGTAGGCTCTGTAAAGGGCCGTCTGGTTCGCGACCACCCTCCTACCGAAGTCCGACGCCAAACAGCTTGCTGTGTTCCGTCGGTGCGTGGGAGTACCAGTGCCTTTATAGGCATTTTTCGGGGTTAACTCGCTCCATCGTCAACCTCATCTTTGACCTTTATGGTCAAGATTGAGGTCAAGAGTTAACCCATCTTATAATATAATATAAGAATTTTTTTTCGTGTTTATGGTATAAGAAATTGATTTCTCAAAAGAATTTACATAATTAGCTTACTGAAAAATAAAATTGCGGGTACTTACAAAACAGCTCCATACAGATATATATTAACATATATATAGTATACTTATTTACTACTAAGCGATTCGTGATTGACTTAATTCCACAATAATGGTCTCGAGGCCGATTTTATACATAAATAACTTAATTTTGATGATTGTGGAATTAATTCACATCGTAATATTCTTACTACTAACTAAATATACTGATATATCTATGATTCTTAGGGGTGATTCATTTACTTATTTTGCGTTAAGTATTGTAAAGGTACTTAATATTATGACGGTACATTTACGTTGAAGTATAACTGCAATCTTGTACCTAATGTTAGTGCAGTCTTTATTGTAGATTTATTTTTTTATATTTCTTATCCACGCCTTCTTATAAATTCTCTTAACACACGCTTCCTCTCCTTCCAGCGCTTTGTCGCATTTCTCAGGGTACAACTTAAGGTACAATTGACCATTATCTAGAGATTCGCAGATCGGATCATTTTAAAAGAGTGATTGTCATCAGACCTTGGTGACTCTGCTAAGAGAGGAACCTTGGGTAGTAATCTTGCCTACAAATTCAGTGGCATAGAAGTGCAGTCTAACAAAATACCACCAACGTGCTATTATAATATTTATAGTCTTGTAAAACACACAAGTCTCAATCTAACCACAAATTATAGTACAAAACAATATAACATCAAAAGCTCGTGACCATTCTATGCATTATTGCACATGCAAAAGGGCAATGGAAAGTAAACAAGAGAAAGTATAGGGAAAGTCAGGTTATATGCACTTACTACAGTTGCCATGGTTACCATGTGCATAGCTTTCAAAGCGGCTGCATCCGCTCACCACAGATGAATTTATGGGGTCTATAAACATATAGAATATAAACATAAAATTACTTTGTGTTCCGTTGGTGTTTGAAAGCATGTTTTTTGTTCAAGAAGATTGTATTTTGTATACTATACAACATTACAGACAGTGCAGGGTTTGATTTCTAACATTTCATGATTGAACTTGATTTTATTCAGCATTTTCATAACTCTGATATTAGGGTTAGCCAAGTTCGCCATACACTTGACTATACCTACCTACACGATAAGAAGGAGAAGATAACTTAACAAAGATAATTTATATCACTGCGTTTTAGCTAACATTAGGAGATTTAAAACAGTAAATGAAACTCTTGAATAGTGTTTTTTTTTATAAATGGTAAAAAGTTAAATTTTACTTTACTTCTTAGTTCAAAAAAACAACTAGTAATAGGTAAAAAGTTTAAAAATTAGCCCTTTTTTCGGCCTCCACTGCACATATCTGTTTAATTTTTTTTTAGTTGCAAGTTCTTTTTCATTATTTTAGTTTAAGTTGTTTTTTATCTTATGTGAGCATCGAATAAATGAAGAGATGTGCCCTCCGATTACAGCGGAAATGTAGGGTATTCTTGCACACACTTGACTAAACCTACAAGATAAGAAGAGGAAGAAGCGTAAAAAATGAAAAATATTCTTCTTCCAAGTGTTTTTACCTTTTTCTTTCTTGACGAGTAGGTATTCAAGTTTCGGTAGATGAGGTAGTTACAGTATAGTGTAGTGACTGCAATTTGCTATCAGAATTTCACCAACGTTATTTTTTTTTGTTACAGATCCCTGACAACATGGACGACTGACTACGTGTTCATTGTAAAATAACCCTTATATTAGTGAGATTAAGACTGCGCTAGTGACACCTGTATAAGTGATACCAAAAATGCCGCTCGACAAACGTATTTTAACATCAGCAGCTTTTTTAATTATTGGTAAGTGCTAATTTAAATGGAATAAGTGTTATTTTAAACGCCACAACACACATACAAACACAAACAATTAGCTGCAGAACATAAAATTAATAAATACACAAAAATATGTATGACAAAAAATAAATTATCACCTAAGATAAGCGGCCAACTTATACAATTATTTGAGTAGTTTCTGAAACGGTTCCATTGTATCAACAACACTAAAGTATAAACCTGTAAATATTAAACGGAAGGAAGACATTATGTATGTATGTAAATCCTTTATTGTACAATTAATATTATGTCCATGTATGTGTATGTGTGTGTGTGTGTAATATTGTGTTATATTTATGTCCTTGTAAAACTGCAGGGATCTGGGGAAATACATGTATTAAGTAGGTGGCGCCACACCAGTATATTATCATTAATTAATCCGGGCCTAACTGACTATAATTTTTTACTTTCTCACATTCATCAAACTAAGATATAATAATAATAAGTTATTAATTTGAATAATCAATCAAAATCAGATCAGGTTTTTACTATGAATTATAGTAGTACCTTTATAGACTTTTTTTAATTATCCCAATGTTACGAGTTAACAAAAAAATGTTACAAGGCTATATAAAAATTAATTTAATTCAGTTTTTTACTATCTGGAGGCAATTTATTTTTCAAAAATACAGTTTAGTCCAAAATGAAAAATCGTCCAATTCATTTTACAACCTCATCCTAATTATACATCTAATGATCCACGTCTAAATCATCGATCCATAGATCGTGATCGATGACGCGTGCGTAGCTGTCAATAACCGTTAACGTGACACTCTCATTCGATCGATTTGAATTATAAATAACTTTTTTTCTAATATTTAAGCGCCTTCTTGAGAATTTAATACCTACGCAAGTTTGTTAGTTGACCTTGTTTTTTTTCTGAGGATTAAGTTTTAAAATGTATAAAAATTTACAAAATTTAATAAGACTTACAGAAACTTGATATAAATTGTAAACACGGCCGCACAATAGGCTAATGTTGACCTTCGTAGTGCAAATGGGTAACCCGACGTGCTGCTGGCTGTACCTTATATGAGGTGACTTTAAAATGCATCTCTCCCTATGAAATCTAACAACTTTCCCCAGGGAACCCAAGTGGAATTCTCAAAAAAAAGTATAAAACCAAAATTATTAGCAAAAAAGTACAAAGCCCAAAAATAGCAAAAATTATAAGGAGATGCGATTTTTTTTTCCATTTCTCGACCTACGTTCCTTGGAGGAAGTTGTTCAGTTTCACGGGCAGATTTACATCCTTAATTTTTGCCAACTAATTTAAAGTAACACAATATGATACTATCTTATCTTAAATATATAAAAGGAGAAATTGACTGACTGACTGACTGACTGACTGACATATCAACGCACAGCCTAAACGGCTAAACGTAGGCACTTTAAATTTGGGAGGGACGTAGCTTAGGTATCGTAGAGGTGCACTAAGAAAGGAATTCCCGAAATTCCCACGGGAACGGGAATCAGCGGGAAAATCCTTTTGTATAAAAAATCTAAACCGCTTAAGTTAGACGCTTGAAATTTGGCATGCAGGTACCTTAGTAAACTTAAAGCTTAGTTGCAACAGGATATTGCAAAATTCCCACGGGAACGGGAGTTAGTGGGAAAAAACTTTTGTATGTAAAAATCTAAATCACGTAAGATAGATGTTTTCAATCTGTGTGCTCTATACAAAAAAAAAATTACACGCAAACGAAGTTGCGGGCATCAGCTAGTTATATCTATACTTACTTACTATTATAAAGAGGAAAGATTTGATTGTTTGTTTGCATTGAATAGGCTCCGAAACTGCTGGACCGATTTGAAAAATTCTTTCACCATTAGAATCCTACATTATCCGGTGTGGACATAGGGTACATGATTTTCCCGGATTCCCACGGGAATGAGGTCCCGGACGGAAAGCTAGTATATTATAAAACAAAGTCTCCCACTGCCTTTGTACGGCTGTCTGAATACGATTAACTCAAAAACTAAACGGATTTTCATACGGTTAACACCAATTAATGGATTTTAACTTTTTATTTTATTTTGACATTCGATGTTGGATTCGATTATTTTTTACATTGTGTATAATTTATGAATTACAATAATAATTTTGACATCTTATGGATTGTTAATAATTGTTGGATAGCCGTGTGAGTCCCCGGCAGAGTAGAATAGGACCACCCTCTTTCTTGCCGAGGTGTCGTACAAGGCAACTAAGGTAAATATGCAAGCAAGTTCATCTGCACACAGAGAAGGAAAACTCTGCAATTATATTAAAACCCTCGCCAACCCGTCTGCCAAGCGTGGTGAGTATGGCATTTACCCCTCATGTTATTGAGGGAGGCCCGTGCCCCAGCAGCGGGGACGTATATGGGCTGATGGAGATGGATTGTTAGCTGGATATTTTTGACATGTTTTTATTGTATTTCTAATTGTTTATTATGTATTTTTAAGTTAATATTTGCACACCTTGCCGGTTGAATGCACAGATCACCTATTTAGTTAAAAATCAATCATACCATATTCTTGCACATAAATTAATTAATTTATTTTTATTTATTCAATTCAAGAGGAAGGTTTATGTGTGTAATTAATTACCAAAATACCCACGGGAACGAAGTTAACCGTGTGGTGATCGGTCGAGAATAACACCACCCCATCTCTTTCCGTATGTGTCGTAAGAGGCGACTAAGGAAACACAAATGAGACCTGCCTCCTAGTAATCCATCCCAGGCAACGACACATCATTTTTTTCTGAATCTGAGGTGTCGTCCTATGGTCTCATGCGGTGTGGTAGGCTCTGTAAAGGGCCGTCTAGTTCGCGACCACCCTCCTACCGAAGTCCGACGCCAAACAGCTTGCTGTGTTCCGTCGGTGCGTAGGAGTACCAGTGCCTTTATAGGCATTTTCTGGGTTAACTCGCTCCATCGTCGACCTCATCTTTGACCTTATGGTCAAGATTGAGGTCAAGAGTTAACCCATCTTATAATAAATAAATAAAAAAGTCCCGGGCAGAAAGCTAGTACTAGGATAAAACTAACTTTGTTAACTATTTTTAAGCCCAACCTAAGTAAAGCGTTGTGTCTGAGTATAGGCATCGTTCAAATGCCTGCGCGCGCGCAATGTTACACTGCGCTCGTTTTTTTTTGCGCGCGAATAAAACTTAACGGTAAAGCCTCATGTGCTACAGAATGATTATAAGTTTTTGAGGAAACTTTTTTTTTACGTTTTAATATTTTTTTTAATTGGTATTCATCCAGTATCCAAAATGGATCTCGAAATTTTTTGTTTCCTAATCCTTACTATCCTTACTAATATTATAAATACGAAAGTAACTCTGTTTGTCTGTCTGTCCGTCCGTCTTTCACGCCTAAACTGCTGAAACGATTTTGATGAAATTCGGTGCAGAGATACGTAGAGCCTAGGAAAGGACATAGGCTACATTTTATCCCACAGTTGGGCACGATATAACCTGTAGTCCACGCGGGCGGAGCCGCGGGCGGAAAGCTAGTATTATAAATGCGAAAGTAACTCTGTCTGTCTGTCAGTCCGTCTTTCACGCCTTAACTGCTAAACCTATTTTGATGAAATTCGGTACAGAGATACGTAGAGCCTAGGAAAGTACATAGGCTACATTTTATCCCACAGTTGGGCACGATATAACCTGTAGTCCACGCGGGTGGAGCCGCGGGCGGAAAGCTAGTTTAGTTATATGGGGTGAATTTAAATTAATCTCAATATAAAACTTGAGCAAATCTCTTGAGGGCGCAAATCTTAAAAAGGCGCAAACTACTATGGGGTGCCAATCTCAAATGGGCGCCAATCTAAAGGAGTCGATAATCTCAAAAACACCAAATGTCAAAGGAATTCAAGTCAGATCTTGAACTCCTTTCTACAATCCCTGTTGGGGCATACAGAGTATTATGTAGTCCTATAACCACTTGATATGATATTCTTCTTCTTCTTATCGTGTAGGTATAGTCAAGGATGTGGCGAACTTGACTAACCCTGGGTGTCAGAGTTTTCAAACCGCACAATGGCCTCTGACTTGGTTTTAACGACTGTAGTCAATCGACAACAGATGGGACCGACAGCTTAACTTGCCCTCTGAAGCACGAAAACGCTCGTGATAAATTTCCACTTTGGTCACCCATCAGGTTCCCTGCCTCTGTGTACGTTGGTTAACCTCACTGATCGGTTCAGATCAGCGAGCGCCACTGGCCTACGAGTGCTTCAAATCTGATATGATATGATTGATCATATCAGATATGATTGATATGATATGTGAATTAGCCCACTAAATTGAACTACTTTTCCCAAAGAACGTAGGTCGAAATACACAAAATTGTCTTCGGTCCTTACGAAAAAAAACAACGGGTTGCACCCTGGGAGTGCCGGCAGAAGTGAAAACTCCCTCCGTCTTACGAATTTTCGATCAGGTCACGTGTCCTGACGCGAGTTTAAGATTTTTTTACCCATACTTCAAAGTGCAAAACGCCGCTAAAGAAATTTTCACTTCAAAAGTTAAGTCCGGTCCATACAGTCCTAATTTTACTTTACTTTTTATGGGTACTAGGTAGATATGCTATACAAAATATAACGGGGAGCGCCGCGCCGTGAAAACCCCTCACTGTTTATACAGGGCTTTATTTATTTCTCTTTCAACCTCTCGGGTGGTTAATCAGTCCATGAAACTGAACAGCTTCCCCAAGGAACATAAGTCAAAATACGAAAAAAAATTTTAGTTCCCATACAAACTTCATCAGCATATAGCGCATTTTGTATGGGAGATTTTTTTTTTTTGAGACCCCGAGAGGTTGAAAAGAGAAATACCTAAAGCCCTGTATTGTATATTAATTGTATCTCTAGTTGAATAGAAAAAGATCGGTTATGTACCTATAGTGAAATAGTTAAATACTTACTTGTAACAGCCTGTATAAACAAAGATTGGACGCGTGTTACATGGCTAAGCGCCAACCCACATAAATTGTTTTTAAACATTTTACACTCTATGTTGGCGGTTGGCGGTGCATTATTAAATGTTTGTTTTATCATGAAACTGATACTTAGATCTTAATATATAAAACAAAGTCGTGTTTGTTCGAACACTTATAACTCGAGAACGGCTGGATCGTTCATGGTTTTAGATTTGTTGTATGTGTCTCCGTCACGAATAGCAGAATAACTATTAAAAACATTGAAAAATTGACGAAAAAATTCCCACGGGAACGAAGTCCCGGGCGAAAAGTTAGTTTATAATAATCTCAGTCTACTTTCTCGAAAATCCAATTTGTCATAAGCAAATAAAAACCGTCCAAGTGCGAGTCGGACCCGCGTACGAAGGATTCCGTGCCATCTATATATATAAAAGAAAGTCGTGTTTGTTACAACACTTATAACTCGAGAACGGCTGGACTGATTTTGATCAAATTTGGTATGGAGGTAGCTGATACCCTGGATTAACACATAGGCTACATAATTTTCCAAAATTCCCACGGGAACGAAGTCCCGGGCGTAAAGCTAGTTATCTATAAAAACAAGCAAAAAAAAAACACGTTTGTTGTATGGAAGCCCAGTATTTCTTGTAATAGCGGCAACAGAAATATACATCATTTGTGAAAATTTTCATGAGACACATGAGACACAGCCTGGTGACAGACGGAAAGACTGGCGGACGGACGGACAGCGGAGTCTTAGTAATTGGGTCCCGCTTTACCCTTTGGGTACGGAACCCTAAAGATACGACATTTTTGCGGCTTTTGATGGTCAAAGAAGTTTGGCAGAGGTAATAACCCTCAGATTTCTTAGATCATATTAAATTATATATTACTTGTGAATTTGTTGTGTTCTGTATTGGTAAATAAATAATTATTTTTCATAATTCGACCCATGGTCCTGAGGGCAAGTTGTTAAATTAAATCCCCTTGATCGACGGGTCCTGGGTTCGAATCCCAGTCGGGGCAAATATTTGTGTCGAAAGCAGATGTTTGTTCTCGGGCCATGGATGTTTGCGTCCGTCTTTATGTGTGTTCCGAGCGACCCACGACACAAGGAGAAACCTTAGTGTGGGTGTTTGAGTGTATGGAGTTTTATTTATGTATTTATAAATGGGTTGATTCACAAACTTAATGTTCGCTAACTTATTTAAAGTCACCCAGTAAGAAACAGAAATAAAGTAGTTACTGAAGGGAGTATTACATATATATATTATTTTTTTACCAGCCCATATACGTCCCCACCGAAGGGGCACGGGCCTCCCTTCGAAACACGAAGGGGATTTAGGACATAGTCCACCACGCTGGCCCAATGCGGGTCGGTGGACCGCTCGTCTTTCGAAAATGAATTTTCTTGGACGGACGGGTTTCATCACGATGTTTTACTTCACCGTTAAGCAAGTGATAAATAGGAATCCGCACATAAATCCGAAAAGACGATTTTTGAACCCGCGACCTTTCGATTACAAGTCTGGCTCATTACCAACTGGGCTATCACCGCTGCTTACATATTACATATTACAGCGAAATAATGAATAAACTTTTAAATGACAATAAAAAAGTAAAATATTTTAACTTAATGTAATTTGTTTTTATGGCTCTATAATGTTTAACGGTTCATAAAGCATGTATTTGATCAGCCAAATTAGTTATTTAATTAATTGCACATTTTATTGACATATGAAGATGTTTTATATCCATTGAAATTGTTCATTACGTTTAACAGTATTTCGATCGAGGCATACTGTTAGTAGAAATCAAGAATTTTTCTATAAAATACATTCCTACACTTACGCCTATATTCAGACAGAAGGGACCATCCATAAATTACGTCACACGTCAAGGGGAGGGGAGGGGGTCGACAAAGTGTGACATTGTGTGACAAGTGGGTGGGAGGGGTCATAAGTTTCGTGACGTCACACTTCAAAATGTGGTATGGGTATCAAAACGCGTTAACTTTTAACGACAAACTTAACTTCCTCAGTCCTAAGCACTCTTTTTACGTTTTTACTTTGGTTGAGACAATGAGTTTTGAGTTCCCAAAAAAAAATAGCAACACTATTAAGTACTGCTTTTATTAAAAAATTACAAAAAATTGAAAATATGCAAAATATGTGACGTCACGCTAGGGAGGGGGGAGTCTTACAAATGTGACCAGCTGTGATAAGGAGGGGGGAGGGGTCAAAAAATCATGGAATTCGTGTGACGTAATTTATGGATGCTCCCGAAGATCAGAGATGGATCTAGAACCTCTTGATGCCACATTTGACATAAATTCTGGGGGTTATTAGATGATGATAGTGAGAGGTTATCAGCACTTCGCCTATAAGACATCAAAACCCTTGCGTCCCACTTACTGGCTTTTACAGTATGGCTGGGAAGAGTTGGCAGCTTGTACAGGGCTGTTCGCGGGATTTATCAAATGACGATTTAAAAATGTCTCTTAGGCCCGTGTTCACCAAAAACATAACCAACGGTTAAACCGCGGTTAGAAGCTAATCAGACAAAATGTCAAAAAAAAAGTATGAAAATGACATTGTCAAATCCCTGGTTAGCTGCTAATCGTTGGTTACATATTTTTGGTGAACACTGGCCTCAGACAACTATTCAAAGAAAAAGATATTCTGACTTTTGCGTCCCAATATACAGGTTGAAAAAGAACCTCCTAGCTTTATTGAAAATCCTGAACCAGTATCACTTACTGAAACATCTTTTTTTTTTTGGGGGGGGGATTTTTTTTTCTCCTAAACTTAGACACCACTCGGGCGCACCCCCCGAGCGCTACCCGCACCTCTCCCGTGTCTGGTGTAGGAGTAATGTCTACATATAGGCAAAAAATGAACTATTCCCATTAAAATAATATTTAAAAAAAAATTCATAAATGTGTTCTTTGAGTGATACTGGTTCAGGATTTTGAATATAGCTAGGAGGTTCTTTTTCACCCAGTATATGTGACAATCTTTTATATGTGAAGAAAAATAAACATTTGTTAAAGAAAAATAGCGATAGGCACAATGTAAATACTAGGACCAAGCATAAACTGGATGTACTAGACAGTCGTCTCCACAAGGTCACGAACTCTTTTATGGGTCAATGTATACGTTTTTACAATAAGATTCCCATGTGTATTCAAAATTTACCTTTGGACAAATTTAAGACAGTAATTAAACAAAAACTATGCAAAAAGGGCTATTAAAAAATTTCTGATTATCTATCAGACAAGCAGCCATGGGAATGAACTGCTCAGCTCTAGAGTTATTTCAGAATCAGTAAAAATTTGTAAATAATAAGAAAATTTGTAATGCGATTAAAAATAGCACCCTCAGAGTTTCTTGCCTGTTCTTCTCTGGGGAAGACTGTACCATTGCGAATAGGCGTATAGAGTCAGTAGGGTCAATAGAACGAATGCGTATGTATGTATTTAAATCCTTTAATGTATGTTTGTATGTATTTCATGTAATCTTGACTTGTAAGTGGCATCCTGAATGCCCTATAAATAAAGATTTTTCTATTCTATTCTGTTCTGTACATTCAAAGTTTTTTTTTCACTCACAGTCCCGAGTGAAAGACTTTAGAGGCATAAATTCAAAATCAAAAAAAAAATCAAAATCAAAAATAATTTATTTGTGTCTCACATATTCTTCGTATAAATATCTTTTCGAAGATACTCCTCAGTTAACATCCTAGCAGATACCGAAGCAAAACTAGGTTTAAATCTTCTGTTTATTTTCCATTTCATGTCCACTTAAGTCATAAAATCGAAGCACTTATTTCACTAATAAAACTAGGTACTATTACTCTGTTTACTATGTCAGTTTGTCTGTAATGTAGCGTTAAATTAGCCAAGTGCTTGTATCAACTTTCTTATGTAAAGCTGCTATTAAACATTAATAGGTGAAAACGCTGGTGTAGGACAATCTTGGGATACTTATCTATGTATAAGCAGGTAAACGTTAAGAAATGGGGGGGCGGTGATAGCCCAGTTGGTAATGAGCCAGACTTGTAATCCAAAGGTCGCGGGTTCAAATCCTGGTGCGGGCCTGTACCACTAAATTCGTCTTTCGGATTTATGTACAGATTTCTAATTATCACTTGCTCAACGGTGAAGGAAAGCATCGTGATGAAACCCGCCCGTCCAAGAAAATTCGTTTTCGAAAGACGAGCGGTCCACCAACCCGTATTGGGCCAGTGTGGTGGACTATGGCCTAAATCTCCTTCGTGTTTCGAAGGGAAGTCCGTGGGACGTATATGGGCTGGTAAGAAGAAGAAATGGTAAGAAAAAAATTGTAACGCCCGATGAAAAAAGAGGGGTGTTATGAGTTTGACGTGTATATCTGTATGTCTGTATTTGTCTGTAGCATCGTAGCTTCTAAACCTATAAACCGAACCGTATAAACCGATTTTGATATGTTTTTTTTTTGGTTGAAAGCTGATGTAATCGAAATGGTTCTTATTTCTATTTGATCAAGATTGGTTCAGTAATTTAAAAAAAAAAGACGCTTCACACTCAAAGGCCCACATTAAGGTTTTCCCTTGTGTCGTGGGTCCCTTGGAACACACAAAGACAGACACAAACACCCATGACCCGAGAACAAACATCTGCTTTTAAGAGTTATTAAGAGAGATATTTAAGAGAGTTTATTTAGAGTTAATTAAGAGTTTATTTTTTATTTATTTAATTTTAGGAAGACCAACAGCTGGAAAAAACTAAAATACAAACATAAGCCAATCATACACACATCAAAAAAAGTTTGCGATCACTTGGAAAAGTGCTAATATTTTTTATTGTAGAAGAATAAAACTTAATCACTTTTTATCTTTTGATTCCTTATTTAAAAATATGAAATTTAAATATAAAATAATTTCGTAATTCAAATGTTTTTTCATTTAAAAAGACAATCAACCCTTGCTTGCTTTCATTCAGAAATCTGACATAGTCGCAACTTATCAATATTTTCAATTTATTCAAAAAAAATTAAGTTGGTAACGATGCCGAGAGGATTAACTGCAGTTTTACGAGCCAGAATTCTAACTTTAAGTGGAGAAGGCTATTCCACGAGGGAAATATCACGCAGAGTTCATGTATCCCAATCCTGCGTGGTGACCACGTTGGAGAGGTATCAGGGCATGGAAGATTTAGCTGATCGACTGCCCAACTGTTCTTACTGCAATTCAGAAGCGATATATCAGATTACTGGCTGCCCGTGACCCAACAATGAACTCTACTAAAATGAAAGCAGAGCTGCGAGCTGCCACCGGCCGCGAAGTTAGCACCCAAACGATTAGAAATTGCTTACACCAAGCTGGATTACGAGCAAGGAGATCCTGGCGAGCACCTCTGAACTCACAGCAACGGAAGCGGCGCAGATTGCAATGGGCTAGGCTCCGTCAAAATGAAGAAATTGAGGACGAAAGCATCTGGCAGAACTGCTTCTTCGTTGACGAAACGCGGATCAGTACACATCCAGATAACCGACGTGTCCGTGTCTGGAGAAGACCTGGCGACTCTGAAAGGCAGAGAACTGCCACTGGAACCGTTCAGCAGGGCGGGAAATCAGTGTCCTTTTGGGCCGGGATAATGATTGGGGCTAGGACGCCCTTAATCCCGTATCAAGGTACCATGACCGGAGCCATGTACAAAACGATTGCAATCGATGGATACGTCAGACCATTCCGCATCAACCACGGGCGCCAATTCATAACGGTAGATGATAATGCGCCCGCACATCGAAACGGACGTGTTGATGCTGCTCTCCAGCAATACGACATCACCAGGTTAGACTGGCCTGCCGGCTCGCCTGACTTAAACCCGATCGAGCATGCGTGGGATGCTCTTAGGCGAGCTGTTTGGAACCGTCAGCCACCTCCGCGAACAGTGTCAGAAATCAGGGCAGCTGCTATTGAAGAGTGGGACAGGTTACCACAAGAAATGCTAGATAACTTAATTCTTAGCATGCCCAGAAGGGTTTCCGCATGTGTGCGAGCCAGGGGAGGAGTCATTTTATACTAACTATTAATTTTTTCGTAATAAATTTTGTTTGTTTTTTCATTAATTCAAATTTTTCATTACATTACATTTAAGCCAAAATTGCATTTCCTAGCTTTTGTTAATAAAAAGTAAATAATTAATAATGATTCTTTTATTTACTTAGTGCATTTTCATTATAAAATCATAAAACGTAAACAGTTTCTTTAAATAATTTATATTTTAAAGAATACACCTGATTTTGCTACTGATCGTAAACTTTTTTTGATGTGTGTACGTCCTCGCCGATAAGTACAAATATAACAAAGTTATAAACAATAACTGCTCTACCACAAAAGATCACAACACCACTTAGACAATGTCTTATGTAGATAAATTGCCAACTTAGTCCCTGCCCCTTTATACGTTGCTGAACCTCACTGATCGATTTCAAGCACTCCACATCTTTGCTAGTAAAAAACAACGGAACTTGTAGTAACCGGTACGGACGGACGGACTGCCATATTCAGAGGTGCTACTCGTCATTTTGACGCGGCTAGCGGCGGCTGATCATTTATAGTGCTAATTGTGACTCGTTTGATTAATCTGTTAGGGTTGTCGATGCTAACTAGGTAGACTCCGGTCAACGAAAGCTCTCCATGAGAACGGATGGCAGATTTAATAATTCGTCCTCTGAAAACACTGAATAAACGGAGTTAATACTATTTTATTTCCTACTTACGATTTGATTTTTTTCTTTTTTTTAGGTACATATCAGTGTGTTTATATGTAGAAGACAGTTTTCGATAGCCAGATTCTAAGTCTTTTAACATGGAGAATGGATTCGCTCTTGACCACAATCTAGCACAGGGGCAAGTGGTCTAGGATCTAGCAAGCTCACCTAAAATTACCTATTTATTCAAACTTTAAAGAAATTCGGGTTACATGAGCCCGGAAATACAGACAAAGGCAGAGAATTTCATTCCTTGGCGGTGCGCAATATAAAAGATGAAGATAAGCTCGCAGTACCGTTCCGAGGAATCTCGACAAGGTGTGGGTGGACCCTGCGGTGCGCCTAGACGCCTAGAAGAAAGGTAGAAGTCTGTATTTCTGAGTTCACAATATTCTGATAATAATTCTGGTAATATCTGATTGATTTTTTTTACGAAGCAATTTTTTAAAGACTAGTTAAAGTCTATCTTCATGATATACTATTATACATTATAAAAAAGTCCTCCACTTCTTCTGTCTGTCTGTCTAAACGCGATTAACTTAAAAACCGTTTTTTAAGGTTTTCACCATTTATAAAAGGAAGGTTTGTTTGTATCAATTCATTCCCTAAATTTCCATGGGAATTCATTCCCAAAAGTCCCGGCCGGAAAGATAGTGTGTAATAAACTTCGATAACAATACCAAAAGATTTTTAGTATTATTTAGTATATTAACTATTATTTATAGTTTATATACTAAAGAATTTGCCTTCTACATTTCTAGCTCTGAAATCCATTACTCTTTCTCACCTTGTCAACAGCTGTCAAGAGTGTCAACACTGTCAACCCTAATCAGAATCAGTAAAACTGATATATAGAGACAGAATAGGAACGGACGCATTAAACTTGATAAATACGTAGACGATATTATTGAAACATTTTTCAGAAATTTGAGTTATGTGAGAGAAATCTTACTTCGTATTTAAAGTAGGTTATCTTGAGGTTGTTTAAGAGGATATGTTCATCGTTTCTCCTTACTTATCGTGTAAGTATATACATAGATATAAAAATTAGTTAAAAGTATAAGACCTGATTTATAGACCTAGAAATAAAGTTGATAAGATTTTCAATCATTTTGCAAAACTTCCACCGTGTGATGATCGGTTGAGAATAACACCACCCCATCGCTTTCAGTAGGTGTCGTAAAAGGTGACTAAGGAAACACAAATGAGACCTGCCTTCTAGTAATATATCTTAGGCAACGACACTTAATTTTTTTATGAATCTGAGGTGGCGTCCTATGGTCTCATGCGGTGTAGTAGGCTTTGTAAAGGACTGTCTGGTTCGCGACCACCCTTCTACCGAAGTCCGATGCCAAACAGCTTGCTCTGTTCCGTCGGTGCGTGGGAGTACCAGTGCCTTAATTGGCATTTTCTGGTTTAACTCGCTCCATCGTCGACCTCATCTATGACCTTGGTTAAGTTTGGGGCCAAGAGTTAACCCATCTCATAATGTAATAAAAATAAATAGGAAGTGATTCTATACATATAACCAAAGAAAGCATATTGAATTTTCATAAAAAACACCACTTTTCATACTAAAGATAACCTCAAGTTGGATGGAAACGCGATATTTTTTAATGGGATGACTTTAGATTAGTTACCAAAACTTTAGGGAGTGGTTTGCCCCATGAAACTTAAAAACTTTCACCAAGGAACCTACTTTTTGACTTCCCATACAAAGGTAAAACAGCAGATCGAACAAGATGCATGGAAAGGCGAGTTTAAAAAAATATTTTGACTTATGTTTCTTGGTAAAAGTTGTTCAGTTTCGTAGGCAGATTCACATCCTTATTTACGGCGCGTGCGACACAAATCTTGCACTCACGGGTGTGGAAGAATCGCGCGAAGGAAAAGTCACTAAATATTTTTCAACATTTTAATATATTCCTTGCAGTATTTTTTTAAATATTCAAAAGGTTTATCTGAGTAGAGGACCCTTTGTCTCGGACCTTACAACGCATAGTGATTTAGAGGTTGTTTTGTTTTTTTTTTGTTTCTCTCTATAGTGTTTTGTATTACTGTGTGATCTTGTCTGTTCTATTTGTGGTGTGATGTCCGAAATATGTAGTAAATCTGTCGTTCTTCTTTTTTTATCTGTTGTACTTCACTCGTGTATTTGGCAAAGGAAGAGTTCCTAACATTACATACATGCATACGGTCACGCCTGTAATCCCTAATGCGCACCAGGTTACCCCATTTTCATTAAAAAACCACTCTTATCACAACAGCACAGAGTGCACGCGTGTGGTGACCCGAGTTGCGGCCGTCCGTACTTTCTTCTAAAAAAATATTTTGTTTACTGTTTTCTTTTGTTTAATTTAGCGATTTAATTTTAGTGAAGCGTCTGTGTCTTGACGACGCGAACGATAATATTAATATTTATACTTAGATACTTTAGTTTTTAACTATTGTTATATAGCCATATCTCATGTAAGCGAACATTAATGAGAATAAAGAATCTATAAACCTAATACGGCAGCCAGAGCTTCAGTTGTTCTAGCGAATCACTTGATGCCACGGTTGACATAAATTAGGAGAGTTATATATTGGTGAGAGGTTCACAGCCCATGATACAGCAAAACCCTTGCATCCCACTTACAGACTTTTACAATATGCCTAGGATGAGTTGGCATCTGGCACATTCTAGAGTTTTTCTTTCACTCCCAGTCCAGCGTGGAAGAAAGCACCTAATATCTTAAGGTATGTTAAGATGCTACCTCAAATCACAACATTTAAAAAGATGTTGACTTCTTTAACTACCGGAGGCAGGTTTACAAAAAACTAATTAAAATAAACAGCGATCATGCGAGTACTTCCTGGAAGTACCAAATGACCGTAATTATTTTAAGTTGCTAAGTACTTTCAGTTATTAAGCCCACCGGGTCCCGTTACAAGTAATGGTTGATTGGGTTTCCATACGCTTTGGTATTTATGTCTTTTCAATGTTTTGTTTTGAAAACCAAAACAAAACTTATCGTCGGTTACCTATAAATTTTGACTACTGTTGGTAACTCTTTATATCTATACTAACCTAATCTTAATATATAAAACAAAGTCGGGTTTGTTCGAATACTTATAACTCGAGAAAGGCTGGACCACTTTTGATGGTCTTTGATTTTTTGTATTTGTGTCCAGCCCGAATAGCAGAATAACTATTAAAAACATTGGAAAATTTACGAAAAATTCCCACGGGAACGAAGTCCCGGGCGAAAAGCTGGTATTAAATAGTGGAAAGATTTAATTGTTTGTTTGTTTGCATTGAATAGGCTCCGAAACTACTGGACCGATTTGAAAAATCATTTCACAATTAGAATTCTACATTATTCCTGAGTAACATAAGCCACATAAATTTCCCGAATTCCCACGGTTTCGAAGTCACGGGCGGAATGCTATCCATTAATTTTCTATTTTAACAAATTGAGAAACATACAGCATTTGACAGTTTTACTGGACATCATATAGCTTAATTATATTAAGTTAGTAAACTCTTTATTTGGGGGTACAAGACAAACAAACATCATAATAAACACAACAACAAACGCACAAACAGCAACAATAAAAATACAAACAGCACACACCACACAAAGATAATAAAAGACAAGCACTTATCCGTGTTGTCTGTTCTGCAACCGCCAAAATGCTGCTGACTCGGTTGTTTTCACAGAAACCAACAAAGTTTTTACTAAAATCTATTACATGACCAACAAGATCAATAAATTGTAGCAAAATTAGATCATCAGCTGAGAATAAATTTTTTTGTGTTGACATAGGATAAATTTTCATGGATCAGTATATTTAGCCATGCGTAAATATATTGCCTGACTGCCTGTGGCGTATTGCATTGCCGGACGGATCTTCAGAAGTGTGAATAAGATGCAAAAGTTGTACAGCGAGATAAATGGTGTACCATAGCAATCAATTCTAGCCGCGCTATGATGATCGCAACGACATATTATCTCACGCGTTATGTCGTGGTCACGTGACGCTTTCTCGTAATCTCATTGGTCGAAACAGTCACGTGACCACGAGATAACGTGTGAGATAATATGTCGTTGCGATCATCATAGCCCGGCAGCAGGCCAAGTACGATAGTGACAGCGCCGCGACAACACCGCGGTTCTATTTGAAAATGGCAACATTGACAATGCCATAGGGCGAGCAAGCTTTTGCGCGGGACCCTCGCGCAATCAAAGTGAAGATTCAGTGTGAGCCGAGCGCGAGTTTGTCGTTATCGTGCTAGAAGTTCGGGTCGGGACCCGTTCGACAGGTAAAGTTCGGCCGGTCACAAAAAATGATATGGTTCGACCTGTATTTTGGTGTCGTTTCGACAGGTATGCATTGGCACTGGTATTATTTTAATTTATTTGAAGGGGCGTTTCGGCCGGTGTTTTTTTTATATGCAAAATTTAAGTCCTGTTGGTACAGTTAAGCTCGAAAGTTAAAACAGATTTACATATGATCAACATTTGATATTAAGCAGTTCTATGCGTTATAAGCTTTATATTAAATATAATTTACGCTTGTTTGCAAAAATAGCGTTCTCGGGTGACCTTGAAATGGCCAGGTAGTAAAATCAAGTTTGAGGGACGAGCAGAGATAAGGAAGGACAATCGGAGATCCACATTCGGAAATATCAGCCATCCACTGATAAATTCTACATATCCGTAATTTACATCAGTTATTCTTGCCACAACTACATATTAATTTCTTTAGTCTTATAATTACATTGCACCAGGAAACTCGCACAATCATGTTTTCCAAAAAAAATGACGTGAATGGACTTCAATGAGCAATTAATTAAGGAAAGTGTTATCCAGAAGTGTATAGGCAGGCATTAAAGAAGGTAAAATGATGAACGACATTGTAACATCAAATTAAGATAATTGCTCTGATAAACATGCAAAACTACTAATTTATATTCCGACACCGTTGGAGATAGGTTGGGCTATGAAAGGAGAGGAAAACAGTTTATCGATCAAATACGTATTGATTAATAAGCTCTTAATTTTTTTTTTCAACAGCCCATTATTCGTCTCCCACTCCCACCGAGGGGCACGAGCCTCCCTTATAAACACGAATGGGATTTAGGCCATAGTCCACCACGCTGGCCCAATGCGGGTTGGTGAACCGCGCGCCTTTTGAAAACTAATTTTCTCAGACGAGCGGGTTTCATCACGAAGTTTTCCTTCACCGCTGAACAAGTGATAATTAATGAAAAATCCATACATAAATCCGAAAAAATGAATTTAGTAGTACAGGCCCGCACCAGGATTTGAACCCGCAACCTTCCGATTACAGTTCTGGCTATCATCGCTTTTATACATTACTTATTTTTATTCATGCCATTGGATAAGTGCTCTTTCTGTCACTTTGTCGGGTATTGATAGAAGACCAGCGTTGTGGTAAATCCAAAGTGGTTTATCCACACTACGTAAGTTGAGGCCGCGCCCTTTCACTTCGTTACTTATTATTTATTATTTAATTGTAGTTTTACTTATTGCTTTAATTTTTTTTGTTATAGCAGTGTTTTGTCGTGTGGTGATCGATTGAGAATAACACCACCCCATTTCTTTCCGTGGGTGTCGTAAGATGCGACTAAGGAAAGACAAATGAGACCTAATTAATTCAGCCCAGGCAACGACACCCATGAGACCATACATACATAATGTACCTACTCATGATATAAATGTAGGTAGGTAGAGTTTAAAAAATAAACAAATATCGCCTTTTTCCTGGCCACGCGTTGCGTCGCATATTAATTTTTTTGACATGCCGATACAATCGCTACGCGACATGAATATTTTAAAAAGTTTTATGTTTTTCTGCTGCTATCAATTGTAGATTAACCCAAAATTCCAATTCTTTATTGATTTTTGATGGAAGAGACATGGATTCGAATAAAATTGGAAAAAGATTTAAACAAAAATTATTTTTTGGGGTAGATTTGTCAGTTTGAATAGAATCAGACTATTTTTTAATGTTGAGTTAGACGGTTCTTAATAATGAACTGTTTTTCAAAACTGTTGAACTGTTTTTAACGAACTGCAAATCATAAACTTGTAAATCTATTTAAATGATGATGTCTTTAGATTTTTTTCAATCGCTAGTATTCTATTAAAAACTAAATTAGAGCCTGATTGTTAATTTATCGACTTCAAACCTTTATAAGTAGTTGAGTAAAGAAATATATAATTATAAGAGTTATAAGTAAAGAGAGTGTCAATTGATTCATTTAGAAGCGCAAGTGCAATAACGAAACAAAAATTATAAACACGTGCTTGAAAAATTAATAATAATATAATCAGCAGCTCAAGTACATACAACGTAAAAACAACGCGATCAAATGTAAAAAAAATATCGAAATGATAACGCCAGAGGGTGAGCAAGCCTTTGCACGGTGCCCTCGCGCAATCAAAGTGAAGTTTTACCGTCATCGTAGTGGCATGATGCGCAAGTTTGTCGCGGACCGTGCTAGCTATGCAGATAACATACCCAATGCAACAATGTGTGTGAGTGAGATAACGATATGTACCGTAAGCTCTACTTAATCGGATTCCTCGTAAAGACAATTTTGTGCAAATACCAGGAAAGCAGAGCTTGCTTGAAGGTCTTAAGTGTCTGGATTCTACTATAACGTGAACGTTCTCCATTTGTATATCAATCCAACATCGTCACAGTAGAATGCTGTTGCTGTATTATTGTTCATTAAAACATTAAATCAAGAAACTTAATATTATTAAGGCCCGAACACAGGAAAATGCAATCAAATTGCATTTTTTTAAACGTACATCTAAGTTAATTAAATAATGTGTTCAAGATCAAGTCGAGATTACTTATCGATTGAGAGGATATATTTTTATTCAAAAACATTTAGATAAACATTCTGTGAAAGAATTAGTGAAAGTTCAATATTCTTGTAACTTTTATTTTAATATTATCTTTTCGCCTGAAACTTCGTTTCTGTGGAAATTTTGGAAAATTATGTAGCCTATGTGTTAAACCAAGGTATCTGCTACCTCCATACCAAATTTTATCAAAATCGTTCGAACAAACCCGACTTTGTTTTATATTTTAAGAAAGATAGTAGAATACATTACTGAACGGTTGCAAAACAAAGCAAGTAAGTGTATGTAACGGTGTAAAATTGAGCCGATGAATTTTAATGGTCAAGGTCCCACTTTGTATGGAACAGGAGCAAGACTTTTCAAGGAAAACCAATCACATAAACAGTAGTATCCCACAGGGTAGTAATTTAGGTCCGCTGTTGTTAATGATTCATAAAAAGTACATAAATTTTGTTTTTAGTTAAAATTACCTTTCATGCATAATATTAGCATACATCTGTGACATGTTGGGATAGGCAGGGACGAAATATTGCCACTTTATACGACACTAGCAAGCCCCTTTCGCTTCCTCTTCGCCTTTCTTGAGTTTATTGACCAACTTTACATGTTATACCAACTACTTGACGGTATTTAATTTACATAAATTAAATCGCCTAATGGTTTAATACTTACTCAGAAAAATGTTACTGTATATTTTATTACTCTACTTTCTCAGAAGGAGATTGTTTTGATAATTGACAAATGCAATGGGTTCTTCTTCTTCTTATCGTGTAGGTATAGTCAAGTGTGTGGCAAACTTGGCTAACCCTGGTGTCAGAGTTTTCAAACTGCACAATGGCCTCTGACTTAGTTTTAACGACTGTAGTCAATCGACAACACCCGGGACCGACAGCTTAACGTGCCCTCCGAAGCACGGAAACGCTCGTGATAAATTGCCACTTTGGTCACCCATCAGGTTCCCTGCCTCTGTGTACGTTGCTTAACCTCACTGATCGGTTGAGATCAGTGAGAGCCACTGGGCTACGAGCGCTTATGCATGCAATGGGTATAAATGTATGTTATACGAGTATGAACTTTGCCAGCTCTTTTTTGAAGTGTTGTCTTAGCATAAAATTGATCACCGCTAATTGATCTAATGAAAGCTGCTGTACCTTAAGTAGAACAGCGAATTACATATTAACGAACACAAACTTCTCTCGATATTTTACTGTTTTTTAAATATCTTTATGTGTAAGTTTATTCCCTCAATTAATTATCCATCCAAGTTTCTTGTTTCTTAGTGATACGATTCCGATTAGAATGAGTTTACAATTAGAATTGGCCCTTTAACTTGGAGCATTGAGTCTTATATTGACCCTTTATGCTGCAATATTTGTACTGTTCAATCAATTGCCGGTTTGGTCAAATAGTAGTGACGCTGCTTCTTGATTGACGGGTCCTGGGTTCAAATCCCGACCAGGACAAGTACTTGTGTAAAAATCAGATGTTTGTTCTCGAGTCATAGATGTTCTTGGTCTTTGTGTATGTTCCAAGGGACCCACGACACAAGGAAGATTCTTAGTGTGGGCCTTGGAATGTGAAACGTTTATCTATTAACTAAATTAATACTTATCATGTACCAAGTTAATACTTTGTGTTATTGCTTCTTGATGGAACTCTATATTATAACCAACGAAAGACTTATTACTTCTTCATTTTATTACTTCTTGAAGGTAATAATAATAATGATCAATAATCGTTTTACCTACCTATCATTTTAGCTAGAGGTTTTATGAGCGCTTCGTTGGTTTTATATAGTTTCCCACAACCGTGAGTGTTGCGAATTGCATAAATATGACATTTCTCCTCATACCAGGAAAATTTATATAAATATCATTGACGTTGATAACATAACAGTTCTCAAGCAATTCCTAGAAGCAGAAACTGGTATCAGTGGAAAACGGCAATTAACTAAGACAGCGAGAGTGAAGCCGATGGAGAAAACTAGTAATCATGTCTGTTGACTAATGGCCCTGATAGTGACACTACTGTCACTGTTATTATATTAGCTAAAACCAGCTGTAGCGGTATCAAAGTCGCAGGTATATTCTGTGATTTATCCTTTTACAAATTGTTTCAAAACTCTCCACAAAACTAACAGCTTACAATTTTTTACCTATAGTAGGTACAAACCTAATATGTCATATTAAGTACTGTTATTTTAAGAACTATTTAACTGTAATATCCGTTTAATAAAAACAGCACTACTTATGCCTTCAGTCCCATATTTTTAAATCTGCATTCTTAAAAGGTGTCATGAATTTTCGACATTTTAGTTCTTTGTCCGATAGTCAAAACAATATTTCAGAGTAATGTATTATGTCGACCGAAGCTTGTTTCTTGTGAATCAGTACTCTAAAATTCACATTGGTGTAGATAGTATAAATGGACGGTTTATAAAATGCATCTGCTACTTTGATAGAGTCATTTACAAAGTTATGGATGCTATAACTTTGATAGCTTCTTTTCTCTCGTATATTACCATAAAATGATACAAACTTGAACACGATTTCTTCAGAACTGGGGCCATTTATGTCTAAATGTATTTTGTTGACATCGTTCTTAGGCTGTAATGACACATCCTTTAATTTGTGGCTGTTAAGATTTAGATTGTGAGGTACAGATAGTAATTATGAATTATTGTTTATACTAGCATAGTAGCGAGAGTACATTGCTTCTGAATCTGAATGAGGCTATGATTTCAATAAAAAAAAACACATTTGTTAACTAAGTACTAAAAAACTGAAAAACTACGTAATGGGGGTTAAAATGTTTTAAACCACACAAATTACTTATTTATAAGAAAAGGGAATAACATAAAAAGACCGATATGAAGTTACACATGAATTTTACTCAGGGAGTTGCCATGGACCATGAAGCTAATTTCGATGCTTCGATATCGATAGGTGTATCAATCAGAATCTGACATACATACATACATACATTCATACATACATTGCGTCTGCAAAATTTGATTTTAGCTGAAGGTATAGAGCAAATACAGCCATGTGTTTTATCGTTCAGTTAAAATCATTCATCCACTATCATCGGTGATAGCCTCCTAGTCAAATTTTTACAGCTTTCTTCTTTGTCATATTGTTTTCCCTCAACTTATTTGTATCCAAAATTACAAGCTACTTGTAAATTACGGAAATAAAGTTTGGGCTGTGGGTTTGAATGATAAAAGGGCCTTTCGAATTCTCAAGTTCTTGCTAATTGATGGGTTTCTTTTCAAAGGTATTGTTGCTATTGTTCCTTTGATAGCTATCTATTTTGTTTATTTTAGTAAACAAGCCATCTGTGTTGAGTTTTGTGTTATCTAATGGATGTTTTATTGCACCAAACTGCACGCAAGTTCACCACTCATCCATCGATATATTATGGTTCTAGAACAACTTCACAACATACAATCAGCAGGCCGAGTGCGATAGTGACAGCGCCGCGATAATGCCGCGGCCCTATGTCAAAATGTCAACATTGACAATGCCATAGGGCGAGCAAGCCTTTGCGTGGACCCTCGAGCAATCAAAGTGAAGTTTCAGCGTGAGCCGAGCGCGAGTTTGTCGTTATCGTGCTAGAGCTGCTGAGAGTAGTCATTTAAATTTTACTTCTCGTCATTTGTACAATTCGTTTCCTGAATCTCCAGATAAGTTCGTGTTAATCCAATTTTAAGTGCTAACGAAAATCAGTTTAAAATACCTTTTACTTTGTTGGATTTTTTTTAAGTAAAAGTCAAAGAGAGCGAATAAGTACGGCCATGAAACCGAACGATTTTTCTTCTTATACTCGCATTGCGAAAATTCTGCTCATAAGGCGACTACAGCACCTGAATTACGATTTTATGATGCATGCATGACGATAAGCATGACGCACTGCATTAAATCGAAGAAAAAAATACTACGGTAATATTCAGGACATAAACTAGATAAGTAGTTTGCTTGAAACATGATTCAGCACTTTTGGTTCGATTGAAAAAGCTCACAAAGTCACCTCTGAATACCAATACTGTGTATCTTTTAAGCTGTAAAAACTATAGCAAAATGCACACAGGAACTTGAATTTGCTATCAAAATGTTCGTGATTGAACACTCTCGATAAGTAGTTAACGCATTTTCGATTTAATCTGTTACCTTTCCATAAATCTCATTTTTCTAACTTTCGAACATGTTTTTACGCACGCACGCTTTCATAGTCCGTAAACTTCGTGTATCGACACTGTTCGCACTGCCGGCCCAGGCCTGTTGAGAGACGGAGATGGCACTATTCCTATGTGTGCTGCCTTTATCGGGTGCTGTAGTCGCCTTAAAGGGAAAATCAGAGAGCTAAACATTTACGTTACTAGCTCTATCCTTCTCATAAATAATGACACGTCACAGTCTGATGACCAGGACATTGATTTTGCAATGAGACATAGATGTAATTGAAGTATTTTAAGCAACATATTATAATGTTCTCTGAAATAAAATACAAATTGAATTTGAAATGGACCGTGCCACGAAAGCATTTACTTTCACAGCTGCATCGGCAAATAGCTTGGTTACAGCACCAGACGGCAAAAGCGAGCCAAGCCGTAAGTCAATACCTGATGCGAATTTTTAAACCCTGAGTTTCCTCTAGAAATCCTTTTCTTGAGTGAATTACCATCGCTGAATAATGCAGGTCGTTAACCTTGCGTGCGTCACATGCGAATGGCGGGAGATTTGAATTTAGAAGCGCGCGCGCATGTTGCGCCCACGTTGCGCGTTGCATTACGATTTGCAGGGTTTAGCCAAGTAAACCATTTGCAAATTTTTTTAGAATATTACGAAGCCTTTCATTTTCGATCATCATTTTTCACATTCAGGCCAAAAGCGCCAAAAAAATATGGATTGAAATGCAATTGCACCGCGGCTTTTTCACAACTTTTTTTAAAATTGATAAATATTACCAAAAAGTTCTGAATCAACCCCATTTCAATTGCATGTCAATTTTCATTTTTTTGCGCCATTGGCCTGCTGTACCCATGATGCTAAATTGCCAATAAGTATAAACATAACTAAATCTGTACCCTTGTAAATCTTTAATACTGTATTTTTTATATTGTTTTTCCTTCTTTCACGTCGTAACGGAGCAACCACGCTGCTTCAAGCTGGACCGGGAGTGAAAGAATAACTTACAATGTATAAGTTGCCAACTCTTCCCAGGCATACTGTAAAAGTCAGTAATCGGGATGCGAGGTATTTGTTGTATTATGGGCGAAAGGCTGACAACCTCTCACTATTAAACAAAATCCTCGGAATTTGAGTCAAATGTGACAACAAGTGGCTCTAGAACCACTAATACTCTGCCTACCCTGATAAGGGTTATATGCGTGAGCTTGTGTACGTAACGGAGCAACGAATCAAACGAATTTTTGCAGATAGAGGGTTGTAGAATCACATCTAGGTAACCCGTTTGAACATTATGTATTTAATTCTATACGTGATCCATCATACTTCAAACAACAGTTGACAACCCTATAATCTGCTTGTCCAACATAGTCGTTTCTCAAGCGAACTATCTCCTATCTCATTGATACAGTTCTGTGACGTTAACACACAATTCTATACAACATGTTTATCTTCTTCTTATCGTGTAGGTATAGTCAAGTATGTCGCAAACTTGGCTAACCCTGGTGTCAGAGTTTTCAAACCGCACAATGGCCTCTGACTTGGTTTTAACGACTGTAGTCAATCGACAACAGCCGGGACCGACAACTTAACGTGCCCTTCGAAACACAGAAGCGCTCGTGATAAATTGCCATTTTGGTCAGGTTCTCTGCCTATGTGTACGTTGCTTAACCTCACTGATCGGTTGAAAATGTATATGACTGTTGGAAACAGTGCCATTTGGCACTGGGTCGCTATTTGGCTGTAAAAACTCAGCTGTGCTTTTCAGGGTACAGTTTGCTGGCAAAAATAGCGTCTTTGTAACTATATAGTTTTTGTTGCATACTCTTCTTCTTCTTATCGTGTAGTTATAGTCAAGTGTGTGGCGAACTTGTGGTTATAGTTGCATACTATAACCTATTGATAGAAGTTGATATACAGTTAATTGTTATTATATAATTAAAATATATATAATATACATTTATTAAAATATATATTTTATTATATACTATATTATATTTATATATTTTAAATTTTTTTTTCTTCTTTATTATCTACTTTTTTTCTCAGCACTCTGTGACGGCTGAATCTTGTTAAATTGTTGCGGAACATGTTGTTTGTATACACGTTACGTAACACACTTAACTTATTGATGTTATCAGAAAATCTGTGATTTGTCTTGTGTAATACTGTTTGTGTTCTTCTTAATAAATAAATAAAAAAATAAGTGACAGTTACTATTTTACTATTAAAGAAATATTTTTAAACGCTGTCGCGAAACCCTTACTTTATTTCTTTTTAAATAATGGGGCAGGTTTTTGAACTATGATGATACAGAGTAATTTTCCACCTGGCCAAGTGAATCTAAAGATGATGTTTGAAAAACAAACCAATAGACTCTTCGTTTTAATTGTCTGGATAAAAAAATAGATTGCACAATTTTAGCCCACGAGGTTTGCTTTTAGAATTTCAGGATTTCGGCAAGTTCCAAAACGGGAAACAAACGTCTCGCTAAGCGATACGTTGGCCTCCGAAGCTCTTTAGTTTTATCGTTTTGTCATTGTGTTTGCATAATGAGCGCAGGACAGACTGATGAGCTGAAGAGTTTCTCCGTTATTTTTTTAACGAGTCTTCTAATGAGGCTGACATAGCCATTTCAGGTGATTTAATGCCCGTCATTAGATTTAAAAAAAGGTTTTCTTATAGTTTGTTTTCAATAATTATCTTCGAGTGTTTCTTTCTATAGAACAGGTATATAGCTCAAGTAGGAACAATGTGCCGCGCAACCAGGCGCAGCGTAGGAAGGCCTCCCACAAGGTAGTGTGGCGTAGCTCTGAGGGAGCTGGTGACCGGGTCGAGGTAGAAAATAACAGGAGAATACAATTATATGGTTGACTTCATTTATTAGAAGGAAACCTGACCTTCACGGCCAAAGCCGCGTCAGTTATTTATAAAAGGCGCAAAATGACCCCAATCATTTAAAGTAGGAACCATCGGCTAAAGGCCTTACAAGGAGATGGTAAACGTAGAGGTAAAAGAACCTCTACATCCCCCCCGGTGAGGATAAATTTTGTCGCAGGCGAGAAAATTTCAATATCCTTCCGTTGCTCTGGCCTCCTAGCCTACCTGTGGCGGACGACATACAATCTGAGGAACCGAGCAGGTCATTACTAAGAACTAGTTAGAAGGAAACATCATCTAAATTCCGAAAAGCAAAGGACATATTCCTTCTAACTTCCGCATACAAAAACCGCAACAAAAAACTATGCGACAGCTCGCCTAAACTTTAACCAAGAAGCACATTTATATAAAATTTTGAAAAAGCTATGTAAATCTGGACCTATAACGGGATAAAGATATTTACGCGAAAGCTAATGAGTACGAGCGCGAACGGAAGTCCTCCCTCCTCGTCCTTTATGTCTTATGCAGACACCCCAAGGTCCTATGGACTTATATGGGTTTGCAGATCACAGATGGAACAATTCCATGTCGCGTTCACTCCCTACGCTAATTCACAATATTTTATAATTCACGACACTTCAAAGTTCATATTTGTTTCATTATATCGACGTTATCTTCATTGTATACTTATTTTGAAAGTATTTTTTCTCTCCAACATACATGAAAATCATAGAAAAGTATTAGTTATTAAATAAACAATCATGATTGTAAACATTGTAAGACAACAATGTCAACAAAAGTCATTATGAAAACTTTAGCTTTTGGCAACTGTCATATTGAATTATAGAAAACATCAAATTCAAATTCAAAATAAAATTGTCATAGTAACCAAATAATAGAAAAAAAATGAATTGAAAATTTATAAAAATTGAAAATGAATTTTCTGTTAATAACTGGAAAGAAAAACACAAATTAACACATCCTACCGCTAAAAAAATAGTATGCTACTAGGTAATATCATAGAAACTTCCATAAAATAACCACATTCTTTCACCATTTATAACAATCACTAAGGGGATAACTCAGATAATATCACTATTTGATCACTATCTACAGCACTATCTACGAAACCCTATTACTGCACTAACTACAAGATAATCGTCTTTTATGAACTCTTATTCTCATCACACATATATTCTATTCTATTCTTCTCTTCCTCCTTGCTTCGTTCTTCTACAAACTCTTCATTAGAAAACAGGAATATATTTCCATCATTTTCTGAAGAAAAGTATCACTGTCACAACGGCGCATATTCATTATTCGCATTATTCACTCGAAATTATAATTATTTAAATCGATCACGTTAGTATTATTATTCCTCTTCATCGCATCCAATAACAAAATCTTCTTTATAATATCGCTTCCTTCTCACTTCGTCTTTCAAATTGCATCGAAATCGCATCGGTTTAGTATAAAATAATTCGGTCAGAGGCTGCAACTACACTGCAACACAAAAATGACCATTAATTTGTTCTTAATACCCGGCGCCTCCACCATGTGGCGTAGCTCTGAGGGAGCTGGTGACCGGGTCGAGGTAGAAAATAACAGGAGAATACAATTATATGGTTGACTTCATTTATTAGAAGGAAACCTGACCTTCACGGCCAAAGCCGCGGAAGGGACTACGTCAGTTACTTATAAAAGGCGCGAAATGACCCCAATCATTTAAAGTAGGAACCATCGGCTAAAGGCCTTACAAGGAGATGGTAAACGTAGAGGTAAAAGAACCTCTACAGTAGACTGATGATCTGGTTAAAATTGTGGAAGCCGTTGGATGTTCAATATGGAAATCCTTGAGGGAGGCCTATGACTAGCAGTGGACGTCTTGCGGCTGATATGATAGTGATGTTGGTCTATAGCCTCAAACCTTCATGAGTTTGTCTTCATTTTTGTCTGGTATTATTGCTTTAAGTACCAGGCTCACATGACTAACTAAGAACATCAATGCACATCCCACATACATTACTTTCGCTTCACAAACCATGTCAAGTATTAGGTCAAGCCCAAACCGGCTCCTAATGAAAACAACGAAAGTAAAATACTAGAAATCGCGAGTTAATTGGTGCAATCGTAAAAAAATAAATGAAAGTAATAGATGTGTTAGAATTGTTAAAATAGCATTCTAAATATCTTAAGTGCTAGTGTATTGTGAGACACCGTATTAGAATTTTTAGTTAGTGAGTTATGTTGAGTTAAGAGTAATTTGAAGTTACAGGGTTCCGTTGGTTAAGTTTATTTGACACTGATGCTTTTTTTTGCATTATGCATCCACAGACTTGATTTTCGTGCCCTTGTTTTATTGCATTTAATATTGTTATTATTAAGTTATCATCATTGATATGAGTTTACAATTCATACATAAAAATACTAAACTATACTAAATATATAACTCTATGTTACATAGATCTATCAACAGTCTTTTTTTTCTTGAGCTAACGGTGGTTTCTGCCTATTGTGTCTAGTACTTAACGCATCCATACCAACCGTATCCCGATTTTTAATGGCCATTAGGTTATAATCAATCACCTTTCCTTTTCCCACCGCTTCTGCTATTTTTTTCGTTTAAGGACCTTATGTTTTTGGTAGTTAGATTAACTGCTGTTTTTGTATTCGAAATAATATAATTATGTAAGTATTACAATTAAAGGCAACCATTGAAAAATTGGGAATAGTTGCCAAGTTTTTATCTTAAACCACTTTCCAACCAAAAATTACTAGCCGACTGCAGTATTCGAGATAAAATGTACCTACAATCAGCCACAACTGGCTGCTAAAAGTGTACACACAACCAGCTTAACTAGACCTCACTTAGTATGGAAGCTTCATACAAATTGGTGGCGCCCATTCGCAAAGTATAAATCAGTACCATTGATGTGTGCACAATGCTAAATTGAATGCTGTACGCATGAATGAGCGCCTACTCGTGTGAGAAATTTTAATGTAAATTTTAAGCCATAGATTAATGCGGGAAATGTTGTGTGGCTTCAGCTGGGTGATAGTGCTGCTTTAAATTTTTATATGGACTTACTTCATAATCTTGTTTCTTTCCCGTTTTGCGTTTTGTTTCGTTGCACATTTGTGGTTCACTAAGCTGTGATTCAAGATTCAGTAGACAAGGAAAAAATATTGAGTGAATGGTAATGACCTGTTTTGAATTTATTTCAACGTGGAAATGTTTTCTTGCTTATGCCAAAAGGGGTATTAAAGGATTTTTATTGCACACCACAAAAAAAAACTAAAACACGTTTATCGTATAGTATACAATGCAGCGGCTTTATTGCTGTAAAATATATTGTTATCCAGGCAACCGGGACATCACTCTTAAAGGTTTTGGTGGCAACTATGATTCTGAGTTTAGATTTCCATAAAATTACATCTATTTTTAGTGTCAGCAACCAAACTTTGTCGTGGCACATTTTGGTTTATTCCAGCTAAAAAATATGGCCAATAAAAATGAAGAAAATATTGGCAAGGGTTTTTGTATCCCATGTTTTTGAAACACGGAACTCTAATAACAACGACGATGTACGGTTTATAGTCTTCCTGGCGACAATAACCGTATAAGACGGAATTTCAAATGAATTTAAACGAATGTAATCCAATATGTTTCGTGATATAGACATATGAAGTTAGAGTCATGTAATAGAGGCTTACATTTTCATTAACGAATTGTTCGAGAATCTTCTAAATTGCGTGTGACTGACTCTTTATTATTCTTTGTTGAGATTCACTAGTTGGCAGTCAGTTACTAACAAGTTTTGATATGGCATTAAACACAAAGGACTATAGATAAAATCAGTAGGAAAGCCTAAATGTAAATTAAATAAATAAATAAACGTTACAGACTCAAAGGCCCACACTAAGGATTTCCCTTGTGTCGTGGGTCCCTCGGAACATACTTAAAGAAAGACACAAACACCCTTGACCCGAGAACAAACATCTGCTTTTTACACAAATGTTTGTCCCGACTGGGGATCGAACCCAGGACCCTTCGATCAAGAGGCAGCACCACTACGAGGGCCGTCGTTTCAAAGGAAGGTCCGTGCCCCTCGGTGGGGACGTATATGGGCTGATAAAAAAAATACTATTAGACATCTTTAGAATGACATAATTATGAAGCAAAAGGCAATCCTCTAAATATTGTTCGTCTTAATGTCCAAAGGTGCAAAACTGCATACAGAAAACTAGTTCTTGAATAAAGCAAGACATCATTGATTAACGTAACCAGTACTCGTATATTTGTAGAAAACAAGAAACTGCAGTGGAAATACACGAGCACTTTTTTTGGTAAACATTAGTAACCCATTTTAGAAAAAAGTGTTTGAGATTGGTTTTCTTGTTTTTCAATACAGCTGTTCAAACATTACCAAGTCTAAATTGAATATTAATTTATTAAGTAGAACGGGGTCACAATTTTCTTTATTAGTTTCAGCTGTGTTTTTTGTACGGTCAATACTAAAATTGTTTAACGGCAATCTCGATTATTAGACAAGATTGTTTCAATGTAATTTGTAGAAGTAAGAAAATACTTAAAATCTCATGGAAAGTCTTACAGGTAGTTTTAAATAATAACTTTTGAGCGGTAAACGCTAGAAAATACCTAACTGTAGTTAAGAATCTAAGAGAGAAACACTTGCGTTGTTTGAATTCGGGCCATGAAGTTTGATAAATTAAACTAAAAGCAAATCACAGTTTCTTACTTTTCTGTCGAAAAAAATAAAATTAGTTCTTCGAAAATCAAACTACAAAAAATAAATAAACAAGATAAGTAATAGAATTAAACCTCCGCGCTATAATAACCTTCAGAATGTATGTCAAACGTGACTTCGTGCGAACCATACGATGCTCTGCCTACCCCGTCAGGGATTATAGGATTAAATAAACACTAAAATAAACAGAAAAGTCTTCAGATTTTGCACAACAATCAAGCAATCGCTCATTCGGCGAGACCGCACTTTTTATTCTGCTAAGAAGAAGTTATAAACAGAACATCTAACAAAAATTGCGGGTGGAATAATTAGCAATTTAACAAAAAAAAAAACGCCATACATTCAAAGGTCCACATTAAGGTTTTTCCTTGTCGTGGTTCCCTCAGAACACACATAAAGACAGACACAAACACCCATGACACGAGAAAAAATATCTGCTTTTTACACAAATTCATCCCTTTTTTTTACCAGCCTATATACGTCCCCACCGAGGGGCACGGGCCTCCATTCGAAACACGAAGGGGATTTAGGCCATAGTCGACCACGCTGCACATGAGGGTTGGTGGACCGCTCGTCTTTTTTTTTCTCTTTTTTTAGTTTTGTGTAGGTCTAATAGGTCACACGATATAGGGTTTCCAAAGTTAACTTTTTTCCCAAAATGTTGGAAAATTGGAAATGTCTACTTTTCGACATATCAGGTTATTGAGGTATCTCAGGGGAAAATAGTGGGAAGTGAAGTTATAGCATATTTAATTTTCTTTATTAAAAACTCTTTAGCGCGAGAATTTCAGACTGCTGCAAATCTAGGTGGTTCCAAACAATATACCAAAAGACCAAAAGAGCAAGTTTACCGTAATTATGTCTATTTCGAATGTAACGTATGGCTGACCTAATATTAAGTACTTACGTATTTCAATTAAAATATGGAGTAGCGAAGTCGACAATGTCGAGTAGAGAAACCCCTTCCATTGATCAGCAGGATGCACCGCTACCAGGTGATTTTGGAGCATTTTTGGAGCATAAGGAACGCTTCTCAGACTCTTATCTATACTTAAGTATAGAAAAGAATATAAAAAACCTTTTTTAGGGTTCCGTAGTAATCTACGAACCCTTATAGTTTCGCCATGTCCGTCTGTCCGTCTGTCCGTCTGTCCGCGGGTTTCCTAAGAAACCCTTGGTACTACAGAGCTGAAACTTGGCATGATGATACATATGAATCACGCCAACAGAACTGTAGAGTAAAATCTTAGAATAAAATTTTTTTTCGGGTGTCTCCCATAGACGTGAAAGGGCGATGATTTTTTTTTTTCTCGCCAATATTTTTGAGTGGGGTGTCATAGGATAGCATATTAAAAGATAGAAGGGGTTTACTAAGAACGTTTTTCGATTCTGCGCTCCGTTTGCGAAATATAAATTTTTAAAGTGAAAATTTTTGTCAAACACAAGTGTCCCCCCCCCTCTACCTGCTAAACGGTTGTTTCTAAAAATGTGGAAAAATTCACGTTGGTAGAATATATAACGAAATTAAAAGGAAAACTATCACACATAACTTGGTCCTTCAAGTTTGCGAGTAATAGTCGACCAAGTGCCAAACACTGTTGGGATTAATAAGAATATATTTACTAATATAAGATACTTGGTACTACAGAGCTGAAATTTGGCATGCTCATAGATATTGATTGCACCGACAGATCTAAAATAAAAAATTTGGGAAAAATATTTTTTCGGGTGTTTCCCATACACGTGAAAGGGCGATGAATTTTTTTTTCTCACCGATACCATCGAATTGAATGTCATAGGATAGATTTTTAAAATATAGAAGGGGTTTACTAAGAACGTTTTTCGATTCAGCACTCCGTTTGAGAAAAAAATATTTTTAAAGTGAAATTTTTTGTTAAAAACAAGTGTCCGGGGGGGACACTACCAGCTACACGGTTGTTTCTAAAAATGTGAAAAAATTCACGGTTATAGAAAATACAACGAAATTAAAAGAAAAACTATCACACATAAGTTGGCCCTTCAAGTTTGCGAGTAATAGTCGACCAAACGTTTTTGGGATCAATAAGAATATGTTTACAAGGTTCCACGCTAAAAGTGAGGGGAGGTCGAAAGCCAAACTGTAACATATTGACATTTTAAGTGTCGTTAAATAGTTTTTTGGGGGTGTTAATTACGAAAATGACATCAAAATTATTTTAACAGCAGGTTGATATTATTTCTAACAGTAATATTGCCGTAAAAAAAAGCAAAACAGAAAAAAAAGCAAAAAAAATTCGCGCTCGCTTCGCTCGCGAATTTTATACTTGCATTCGGTTGCATTTAGATCACAACAAAAAATATTTCCGAAATTACAAACTCTTTCATAATACATTTGTTTTTAGGGTTCCGTAGTAATCTACGAACCCTTATAGTTTCGCCATGTCCGTCTGTCCACAGATTTCCTAAGAAACCCTTGGTAGCACAGAGCCGAAATTTGGCAAGGTCATACATATAAATTACGCCGACAGAACTGTAGATTTTTTTTTTCGGGTGTCTCCCATAGATGTGAAAGGGTGATGATTTTTTTTTTTCTCGCCAATATCATAAAATGGGGTATCATAGGACAGCTTTTTAAAAGTCAGAAGGAGTTTTCTAACAACGTTTTTCGATTCAGCACTCCGTTTGCGAAACATAAATTTTTAAAGTAAAAATTTTTGTCAAACACAAGTGTCCCCCTCTCTACCAGCTAAACGGTTGCTTCTAAAAATGTGGAATAATTCACGTTGGTAGAATATATAACGAAATTAAAAGGAAAACTATCACACATAAGATGGCCCTTCAAGTTTGCGAGTAATAGTCGACCAAGTGCCAAAGTTAGTTGGTATTAATAAGAATATATTTACTAATATTAGATCCTTGGTAGTACAGAGCTAAAATTTGGCACGGTCATACAACCCTATTGATAGCGGTGACAAATCTAAAAAATAAAATAGTGGAAAAAAATTTTTTTCGGGTGTTTACCATTCACGTGAATGGGCGATGGTTTTTTTTCTAGCCGATATCATCGAGTGCATTATTATAGGATAGCTTTTTAAAAGATGGAAGGGGTTTACTACAAACGTTTTTCGATTCAGCAATCCGTTTAGGAAACATTAATTTTTATAACGAAAAAAAATGTGGAATAATTCACGAGGGTAGCATTTACGACGAAGTGTACCCTAATCCAAAATGGTTGACATACAAGGTTCCACGCTAAAAGTGAGGCGAGCCGAAAGCCAAGCTGTAACATATTGACATTTCAGGGTCGTTTAATAGGTTTTTGTGGGTGCTAATTACGAAAACGACATTAAAAATATACACCTGCTTAGCTTGATATTATTATATTATTCCTTACAATAAAATTGTCGCAAAAAAAAAAAACAAAAAAAAAAATTCGCGCTCGCTTCGCTCGCGCATTAAACACTTCCATTCTGTTATATTTAGGCCAAACTTTTTAATACATTTGTTTTTGATACTAAGTATAGTATTTGGGGATTTTAACATCAACTATGACAATATGCTTGTAGAATTAAGAAGCCAGCTGCATATTTAAACCATGCTGCTACGGAACCCTACAATGCGCGTGGCCCGACACGCTCTTGGCCGGTTTTTTTTATAGGACATTCAGGATGCCACTTAAAACAAGTCAAGATTACATGAAATACATACAAACATACATTAAAGGATTTCAATACATACATAAGCATTCGTTCTATTGACCCTACTGACTCTACGCCTATTCGCAAAGGTGCAGTCTTCCTCAGAGAAGAATAGGCAAGAAACTTTGAAGGTACTCTTTATAATCACATTGCAATTTTCTTTATTTTCTAATTTTAACTAAATCTGAAATAAATTCCCATGGCTGCTTGTCTGATAGATAATCAGAAATTTTGTAATAGCCCTTTTTGCAGTCGCAGTCGTCGTTGTTATTTTGATAGTGAGAGAAAGAGACAATAAATTCTTAAGTATAGATCAAGACTTGAGTCTCTGTCTGTAATATGGGTCTACGATATGTTATAACCCCATACATCCCTTCATCTCTATTTTTAAGAAAAAGAAGTTTAACTTGGATTTCTCCCAAAAATCTCGTTCTTCATATCGTGTAGGTATGTGGCGGAACTTGGCTAACCCTGGTGTCAGAGTTTTCAAACCACACAATGACCTCTGACTTGGTTTTGACCACTGTAGTCAATCGACAACAGCCTGGACCAACAGCTTAACATGCCCTCCGAAGCGCGGAAACGCTTGTGATAAATTGCCTCTTTGGCAATCCATCAGGTTTCCTGCTTTTGTGTACGTTAATCAACCTCACTGATCGGTTGAAATCAACGAGCGCCACTGGGCTAAAAGCGGTTCATCTCGTATTTCGTGCCCACACAATAAGTTAGACTGCAGCCGCAGACCCGAGACGTGTACTAGGAAACTCCATTAAAGAACACACCGCTTCACCCTGCTATCTCTCAAAGATACAACGCGCGAAGAAAGGGCGGGACTAGACTTTGGAAGAGATAAAAGGGTACAATGTTGAACGAGATAATTCCGAAACTATGACAGTGTTGTGTGAAATACGTATCTGAAGCTATACAATTTTATTCTAAAGTTACTGCTAAAATTAGACTCGTGATTTTTGCAAAAAGAAGAGTTTTATATTTATTGGTTACAAAAACAAAAATCCTATTAGAATAATTTTTCTGCCTTGTTTCCGATTTATTTTTTAATACTCTTTGATTGCTTTCATTTTTCTATCCGCTGTAAAAAAAATCTATCCATCTTTCCTTTGTTCTTTCCCGACTTTTATGTCATTCATGTTCAAAAATCACTTTTCTTGTCATGAGGATTATGTCAATAATTATCTGAGTATAGGATATACACGAAACAAAAAGTTATTGATAATGAGAATGGACACAACCAATTTTTTATTTATTTAAAAAAAAAACTAAAGTAGCTGCTTCATTTGCAATTCAAAAATGCTGCGCATGACACCTAATATTCTTGTAACACACGCATCAAATAAATACTACATACTCAAAGATCAAATCACAATAACTACGAAGATAGTCCGTCAACACCCTATTGCCCTTGCCATAATCAGGTCATATCCCTATTATGGCATGATCTTGGCACCTATATGCACGCGTGCATTGTGCATTGCGCAACATTTGATTCTAACTAC